>JASPKZ010003088.1:0-455000 GCA_030220185.1 Diploptera punctata | reverse complement strand
TATCGTTTTTGCGGCTAAGCTGTTCCTCCTACCAATTGATCTCAGTTACAACATCTTCCATTAAAAAGCCAAACGTCCTCTTCCCAATTGGTGATGGTTGACGTCCTATTCCTCAGACAACTTTTTTCATTTCTCGCCCAAGATTTGTCCTATAATGGAATCCTGCCAATAGATATGCTATTTTTTGGTTTAGTTTCAGGTTTTGAAACATTTATTCATCTCCACTAATATCAACGTTATACAATCCCTAGTGTTGTGTTTGTTAGGTTTGTATTTAATTAAACTGCTCCTCTCTCTAGCTTATATGTGGATAGGCTTATGTGTTATTTGTGTTGTGTGATGCTGTGCTGTCCTTTATGGTGATCCTGGGACCGTCATAACTAACTTTATTACTTTTAATGCAATTAACCGTGAGTTAAGTTGGGTTGTTTGCGTCTCCCCAAGATTGATCGGGAAATACGTTTTTGCCTTTAAACCCTAGCTTTTTCCAAGACAGTTCCTTAGCCTATGTTTATTTTTATTTTTTTTGAAAATGTGAATATTTTATTAAAATTTACCTTCAATTATTCCTGAAAGATGATGTTGCAATTTCTAAATTAATAACTTAAAAATATGTAGTTTGAAGTATGAGATCGAATGAGCGATGTGTATTAATTTAAAAAATATAGAGTAGCATCAAAGGAAAAATATATGTTAATAAAATGGATATTTCAAACACATAGATAATCTGGAGTTTATAAAAAAAAGGAAAAACCATAACAAATTTCCATACAATAATATACAATATAGAACTCTCTACGACATCATGGTTTGGTTCAGATAAATGGGACTTGCGCTTGATCGATTCCCGATGAGCAAGACACTTTCTCATGATATTTGAGCCAGTATGAGATCGGTACCCACTCAGAATCGTAAGAAATTTGGGAAACTGTAATCAGTAGCGACTATAACAGCTGAGGGACTCGACAGGATGACCACTCGTGACACATGCACTCTTTATGATTATCGCCTGCCCCCTGTTGGCCTGGTAGTCTAAGTGCCATACCCCAGGCTGTTTAATTTAGTTTAAAGAATGTAGTTGCTTAATTTTAAAACAGAATAACAAAGTGTTATGTAAAGTGATGTGAAACTGAATTTTTGTAACATTAAAGTGACATTTGTTATATTGATAAGTTAAATTTACATTATACAGTATATACACTATATCACATCATATATTACAAACAATAAGCATTTAAACGAATGTAAATATGATACTTGAACAAGTATTTAAAAACTACCTGAAAGAAAAATCGTTGCCTATTTATCTTCCAAAAACTTCAATTATGTAAATTGAGAGATTTAACTATTTTGAATTTGATCTGTCAAATATTAATATTTTATTCACTTCCTTTAAAGTGATGTTTTTTTCAGTTTTACATTCAGTGGCGTTGCTTCGTAACCTTATAGTTATTACGTCACAATTGTTGTTATAGCTGTGCAACAAAGACCATTTTATACTGTAGTTTTATCAATTTCACATTTTAATTAATATATTCTTCTTCTTCCTCTTCTTAACAATTTGTAGAATTTTCATCTTGTTTATTTCCAAAATACTGCTCGGAAGAGGACATATTGGATGTGCAGCATTGACTGTCTATCAAGCTCTTGGCAGGTCTTCCTCTTCTTCTTCTCCCGTAAATTGGTCTATCTTATTTAGCTCTTTTTGCAAAGTCGGTTGTCTTCCAATCTTTCTATATGAACTTTCCAATATTTTCATCTAATTTTAAATAATACTAGGCCTAATTTACAGCGGATATTATAATATCAAATTACATCTAGTTTTCTCGTGTAATCTCCAGTGTAAATATTCATAAGCACAGGTTTATCTTAAAAACAGTGGCTTTAAGATATAATATGAGGTAATAACATTGGGAATGTTATATGTGGGAGTAGCGGTCATGGGGAAATGACGGTCAGTGGATTATTTTAAGTAGTTTGGTAGGCCTATATTAACTCGTAATAAGTGCTGCTCTCTAACTGCTGATTAAGTAAACTACTGTGGACACTTCCGGAAGTCATTGTGGTTATAGTTTCTGAAACATTTGAAAGTGTATGTTTTGTGATTCTGGCTTTCGGCAATTGTAGTTTAAATATACGATAAAAGTGCAAATGTTTGTCTAGTAAATTGATATTACTTTTAGTTATACATGTTGCTGGAATACAAAACCGATTGCAGCCATATTGTGGATAACTATCATTTATTAAATGAGCATGCGACTTTCAAGTTAGGTTAAACACTTGTGACAAGGGCGGTCAAGGTGACTGGTATTACCCCCTCCCCCTGGTGATCGTCATTCCCCCACATGAACTTCTTATTAAAAACTCGTTCATAAGATTACACCACAATAAATACTGTAACCACGTTAAGCTTCTAGCTAATATGTTCCATGGTTTGAGTCCGACACAATTACGTGAATTGGCTTACGAGTTTACAGAGGAAAACGGAATCAAACTTAATTCTAACTATTGAAAGAAAAGTGGTGGGAAAGATTAGCTGCATTGAGTTTTATATGAAAGACCATTTATGAGTTTTAGGAAGCCCTAGGCTAACTAACTAACTCACTGGCACTATCGAACCCGTAGGTTCATGGCGCGCTGACATAATCTCTCCATATATCTCTGTGCTGAGGCAATGTTTTCCAATCTTCCCCTGTGTAATCTACTTCCCCCAAATCATAGTTAATGTTATTCTCCCTCCTCATTCTTGGTCTACCAACGGGGGGTTTTCCTTCTGCTTTTCCTACAAGGAGCCTCCATGCACGTCTTTCATTTCCCATTCGTGCCACGTGTCCTGCCTATCGCAATCTACGAGACTTAACTGTTCTCATTATTTTTGGATTCCTATAAAGACCATGTAATTCACTGTTATCAGTCTTCTCCATTCACCTGTGTATTCATCTCTCTTTCGTCCAAAAAAATTCCTAAGAACTTTATTCTCAAATACATGTAATCTCCTTTCCTTCCTTAAAAGGAATCCCTAGGCTATTAGTTTTAATATGTTTCTGAGTTTCTCTTAGAGTGAAGTTTCCCATTTGTCAATATTGCATCGTCACTTATATTTATATGCAATGTGCATAAACTGGATATCAACGTCAGAAATTCCACATGTCTTCTTGCAATAAATGAGGCCAGAACGTGTGAGCTTTGTTACTGATTGGAAACAAGGGAAACATGTTAGTCATTTGAGCCATGAGCGCTTCTGGCAGTTTCATTCTGTTGGTATTCCAACGAAATATTTTGTTCTCTCTGTTAAAGAAAGATGTACCACCTTATTGCCAGGTACGAATATACAAAGACAGGATGGACAAGTGAAAATCTTCATAGTCTGCTTCGAGCATTTCAATCTCTATGCAAAATCTTAGAAAAATAATCCTGTTCTTATGTTCGATATTCCCAGCAGTCACTGGATTCTACCGAGTAACGTGTTGTGAAATTTAATTGTTTTGTTAACTTTTACCTTAAATTAGATTTGGTAGATTTTGTTGATCTCTAAACACGTAGACAGTTAACTTAACAATGTGTAATTTTGAAGTCTGCGGACAAAATAACAAACATTAAGCAGTAGTGTAACTTGATAAAGATAATTATTATTATATAATATCCTCAACTCGTGTCCAACTTAGAGTCGGCATGAGATTTCAGATGAAGCACCTATATTTATAGAAGTCTGTGAACGACACGTGTGCCGGTCGATCACCTCTGACGCTACGTCACAGGGGCGAATGAACGAAATGTGCGAGATGAGTTTGGAGAAATCCTGAATTGAAATTTGTGGCAGGGAAAACGGTAGAAACCTACAATGATATAATTACCAATGAAAATAATTATTTTAAAATATGAATATCCCATATAATTCCTTAACCTGGAGTTTATAAATAAAAAATCACTAGACGGAAGAAAATAATTGACTTGGAAATTTTCATATAATTAATAATATAGAAGATTGAGAATGGATCGGGTTGAAGCATCAAGTCTTGGCGCGGAGCTGCGGAATGTGCGTTAGTTTGATTTACTATGAGGAAAGTTTTTCTTATGGAATTTTATCCAGTCAGCATCCTGAGGTATTTTGGTAACTCTAAAATATAGCGGCTCCAGTTCGAGTGAACTAGCTATACATATCGTAAGATCAGCAGGCTGACAACATGTACTATTTAGATTATCGACTTCTCTGAAAAAAATATAATACGTCTAAGTGGTTAGACAGTTGGTAGATGTCTCTCGAGCCAAAACGTTTTTATGTGTTAAAGAACGGAGGAGTTTAATAAAAACAGTATAACACAATATCATGTGAAATTATATATATATTTGTTTTCAAATGCTCCAGGTTTGTCTTTCGACATTCCTGGTTTCTCTCCTGGCATGGCGTAATTGTAATCCACTTCTGAGGTTGGGGCGTCTGGAAGGCGGGGTTACGTTGCCCCGTTGATATGATGGGTGATGATGATAATAGTGGTTCGCCAGGAGAGTCCCTTATCCTAAACTTAACCTAAGATGAATATGAACGATGATGATTGCGATGGCCATATGATTTCGGGGAATGTTTGGGCCATAAAGTTTACCTGACATTTGTCTTTCAGGTGAGGAAAAACCCCGAAAAAACCTCACCCAGGAAAACTGTCCCGCTGCGTGACAAGGCAGCACGCCTCCCCGAGACCAGAGCGGTGGACCATGTGAAATTATATAAAATGTAATATTTCTAATTTGAGAGTAAAATTTGTTATAATTTCAGTTAACATGCCAAATATACATCAAGAAATTATCATAATAACGAGCATTTAAACGATGAAAAATAATGAGATATTTGAAAATGTATTTATTATTTACCTGTTAGAGGAAGCGTTGTCTGTAAATGTCAGCTACACAGGTTAAACAGTTTGAATCCAATCTGTAAAATATTAATATTTAATTAATATCAATTAAAAACGTAATTTTCTATTTCATATTCAATGACGTTGCTTCGTAACGTTACAGTTATTGTAACATTCATGTTGTCGCTAGGCAACGAGGCGCATTTTGTCCAATTTTTTATTAAATCAATCTTCTTTTAATAAATGTGTTAATTGTGCTTAGGGGAAAATAAAACTTTTTGCACAAGAAGATGTGTAAATCTTACAAATCTGTGAATAATTAAATTTTCATAACAATTATTGTTTTCTAAATTAATGTCTGTCTATGATTATAGATTAATATATTAACGAAGTATCTCGCAAATAAATTGTTTGTTAAAATCAGTTATGAACTAATATTTAGCACCTAACATCCAATTAAATGTCCTCGCATCAATAATGATGAGTCAGATATTAATAAACACATATAATGTTTTATCTTGTGGATGGATTTGTTAGCCAAATAGTGATTCAGATTTATTTCTCGCATTGTGGATCACTGTGCAGTGCTTGTATCTTCGTTTCTCGCGCCATCCCTAGAATAAGAATACATTCTCAGCAGTTTTTTTAACATATCAGGTGTTCAAGAGTAGCCTACGTAACAGCATAACAGTGTGATTATAAAGTCCCAGTACATCTTGCGGATAACGTAGCGCAAATAAAACAAAAATTATAAGGTAGTTTCTACTATCAAGTTAGTGTTCAGCATAACCTCCATATATCTCAAAACATGTTTCCCAATGACGCACCGTCGCCCGGAAAACATGCACCAACATATCCTCTGTAATAATTTCACTCGCTTGGCGTATGCGTTCTTTCAGCATTTGCAGATTAGGAACCTTGGTTCTGTACACCTGTTGCTTGATGAACCCCCAAGCAAAAACGTCCAGGGGTGCGAGGTCTGGCGAACGAGGTGCTCCGATACGAGGAGATGCCCTTTCAATCCACCTTTTGGGAAACCTGTCATTGAGATACCCGCGTATAGCCAGAGCAAAGTGTGGTGGTGCTCCATCTTGTTGCAACACCACTGTATCAATGATACCATCTTGCTGTAACTGTGGCTGTAAGAAAAGTTGCAACATATCAAGATACACGTCTCCCGTGATGGTTTCCTTTGGAATCTGTCTCTAACTTCCTCTTACGACTGCCCTCTTAAATGCGCAGCAACAATCTCTATCCGCTCTTGAATGGTGAGAACATATTTGTATCTTTCGAATGGCTGTAACAGAAATACGACATGTAAGCGATTTCTTTAAAATGTACTGAGACTTTATAATCACACTGTATTTTCAATATTTGACTAAAAAAATTGTGTTTAAAATTAGAAGATTCACGTAATATCCTAATATCCAGCAAATAAAGAAAAATGTACACTTAACAAAAACAGAATGAGTGGCTTCAAAATCCGACCCTGTTATGACCCACTATGCATGCTTGAAGAGCTTAATCTATGTTTAACGAGGTAACACAATCTTAAATGTTTTATATACGACGTATTTGGTTTAATGGCCATACATAGTTAAAGATCAATAAAGGAGACGTATTTTTAGATATTTACAAGTATTCGACGTATACAAAATTACTCAAATTATGACATTTGGAATGAATTTCAATTCTCGTGCATAGTGTAAAACTATACATGACAACCAGGATTTACATGACTGATATCTGACATGCTAGTAGCGTAGATCGTTAAACCAATTACGATAATATGAAATATATATGACAGTTAGGCTTCAGATTCCTCGACAGTGATTTTTTGTTGTTTATTTTTATTTCCGCAAAATTCATCAACATTTAATTCCAGCCACGTAATCTACATCTACTTTACATTATATTAGATAATAATCCTGCCTTCGTAAACTCTATAACAGTATTTAGCTACCGGTATAAATCCAATTGTGCATGCAGTACCACGTTTTAATAATAAAGCTATAAGTCTATGTTATTAATGTTAATATAGCTTCATATATTTATGTATTTACTCATTACGTATTAGTGGGGAAAACGTTCTACACTTCAACTTAAAAATATAGTTCATATTGGTCAAGTCCAGCGTAATAATAGCCCATATATGATGGACATAAAATATAATAAAATGATAATAATAATACATAGTAATTCTTCTAAATAGTTCGTTTTTTTCTTTAAGAATGGCTACACAGAATAAAATAGAAAGCATTGTAACAATTAAAAAATTAACCTCATTGGGAACAGAACCTGTGACCTCTTGCATACAAAGCTAGCAGTAAAGAACTGAGCTAAGCGTTCTTTGGCTTGCTGTACATAAAAGAATGCTCTTCATTGGAGGAAGGGGAACGTGTGGTAACTCTACTGTGTAATTAGTTTACTCGTGTGAATCGCTCGTTAAAACTTATATGTTCGAGGTCAAGAGTCCGCTCATTCTTTTTTTTTTAATTGCTAACTGTAGATAGAGCTGATAATGTGCTTGTTTTATGAACACTAACTTTTTATGTTGTATAATATTTACAGATTGTTGTGATGAGAGGAAATAATGAATATACATTTTCCATTAATTTATTTTAGTGTTTTTTTTTTAATTCTTAGTCTTACAGATCTTATCTTTAACTTGAAATCGATTTTTTTAAATAAGTGGATTATTTCAGTTCAGAGAGTAAATTCTTATATGCTGTGTAATATATATCACTTCCATTATATTGATTGAAAATTAAAATAATAAAAACAAACATTTGTTCGTTTGTACAAGGTATTAATGTGTACATATTATACCGTACAAGGTTTATTCTTTTTACTGGTTCACTGAGGTTTTAACTGATAGAAGCACAATCACTAATTTTAATCTATTTGAAACTTCTCTGTATGTTGGTGCGTTTGTTGGGTTTTGTAGGTCTCACAAAGAAAGAAAATACATCGCTCAGGACATGACTAAATTTAACGCGCACTATGTCTGTTACAGGCTAATATTGGCAGACGATGTTACGGAAATGCACCAACGATACAGAAAACCCTTACCAGATTTCTTCCTTAAAATGATGGCTATATATATAAATATGTATTTATTTACATAGATTATTTCATACTTCAATGCTATCCTATTAAATTAAACTTGAATGGATATCTTCCCGGTGTGGAATACAAGATAATGAACTAACGTACACGTTATACAATAATAAATCAACTTGTTAAAGCTGCAGTAAATAGAAATGTAAACCAAGAAAATGTGCTAACACTATAGAAAAATCAACTTGGAAAACAATGGAACACGCTTCTTGCAAGACGCCACATTGCATTGTACCAAACATGTCAAGGAAGAAACCAGTTGCAGCATTTCAAATCTTAAATGGTCATGGCCTCCTTGGAGAATATCTGCACCAACTTAACATCTTCCCATCATATGGTAGTGTTTTGTGTTGTCATAGCGACGGTGTCTTGAATTGGGACCGTATGAACCTAAGTACTGCTTTGAAAACCTCCAATTTAATCTGATGGCGAATTATAATGTGAAGTTAACTGTAAAGTGACTTTGCTCCTAATGTCAGGGCGTTAAATTATATAAATCTATAAAGTTACCCTGACACGGAATACGGTATATTGTGCAATAAAAGTTGTAACGATTTATTTTACCAATATTCTCGATTAATGACAACACGTTCCCCTTCCTCCAATGATTAAAGATAAAACCTGTAATATTAAGAACGACATATTTTACTCTCTGCTAAATATTGTTCCCCTATAATGTATACAATATTCTAAACTGGAATTAAATAACAACTAGATTTATCAGTCATTATTTTAGAGATGTTTCTATAAGCATTTTAAGGTTTAGAGTTCTGAAGTGCTGCAAATTGACGATGTTTCAGCAGATGAGAATGAAGCATTTCACCAAGTTTTCTTCCTGCACTTCGATTGGGACGCTCTGTAAATGGGCGAAGAAAGCAGATAAGAATTATTTGTTGATATTCCTGCCAGTGTTTACCACAATGTCTTGCACATATCTTCTATAATGTTCCAATAAACACTAGAACATAATAGTACACAATTGTAAGCCAGTTTAAAAATATTGAAATCATTAACGAGTCTTCTGCGCTATAATTCCAGAATTTACGTAACCAACGAATTGAAAATAAATTAATGCGTTTCATAATAATTTCGTTATTATGTAGTAGGTACCTCTTTTGAACTAGTTCAAACAGGGAATTACAAATAAAATTATTAACGTTATTCTAGTGCGATTCTTATGAACGATCAAGTTATAATAAATTGCAATTTCTCGAGGAGAAGTCATCTTAAAAACTAACAGACTAAAATTCAACCTAACTAATAACGTGTGCTACATACAAAAGGCAAATATCAAGCCAGTGTGAGTCATTTCTGTTCCGCGCCGTAGCCGAGTGGTTAAGGTAGGATGCCTTGGTGCAAATCTACCGAACTTGCGCTGGTTCCTATCTTCGTGGGGGAAGACATTTTCTCATAGAATTTCGGTCAGTATGGGACCGGTGCCAACCCAGCATCGTGAAGCATTTGTATAGCTACAATAAGTAGCGTCGTAAGGCTAAGAAAACCAGCTATAGCGGCTGTATGACCTGGCACGCTGATCACATCTCGCCCCTACGCTGGCTGGATGATCGTCTACCTCTGTGATCAACACATGTGGATGTGAGGCCAGCAGTCGGCTGATAGGCCAAGGACCTTCTAGGTCTGTCGTGCCATGGAGTTGGAGATAGAATAAGTTATTTTAGTTAGCTTTTAAACTAAATACCGATCTGTTTAAATGTGAACCAAAACTAAGCATATTACGTGTAGGCTAAATAGTAAGAGGACCGGAGTTCGTAGGACAAAGTAGTCATCTTTATATCCTTAACTAAAATTAGCTTAGGGTTCTATGCGAGTTGTAACTAACTCACTGGCACTATAAAATCCGTAGATTCATGGCCACGCAAATATAAGCTCTCCAAATATCCATATCCCGAACAAATCTGTTTGTCATTCATATGTAATTTTCCTCAATCAATTCGTAGTTAATGTTTTCTTATTCTCCCACCTCATTGTTGGCAGAACTTACTGCACCCGTTCTAACAAGCCATGTCCTTTGCAATTTACGAGATTGTACAGTTCTGACTTCCCGCGATGGTCATGAAGCTTTGTTAATTAAATAAAAATAAAACATAGTTTTATTTGATTTTCATATTTATTATATAATTCAGTGACAGTTGTTTCAGTACACTGTACCTTCTTCGGTGTTAATTATTTCTATATAATTAATAAATATGGATTTTCATCAAGTAAACACCAACTCAGTTGATTATGTAGCTTTGTGTTATGAGGTCTTCTCCTATCAGCTGGCTGTTTGTCTCTCTTTGGTCCAAAATTTTTCATAAAAACTTTGTTCTCTAATACTTGTAACATTATGTCCTCCCTTAAAGTAAGTGTCTATGTTTTGTATCCATATAACATTATTAGGCGAATAATTGTTGTAATTTTTGGCATTTTAATGTTTTTTTTTTAAGTTGCAAATACGGGCGTCTCTGTAATACGTAGAGTTATCACTACATAGATTCAAATAAAGAAAGATAACACAGAAATTACATGAGAGTTATGCCAAGTAATATTATTTTATTATTATTGGACATATATAATTCCTATTTCGCCTTAAGGTATATTAGGGCTATAATTTTTGATAAAGTTGTAGTACTTTATATAATTTGATCTAAACCTAAGTTTTTTTATGAATCGTATTTATCAATTCTACTTTCTGTAAAGGCTCGTACCCAACAAACAACTCTCAACAAGATCTAACCGTCACAGTTGTTCGTGAATCTCTGTAAATATTAAGTAATCATCTTTATACAACATCTCATTCATACGTCTACAACTGATTGTGTATTACATTATCTCTTCTTAAACATAATTTGTAGAATTTTCATCCTGTTTATTTCCATAATCACTCCTCGGAGGAAGACGTATTGGATGTGCATTCACTGTCTATCCATGTATTACATTGTCTCAATTTTTGTAATTGTTTTATTATATTCACGTGCATTTCTTTTCATCTCTCAGTATTTTCCTTGTTATGTTATGCTTCGTTATCAAGCTCCCGCAAATTGGGAGAAGTTAAATAAATATTTTTTATTTTTTTCAGGATTATTTCTGTTATTTACACAGGTATTCTCAATCAAAATATACAATTTTTTTTCTTCAGCACTTCGCGGTCTTTCATGTCTGCTTCTATCATATTTCTCTTCTTCAAGTTGTCTTGAGTTCCCTTCATTCTCGTTGGCGTTAGTCTACCACGTTTCCCTTTCACAGGAAGTATCCATTTTAATACTTCTTTATTTGTTTCTGCGTCCCTTATTCTCATTATATGTCCATACCATCTTAGTTGGATATCTTCAATCTCTTGTATAATATGCTTTTCTACACTCATTATAATCAATATAAAAACTTATATATATATATATATATATATATATATATATATGTGTGTGTGTGTGTGTGTGTTATTAAGCAACTACATCAGCTATGTATGTGTATTTTCAAAAATCGCGAACATGCCTGAAAATTAAATCGTAGGTTGATGTAAATGGTTTGTAAAACAGAGTATCTAACAAATAAGAGAGAAGCTAACGAAATAAAAGGCAGTAACTGATCTCTGCAAACTACTAATGTAATCTAAACTACCAAACGTAACTAGATAAACATTTTAGCTTTAGCTGTAGCTGAAATTTGAATAATCATGTTGCCAACTTTCGATAACTATAAATATAGTTCATAACCAGTGGTATGTTGCAATATTCATAGATTTTCAATTCGCTAGAATAGCCTTCACCAGTTCAAGAGCGTATATTTCCTCACAATTACCAAATGTTCGTTAGAATATATATGAGAAGTGCGTCTGTATTGTCTTTGAAGCAGAAAATTCTACGAAACAATCACTTAAAGTAACATTATACAGTAGTAATATGAAGATGTACACACTTTGTTGTGTCAAGAGCATAGCTGTGTTAAGTTCTATAATAGAAACGTAGCAACTTGTGTATTATAATTCTCTTTTTCTTTGCCATAAAAATTATCATAGGCCATTAAACATTTTCCGTAATTGTGTGTCTAAGTTACCACATTTTATAATTATAGGCCGAGCTACTGATTTTGTATCTGTGACATTGGCTTTAACCCTTAAATTGACAACTTTATGCTATAACATAAAATGGTTTAATTTATTTTTTTAATAAAACAATATAAATACGAGCGAGTACATTATATTTAAATGTATGACGAATTACACAGTATATAGTGATAACGTAGTTTTTCATCATTTTGTTCTCGCTGTAATCTGAAGGATTTAAATACCAATCATGAGATATTAATGTTTTGCCAATTTAAAGGTCACTTAATATTTGATCTGTTCAATTAGTTATAGTATTGTGCAATAGTTATTTGTTGATTTTAGATTATGCCGTGTCTGAAAAAAAATCAGCTTAAATTACTCAAATTATTATGTACACTTATTTAGTTTACAGAGTTAGAATAATTTTGAATTTTTACTTTATGTAATTTATCTTATTTAACAAGTCTAATTGTGTAATGCATATATTAACTTACGATATAATGAAATTTACATTTGTTTCAAAAGACTGCTGGATACACACTATTAGATCATACAAATATGACGACATCTTAGAAAAATTACGCATCGAAGTTTAGACATCAGAATTTCTGATTGTAAGTAGAATCCGGATTGTTATGTTATATTAATCTATAAATATGTTGTGAAAATATTCAAAATATGTATTATTAGATTAATCAACATTTATGTATTAATAAAATACTCTGTTATTCTTTGTCCAAGCTTTATTTTTTACGATATTTTTCTCATAAAATTCACTAATTTAATAATATATTTATACAACCAATGATAAAGTAACAAACAATCCAGAAGTATCTTCGTGTAAAAGAGTACAATGAACCTAAGTTAAGATATATTGGCCCTAATATTACTAAAAGAAGACAAATTAGAACAGAGCGGAATATATAACTTTACAGTTATTTTCACCTATATTTACTTATTATTTAGATGTTTAAATTTATATATACTATTGTCAAAATAGATAATACTTACTGTTTTCTTGCACATCAACAAATTATTTGTTGCTTAGGTGTATAGTAGGCGTACAACACTATTTTACCGTTTTAGATAAAAAGCATCATCGATGTTTATCCACGACTAATATATTTTTTTTTCAGTATTCGATGAGGCAGTCGAAGCAATTTTTATCTCCGTTCGCTGACATTCAAACACATCAATGTAGACCTTCTAAGTCAAAACAAAACAAATAAACTGAAAATAGTCAGACGAAATGAGAAATTCCACACTTATTTCCGTGCACTATATCAGTGTTCTGTCCTGATACTCTTCACTCCACCCCAGAAATCAAACAACGGAAAATGTTATTTTATATGTTATAAGTCCTAGTTTATTAATTAGATTTCATAGCCCCATCAAAAATAATTAGAAATAAATTAAAATTTATTCAATTTTAGAAGAGTCTTCATTAACATCAGGGTGTAACGTAGCTCGCTGTTTGGCTTATCCTGGTAAAGTTAGAAACAGTAGAAACTATTCAACCTCTCACCCTCATACTCACACCTCATGGTGATGGGGGCGGGGAGGAAGCAATTTTTTTTTATTTTAGCATTTGCATCGATTTTGGAAGATACGAAAAATAACTGAGGCTAAGGTTTTCCAATAAAACTATAAACCTTAATTAATGTTTGCATTTTGTTTAATTGTGGGATATTCCATGTAATTTTTCCCGAGAAAATTAAAAAGTCAGTCAGCTTGACTACACGAAGTATAGAGATATGACTGTGACATGAGCCTCCAAGCAGAGTTGAGAACAAATCATACAGATATTTTACCTATTTACTAGCACTGTACATAAACATTTTATGAATTTACAATTGAAGACTATTTCATCACCATCATCATAGTACATTCACGAGGTAGTGTTCTGTACCAATATAATATCCTCTGTAGGCTCTGACATCCAGAAACAATTTTAAAATCTTATTATTTGCAATAGAATAATCAATGATTGATTTTGAGTCCTGACGATGCCAGGTATACTTATGTATGTTTCTATGATTGTAAAAGTTAAGACTATTTCTATAAAAAATTAATTTTCTAATAAATATGTAGTAATGAATAAAATATATAAAAATATGTAATATCAATCTTGGTTTATGTGAATCGTCAAAATTTTCGCTTAAGATCAAAGAACATATAAAGGAAAAAATATATAATTACATAGGAATCCGAACTCTAATTATAACTCAAGATGGATGCAACATGTTCATCGAATGGAGGATCACACGATACCCAAGCAGACTATAATCCATCAACCTGTAGTAAAAAGACAAGGACGTCCACTCAAAAGACGTTTGGGTCGCATTGCTATTGAGGCTGAATTGACTATGATGATATTGATGATGAAGATGGTGATGACAAAAAAAAATGGATCTGATTGTGTACATTTCATTTTATTTTGAAAAAAAAAGTTTGGTTATTATTTGTTATCAATTATGTTACAAGGATGGAAAAAATATTAACACGTAATATAATTACGCGTTATTCGTTAATACGCTCTGAATAATAAGAAAACACAAAATACTTGTTTTTCACTCACGCTGTGCTATGCTTAGTATTCTGTTGATCTGTATTCACGAGTATTAGAATTTATCACCCAGGGAAGGTATATTACTAACAACTTACCTCCCTACTTACTTGGATACAATGACGGACTGGAAATACGTCAACGAACTTTCACAAATGATGGTACAATTTTTGAAACTCATTCATTTGATTCATTTGTACGCAAATTCACATTTTCTTTGTACCTATTTTATGTGTGATATAAGGAACTTCTGTCTCATAGCAACAAACAACACTATGGCGAATATGCATCCATAGTAATTCTGCCCGAGGGCAGGTCTTTCTTTTCAATCATAGCATTTTCATGCTATGCTTTGCGGTTTTACCAGGGAATTTAAGGTGTGGTAGCTTCCCATTGCTTTCCACACCGGTGAAAGAGGATGATGATGAAGATAAGGATGATGACGATAATGATGATGATGATGGCCGAATGTTTTTCGGGGACCGTTGGGCCCTAAGTTCCTGATATTTATCTTACAGGTTAGGAAACACCTCGAAAAAACCTCACCCAGGAGCTTGTCCCGACCGGGGATCGAACCCGGGCCCGCTACGTGACAAGGCAGCACGCTACCTCGAGACCACAGCGGTGCACTGACAAATATATGCATGATTCTTATAACAATTGTTCTCTCTAACTTAATTTAAGTGAGCGTACGTGTTTATGTGTTTTGACTTATGCTGTATTTTATGATGCACCTTCAATATTAAAAAACCAAGATCCAGGGAGGCTACCTATATTGTATCGATGTTTTGTGGTTTACTGTTCCTGTCATTCGATCAACATATTGATTTTGTATTCCTACTGTGGTATATAAATATATAGGGTAAATTTGTGTCTTAAATACGAGAAAGAACATCTGCCGCACAAAAGGAAATTAAAATATGCTAAAGCAATTAATCAGGATCACGTTTATGATTGGTTAAGCCAATATGGTATGAGCTGAAGGTCGCGGGTCGATTCCCGGTTGGGTCAGAATTTTTAAAGTTTACCTAAAAATTCTGGGAGTACCATGACAGTAAACACTAGTGACAATTAGCTGATAGGCCAAAGTTCTTGCAGACCTGTTGCGCCATGGATTTTAAAGAACGCTTGTTTAATTTTAAAACAGAATTTAAAATGTTAATGTCAGAGGATGTAAAACAGAATATGTAATGTTTGAGTTACATTTGTTATAATTTCAATGAGTAGGTCCTACAGTATATCATATGATATCATTTAATTTAAACTATTATAAATTTGGTATTCGAAAATGTATGTAATATTTACCTGTGGGATGAAGCGTTGTCAAACTAATACGCCTACATATTTCAGCTGTATAAATTGTTAGGTGAACCCGTTTTGGATTTAATCTGTAAAATATGAATAATTTATTAATTTGAATTAAACTATTTCACATTCACATTGAATGGCCGTAATATTACAGTTAAGTCATCACTAGTGGCACGCCGTAGCGTAGTGGTTAAGGCACTGAGCTACAAGCCGGAGGGTCGAGGGTTCAAGTCCCGTTGGGGTCAGGATGTTTAAACTGACCCAAACCCTCTGGCGGCACTATGGCCCTGGGGTCGACTCAGCCTCAAACCGACATGAGTACCAGACGCTTGTTCTGGGGGTAAAGGCGGCCGTCACGCAGGGCTGACAACCCGGCTGACATAAAGTGTTGATTGTCTAGAAAAAGTGGGAGCCGTAACCTCCAACTACCCCAAGGGCCTCCGGGTCTGTTGTGGGATCACTTTACTTTAAGTCATCACTAGTGTTAGAAACTTTTTACTCCATCCTTGTGTCTAGTGCAGGGGTGCGCGTGACCTTCACTGAAAGCTTGTACACTGTCACTCACTGTGACGTGTTCTCAATGTAAACATTCAGTGGTGGACACCGCCATTTCGTTTTAATATTACATTAATAAATGTATTACTTGTAATGACATAACTATAGTGTTGTGTCAGGATTACAGTCATTTGTTTATGCAATGACCTAAGTTCTCATTTCGACATTACTGGTGTTCGCTTCTGGCATTGGTGTAATTTATATACTTCTGAGGTTGAGGCGCCTGGAAGGCGGGTTACGCTGCCCCGATGATACGATGGGTGAAGATGATGATGACAGTGGTGCACCAGGAGAGTACTTCGTCCTAAACTTGATCTAAGGTGAATATGATGATGATAGTGGTGCACCAGGAGAGTACTTCGTCCTAAACTTGATCTAAGGTGAATATGATGATGATAGTGGTGCACCAGGAGAGTACTTCGTCCTAAACTTGATCTAAGGTGAATATGATGATGATAGTGGTGCACCAGGAGAGTACTTCGTCCTAAACTTGATCTAAGGTGAAGATGATGATGATAGTGGTGCACCAGGAGAGTACTTCGTGTCCTAAACTTGATCTAAGGTGAAGATGATGATGATAGTGGTGCACCAGGAGAGTACTTCGTCCTAAACTTGATCTAAGGTGAAGATGATGATGATAGTGGTGCACCAGGAGAGTACTTCGTCCTAAACTTGATCTAAGGTGAATATGATGATGATAGTGGTGCACCAGGAGAGTACTTCGTCCTAAACTTGATCTAAGGTGAATATGATGATGATAGTGGTGCACCAGGAGAGTACTTCGTCCTAAACTTGATCTAAGGTGAAGATGATGATGATAGTGGTGCACCAGGAGAGTACTTCGTCCTAAACTTGATCTAAGGTGAATACGATGATGATAGTGGTGCACCAGGAGAGTACTTCGTCCTAAACTTGATCTAAGGTGAATATGATGATGATAGTGGTGCACCAGGAGAGTACTTCGTCCTAAACTTGATCTAAGGTGAAGATGATGATGATAGTGGTGCACCAGGAGAGTACTTCGTCCTAAACTTGATCTAAGGTGAAGATGATGATGATAGTGGTGCACCAGGAGAGTACTTCGTCCTAAACTTGATCTAAGGTGAATATGATGATGATAGTGGTGCACCAGGAGAGTACTTCGTCCTAAACTTGATCTAAGGTGAATATGATGATGATAGTGGTGCACCAGGATAGTACTTCGTCCTAAACTTGATCTAAGGTGAAGATGATGATGATAGTGGTGCACCAGGAGAGTACTTCGTCCTAAACTTGATCTAAGGTGAATACGATGATGATAGTGGTGCACCAGGAGAGTACTTCGTCCTAAACTTGATCTAAGGTGAATATGATGATGATAGTGGTGCACCAGGAGAGTACTTCGTCCTAAACTTGATCTAAGGTGAAGATGATGATGATAGTGGTGCACCAGGAGAGTACTTCGTCCTAAACTTGATCTAAGGTGAAGATGATGATGATAGTGGTGCACCAGGAGAGTACTTCGTCCTAAACTTGATCTAAGGTGAATATGATGATGATAGTGGTGGCACCAGGAGAGTACTTCGTCCTAAACTTGATCTAAGGTGAATATGATGATGATAGTGGTGCACCAGGATAGTACTTCGTCCTAAACTTGATCTAAGGTGAAGATGATGATGATAGTGGTGCACCAGGAGAGTACTTCGTCCTAAACTTGATCTAAGGTGAATATGATGATGATAGTGGTGCACCAGGAGAGTACTTCGTCCTAAACTTGATCTAAGGTGAAGATGATGATGATAGTGGTGCACCAGGAGAGTACTTCGTCCTAAACTTGATCTAAGGTGAATATGATGATGATAGTGGTGCACCAGGAGAGTACTTCGTCCTAAACTTGATCTAAGGTGAATATGATGATGATAGTGGTGCACCAGGAGAGTACTTCGTCCTAAACTTGATCTAAGGTGAAGATGATGATGATAGTGGTGCACCAGGAGAGTACTTCGTCCTAAACTTGATCTAAGGTGAATACGATGATGATAGTGGTGCACCAGGATAGTACTTCGTCCTAAACTTGATCTAAGGTGAATATGATGATGATAGTGGTGCACCAGGAGAGTACTTCGTCCTAAACTTGATCTAAGGTGAAGATGATGATGATAGTGGTGCACCAGGAGAGTACTTCGTCCTAAACTTGATCTAAGGTGAAGATGATGATGATAGTGGTGCACCAGGAGAGTACTTCGTCCTAAACTTGATCTAAGGTGAATATGATGATGATAGTGGTGCACCAGGAGAGTACTTCGTCCTAAACTTGATCTAAGGTGAATATGATGATGATAGTGGTGCACCAGGATAGTACTTCGTCCTAAACTTGATCTAAGGTGAAGATGATGATGATAGTGGTGCACCAGGAGAGCACTTCGTCCTAAACTTGATCTAAGGTGAAGATGATGATGATAGTGGTGCACCAGGAGAGTACTTCGTCCTAAACTTGATCTAAGGTGAAGATGATGATGATAGTCGTGCACCAGGAGAGTACTTCGTCCTAAACTTGATCTAAGGTGAAGATGATGATGATAGTGGTGCACCAGGAGAGTACTTCGTCCTAAACTTGATCTAAGGTGAATATGATGATGATAGTGGTGCACCAGGAGAGTACTTCGTCCTAAACTTGATCTAAGGTGAAGATGATGATGATAGTGGTGCACCAGGAGAGTACTTCGTCCTAAACTTGATCTAAGGTGAATATGGATGATGATGGTGATGATTATGGTATCCATGTGATGTTCGGGTCTTAATGGTTACTGACATTTGCCTTGCAGATGAGGAAAAACCTCGAAAAATCTCACCCAGGAATATTGTCCCGACCGGGAATCGAACCTGAGCCTGCTGCGTGACAATGTAACACCGCTACCTCGGGACCACAGAGGTGGACGAATTTTAATCATATAACAAAGCATCTAGAAAGATATTGGTCCTAAGAAAGTAATAATTCCTATAAATAAATATTTTTACTTTCTCTTTACTTATTATGTTATGCATTGTAATTACTTGTCGACACTTGATATTTCTTTCGTTCTACAAATGTCATCAATTTAGGGTCTTATGTTGGAGCAACTTTAATTTAATAATCACTGTAGGCCTAAATGTTTGACGATGGGATTAGTTCCGAAAGGCCTACACTTAATCAATTATTTTAATTGAGGAGACGGACCTACAGAGCACATGGTTTTATATTATAATTTTAACATTGTGACTAACACTTGAACGGATTTTTACCAAGAATTTTATTAACATTGAGTCGTCGTACTCATCTCGATAAACTACGCCACTGACTGTTTATTGTTTACGTTCAGCGCGTAGAACACTATTCTCCACTATCCGACACTGCGGAACATTGACCTGCTTCGTTTGTCCACCCAGCATCATCACGGGATTTGTGCGATTGTAAAAAAATAGAGGCTACTGAATTTAAAAAAAGATAGGCATAACACCTGGGGAACTGGAGAGGCTGACCACATATACCATAATGCCTATCTATGTAAAAGGGTAAAGTGCATGAGATGCAATAAACGTTTCTGATTTCAGCTGACGCGAAGATCACAGCGTTGTTATTGATGCTATATCGAAACTATTTTCATTTTCACTATCATTGATATGTTAATCGCACATGCGCCACGGAAGATGTGTTGATACAGATAACTTGATGAGATTTTAAAATGTTATGATTAACGAGCAAGTCTCCGTTTCACACAGCAAATGAGTCAATACAGAACGGTGCATCCCCGAAATCATAATGACAAAGATGGATTGTGATTGGTCATCAATAACACGAGCCCGTTCACGCGCTGTCAATCACTTTCTTGAACCTCACGCACTCTAAAGTCGATGATACTCGTAGCAGGCTACGAGGCTAAGAACCTAACAGCCCTGTCGTACCATGGAGTTAGTTTAAAGTTAAGAGAATATCGTACTGTTATCTGCATGTAAAACATAGTAATACAAATTTGAAATTTTCATTTGTTACTATTTATAAAAATTAGTCTTAAATATGTGTGTTTGTATTGCTCCGCGGTTCGACAGCCTTAAGGCTCTTAGCTTACCAGCCGACTGCTAGCTTCACATTCACCCGTGTTAATCACTGAAGTAGTTTATCATCTAACGACTATAGGGGTGTTACAACCGCTATTTACTGTACCTACTCGAATTCCTAACGATGCTGGGTGGGCACCGGTCCCATCCTAGTTGAAATTCCCTTATGAAATTCCTTGCCCCCATGGGGACTAGATACTGTGCAGGTCCTGGAGGGCATGATGCATTAAATCAGTGGGCTACGATGTTTATTCGTTATACCAGATAATATCATATTAACAAGAATTTTACGATGATAAATGTCGTATTTGACGATGTATTAAATATTTACCTGATGGAAGGAGCTGTGTCCATTATAATACTCAGCTCTATACATTGATATATGAATCAGATTTGTATTTTATTTGTAAATATTAACACTTACTAATTTGAATTCAAGTATAATTTTACAATTTTAAAAATTCAGTGGCCTTGCTTCGTAACGTTACAGTTATTACGTCATTGTTCTTGTTATCGCTATACAACAAGGGAGATTAATACATACTTATAAAATTGATTTTTTTAATATAAATATTAACTGAACGTGTAGGAAAAATGTCAATATCAATTTAAGTAATGTATTAAACTTAGTTTGCGCCTAATTAAATGTTCGTAATCGCAGTTTTACATTTAAAGTGACGTCATGTTAGAAATTTTAAATAATTTGACAATGGGAGTGTAATATGCATCAATAAAGCCAAAGTTTCTTCTAAGAATTATTTTCTTCTTTTTATTATCGTTTGTAATCTATATTGGCCAAATAATGGTTATAATATCTCCTCTGGTTCGAAGGTTAAGGGGCTGAAATCCAACTCACGTCTTTGGGTTTTTCACAGCTTAAAAAACTTGGGATTATATTTGATTTCCCAGATATTAATCGAGAAAGACTTTTACCTTGATATTCTGTCTTCAATCAATGGATTTCTAATGTTTTATCAAATCTAATAATTTTACTTGTTTTTACTTTAAATTATAAACTTAAAAAATTAGTTGATCTATCCAAAAGTAACACAAAATATGGACAAATACGCATAATGACCAAATTAAAAAAACTAAAAAATAATTAAAATAGAAGGATTATATTAATAAAAATATTAACAATTAGATGTTGACAATCAGCCACATTACATCCGTATATTATCTACCTTTGTAATAAGAAACAAATTGGCAGGCCTGTCACACCATGCAGTTTAGTGTAGTTAAAAGAACAGAGGGATTTAATTTTGAAGCAGAACAACAATATGGCCTCTAAAAGGGAGTTAGATAATATTTGTAATTTTAGATTTAAAATTGTTGCATTTTCATTCAGTAAGCTTTTAAATATACAGGATGAAAATTATTTAAAGCGACAAACTCTGGAAGGTTTTAGGGGACACCAAAACAAATACTTTTCCCTAATGCAATTTTTTCCTATGAGAATTATTTAAACCGGTATAGGGCGTATTACGCTCTTTAGTTGTCACGACTGCAACTGCTGTTGATGGTAGGAATTGTTTTGTCCACCAGTTTAGTAGTGAATTGTATCTGTTTACTAATGGAGCGATACACCTGGAGTGAGTGCACCGATGTGTGGGCCGATGTTGTTGGGGACTGTTCAATTGGGACATATCTACCTACGTCATTAAATGGCAGGCACTATTACAATTTTCTCGCCAGATAATTGCCAGAATTGCTGGAAGACGTCCCGCTCCCTACAAGACAACGCATGTGGTTCCAACATGACGGGGCGCCGGCACATTTCAATCGTCGTGTGCGTCGATTCTTAAACCAACGGTTTTGAGAGAAGTTGATTGGCAGAGGTGGCCCTGTACCATGGCCTGCTCGATCCCCAGATATGACATTTTTTATTTTTTTTGTGTGGTGAGAGATGCGCAACATTGTTTACACCACTCCTGTTGCATCAGAAAAGAATCTTATTGCCCGGATAGTAGCAGCAGCAGGAGCAGTTAACGATGCTCCTGGAATTTTTGCCCGTGTTAGCAGAACATGATCCGCCGTTGTAACCTTAGTTTACATGTCAATGGAGGCATTTTTGAACCTCTACTGTAATTTAAGTAATTGCGTTGTGTTAATTTGTTGTCTCTTGGTAATAAAATATGCAAAAGTGTTTATTGGTTTAATTAATTTGCCGCCAGAGAAATCTTCCTCTACCGGTTTAAATAATCCTCATAGGAAAAAATGACATTAGGGAAAAATATTAGTTTTGGTGTCCAATACAACTTCCCAGAGTTTGTCGGTTTAAATAATTTGCATCTTGTATACAGTATATCACGTGATATGACGCCAGACAGCTCTGACCTCGGTAGAGAGCAGTTACCAGTTGGCTTATTGCTCGGTTTGCACTTCGGACATAACATTGTGTTTTCATTCAGTGCGGTGATGGCTAGAGTTACTCTTACTCAGAAGTACTTATATTTATTTAAATATAATTTTAAGTTAAAGGTAACAACAAATGTGACGATTTTTCGTCCAATAAATACAATAAAAATTTAATTTAAAGAAAACACAACTCGACTACATGTGTGGATTCAACAGGCAATAAACGTGAGTACAGAACAAATTTTTTTTATTTATTTATTTATTATTTATTTAGCCTGGTGGAGTTAAGGCCATGTGGCCTTCTCTTCCACTCACCAGAACAAGCATATGTTACATATGAATACAAAAAAAAAATACAATAATAGTCATATAAAACAGGACAAACATATGTTACACATGAATACAAAAAAAATTATAATAGTAGTCATATTAGACAGGACAAACATGTTACATATGAATACAAAAAAAAGTTACAATAATAGTTATTGAACAATTCATTATCTGTCATATTGAATAATAATGAAATTAATGTCTAATAATAGAATGAAACTAAATACAATTAAAATTAAATTAATTATACAATGAATAAAAAAGGAATAACAGCTCGAATCTACTATGCATAAAAAGAAGAGAAAAAAACACTACAATGAATTAATCTAAGCTTTTTATACAAGGCATTAGGTAAATATATTAACAAATCCTAAGTCTATTTTTATTAAATAATGCAAAAACGCATTATTAATTCTTAAAAAGTAGTATTAGTGAGTTGTTTCTGTTAGTGATTTTATTTTCAATTTATTTCTGAAAGATGGTAAAGTTTGGCAGTCTCTGACATAGGGTGGAAGTGAATTCCATGTTCTAGCAAGAGAAACTGTAAAAGATTTCGAATAATAGGTAGTATGATGAGGAGGGATATAAAGGACACTGTGCTCAAGGGATCGGGTATCTAAGTTATGTGTATCAGAGAGTTTAGTGAAGCGGTGTGATAAATAATAAGGTAAAGATGTGTGTAATATGTTATAGAGTAGGCATAGGGAATGGATGGTTCTACGATCTTGAAGACGAAGCCATGACAATTGTTCCAGGGATGGTGTAACGTGATCAAATCTACGTATACCACAAATAAAACGTATGCAAGAATTGTGGACACGTTGAAGTCTTTGGGTAAGAACAGTATTTAGGTCAGTAAAAAGAGTATCACAATAATCAAAATGGTGCATTGCAAATTTTAATGCTGCAATGAAACAATCAAGAACAACTATATTTGCAAGTGACTTTGGGGATCATATGCCACGGTACTATCTACATAAATTTGAATAAAAAGCGCAAAAACATAACATTTATTGTTGCAGAGTGTGAATAATTGCCTGATAGAAATATATATGTTGATTTTTTAAAGTGTGAAATGCCTTAAAACTAAGTAAGAATTTCATCTCGAAGTAATTTAAAATCGTCATATTTACAAAGTTGAATTATGTTGTATTAGGCATTACTCAAACAGTGCGCTAATAAACAAGAACTATTCTGGTGACGCTAACTCACATATTTCCTCAAAACGTGACCAAACTAACATTAACTTGCCCATTTTTTAACATTAACTTACTTATTTCCTGCCCTAACTTACACAAACTAACACTATATTTCCCGTTGTTTCACCCTAACGTGTCCACTAATGTAGGTGAACTCTTAAGATAGAATCCTCTGACAATTGGCTGTAGCAGGGATGTGTATTAACATGTTGCTAGAAGTGACTTTTTCACCCAATTAATATTCACAGGTGGTGCCCTCTTCCTATGTATGAACGACTCTTTCTAAAACACAAAGGTTTCACACATTTTTCATGTACTAATAATAAACAAACACGTATAAATATTTCCAAGGCTGATGAATCTCCCGCAATAACAGGTTCGAGTATTTGATTTACATCCTGATGTAAATATAACCGTAAGTCGCTATTCTCTAAAGAACGAACAATAGACTGACCTTCAATTCACGGTTTACAACTGAATCAGAGGTTTCAAAATGGAAGCGAAAAATCGCATACTAGCAACGGTATCTATTGCAGGCTACAATGGTCACATTGGACAGCCAGTTCTATGTTTTGTGAGCCACAAACCCGACATAAGAAAGGAGACAGTCCAAAAAGGAAAATATCTTTCCCAGTTAAAATATTCTCGTATGATGCTTTTAAGTGAAATGGGGATTATATACCACAGCCACCTACATAAATTCAAGTTAAAAAAACACACAATTTATCTATGCAGTATGTGAACAATTACCTATATATATATCTGTGGTCTCGAGGTTAGCGTGCTGCCTTGCCACGCAGCGGGCCCGGAATCGATCCCCGGACTGTGTGAGGTTTTATCGGGATTTTTCCTCACCTGTAAGATCAAATATCAGGAAAACTTTAAGGCCCAAACGATTCCCGAAATCATATGGCCATCATCATCATCATCATCCTTCACCGGTGTGGAAAGCAACAGGAAGCTACCACACCTACAATTCCCTAGTAAAGCTGCAAGCATAGCATGAAAATGCTATGATTGCAGTGAAAGGCCAGCCCTCGGGCAGAATTACGATATATATGTTGATTCTTTATCAAAAAAAGTCTTAAAATAAAGTAAAAAGTTGAACTCGAATTAACAAAAAAATCACTATATTTGTAATGTAAAATGTATATTACTCATTCCTCAGAGAGTGTAGCCAACTTAACACTAAAACCCGCTAACAAGCAAGAGAACGCTATACTAATCTGGTGTAATAACTTACCTATTTTGTCACCCTAACTTGCCACTAATATAGGTGGACTCTTGGGATGGAACACCATATAAGAGCAAACATATTGGCAATTGGCTCTAGCAGGAACATGTGTTATCACATTGGCCAACATGGCGGTAAACGTCACTTGTTCTCGGATCGAATATTCACAGACGACAAGAAGGCACAGAATAGCTAGTCATAATGTATCCAGAACAGTCTCACATGAAATGGAAACAATATCCTTGACTAAGAATGCAACTGTGGAGGAGGAAACCGATTCTGCTTCTGAATTATAAGCAACGAAACACAAACTAGAGCGACGTACTACACTACAACCTTCATAAAGATGGTCAAGGAAAGGGACCTTACTCCATAGAGAAAACTAAATATAGATATGAATTAATGGAAGTAACAATCGTTGATTCTAACTCGCAGCCCCGAGCAATCACAAGAATCAGCCTTTGTTACCTACACATCCAAAGAATAGGAAAAATAGACAGAAACGCCCAGCATAAAATTAAATCACACAGCAGATGAACTACCATGAGATTACCGCCAGTCCTATGCAGGCACTAGTGCCTCTGAGGGGAAAAAATTCAACACAACTCACAGTAGTAATAAATAAAAAAAATAATCAACGTCCCATCCATAAGCAATGTATGGTTATAGTAAAGAAATTGCGAACAAAAATCTAATACAGATGGAAAATCTGATTCTGCTGAAAATACCAGAAGATACTGATGATATACAAAAAGGGACTTATTCCATATAACAATTTTGTTACGACGCATAGTGGAATGCACTTATATATTGTAATATCTTTCTTTCATATCCAATGTTGTTTGTTAATACTCCATAATTTTGTCATATTGAATGTAAACTATATACAGTGGTATCGGTATAGTATTGGACAGCAAACGCGGGGATTTCACTGTACACTGCTGATGCACTCGCGGTGATACAACCACACACAATTTTGTAACTATTTTACAGATTGTCGTAGTTACCAATTTTATTGACTCAGGTGCTGTAACAGGCTCACCCGGTTGAAGAGCACGTGTCTTGATTATTTTATATGGATGCAACTTTAGCAATTTAGTATCTTTTTGTACATAGCCTTAATAAATTCCTACATGTTGCGAAAGGTGCCTGAGTGATTTTCTAGCAGAATTTTCCACTCGATAACAGATGTCGTCTATTGTTTCTTTTCTGAGAACACTGCGCGGCTTGTGTGGCTTTTAGGCTCGACAATTCCTGTTGCATGAAATTTGTTGTACAGATTAAGGACTGCTGAACGTGATGGAATTTTTACATCCGGGAAGCGTGTTTCAAATTATCTTCGTACTTGCCAGCACGTGTAAGCCTTCGTCATCGCACAGAACAAGCCCCGCGCCTGCTGTTCAATGCTATTCTGGTCGCTCTGCACAAGGCATCTATAAACAGAGTTTCTTGAGTAAATTCATAAGACATTTCGATATTGATGTCTTGTAACTACAAGAAATTAACACAGTTAACTTCGATTTCTCGGGAGGACGATATAAATATGTCGTGAACAAAAGGGAAAATAATCATGAAACCTCATCATATATCGCCCAAATAATATTCAAAACATCACAGAGAAAGAGCTTTATCAGTAGCATCCAGAGACTATAGTGTAAAAGTTTTAAGTTGACGTGATTTCTGCTATCCTTGTCTAGATAACTGTTCTTCCACCCTTCGCTAGACGTCTGAGTGACATGTGTACTATAATGGCTACCCTTGTAAAATTATTTAGGAATGCTAGAAAAACTCCACCTCCACTTTCGCCCAGTCACTTTTGTTCACGTAATTGTTGCCAGTGGCGACTGTTACAGAGTTCGTTTGTAGTTTGTGAGAGTGAGTGAGATATTATATTAGTGTAAATTAAAAATTTAACAAAATGGTATCTGAGTTAGAAAGTTTAGCTGTAACTTTAAATATTGTATTGAGTATTGTGCTTGACGACGATGAAACTGAAAATGAAGACATAGAAACTTGCCAGGAAGAATCTTTAGAAGAAGGGAATGCCACCACTGATCTATGTTCACTGCAGGGAGTGTCTGCCCTACCGCTGTCATCGTGAAGTGATATGTGTATGAGTGAGGAAGAAGATGGTGAGTACTCTCTTTCTCTTTCTAAAATATTCTAGACACTTTAGACCTCACGGACTATACATGTCGGAGACATTTTTCTCGGTAATAAAATAACACAACATTTTTTCTAGATCAACATTACAACCATCTACTCAATACTGTCTTCAAAAAATTGTCATTAATGTAGAATGTTAGATAACTATATATGCAAACAAAAAATGATTTCTCTTCTTTCTTCTGTTCCTTACAAATCTTTTTAGGTTCTGTAGTCGATCTTTGTGCATTAGTGGTCACTATACTCGCCTCTGGTTCCAAGTCCATGGCTTCAAACCCGACTGAGGTCTATGGATTTTTCAGTACACAACAAAATCCTAATTGCGGATCCTTTGGAAACGAACTAAAGACGTTGGTCCCGTGTAATATATTTAGGCACGTAAAATAATCTCAAGCCCGAAAAAGAAGTCTTTGAGTAAAACTGATTGTCTCTTTATCGACCATTTTGAATGAAGGCAGTAATGATATTAGCTGTAAAATATGGCAATTTATGTATAAATAATATCATAACACTGACTGAACGCTTTGGACTTCTAAACTATGGTTCATCCGATAAAATATGTTGAGTTTCTCTTGAAGGGACTTTATGTGGACTCTGGCCTAACATCCAAACCCCAACTAGGAGGACCACGATTTTTTTTAACATTTTCATCCTGGGAGTTTAACTTCTCCACTTCCTATCTTCCACCATATCTGCTCTCTGAAAAACGTTCTCTTCTATCATTGATATCGTTTGACATACCCTTATTGATTATTTATTTTGTCTGGGTTTCCACAAGGTGGAGGCATCCAATATCTATGCAACCTCTGGTTTAGGCTTTTGAATGACAGTTGTTTGAATTAAATATTTTTTTAAAATCGGTCATTTATATATAATAGATCATATTTTATTATATTAACGGTCATACTTAATACTCCCCCATTCGGTTCTCTGGGCGGGGACTATTTCTGGGAACCCATGCCAAACGCTCAAATGGTCATATTTATCAAGTTATCACTCTCTGAAGATAGATAATCTCCATTTCACCAATGTTCATTTAAGTTGTTACATTTCTCACAATTGCATATTACATTATTTTTGTCAGGAAAAATGATACAATCTATATTCTTTCCTTATTTCGTCGAATTCATAATATAGATTTTACCCGTACGCACCATTGAGCAAATATTTGTGTACTGTTTTGTGACAATCGAACAGTGAATGAAGCCAGAAGTGTACAGTCATTGAAATAATTGTTGGCGCACAGGTAATTTTCAAGTCCCAGAACGAAGCCACTGCGCATGACCAGCGGTCAGTTGTTTGGTTCACAGGAATACAACTATTTGAAAAACTAAAATCCGTTCGATTTCGTTGTGTGTCGTGCAGTGGAAAACAATTTCGCGTATATAAGTAGTGCGGTAAATAAAACAAAGCAAAAAATAAAACAAAACAAAGAAAATTAATCGAGATAAGGACTAGAGAGACAAAAGACAAAAATAGCAGGATCGAACACGCGACCACCTGCATGGGAAATAGAAGCTCCTTCCACTAGACCACAACCATTCCCTGCTAGAAACTGTCTGTATGAAGCGATGCAATACTCCAGAACATGTCTCAATTTAAATTAATCAGACGCAATTTACATTATTAGTGGAAATAATCTTGTTGCGCCTTGTGTTTTTTAAACAAAGTAACGAGATTTTACAATCGTTATTAGTTATATATATATGATGTTTTCTTCAATTAATTAATTTCCCTTTATATACAAACTTATTTATATAACGTAGTCTGGTAACTTATGGGCATTATAAAATATAACGACGATATTTAAAAAAAATTCTGACCAGAATCGAACCTGGGCTTGCGTCGTCGCAAGAAAACTTCTTACCGACTGCTCTACTGAAGCGAACGACACGTCAGAAGTAAGCGCTAATTTACTATTGATTGGTTTAAGAGACCATTACTTGCTTTCAGTCATCTGATAACTCTCTTAACTCAGAAATTCAATTAATACATTTATTTGTTGAAATTGTTTCAATAACGATTGGTATAAATCTATGATTGGCCCCTTGTGCCGCCGGATTTGTCCTCAAAGGAGACAGCACATGTAACAACTTACTCGTGTGAATCGCTCTTCAAAACTTTTAACTTTCCACCATCGAGAGTTGCGCCATCATTTTTTTCAAAGCTGTACGTGTTGCTGTTAAGGAATTATTTTTAAAGTAAAGCAAAGTGTTGAAGTAAAATTACAACAGTTTGTGTCTCAATGTGGTGAAAAAAGCGTTTTCCATTAATGAGAAAATACTGTTTTGTAAACTGTATGACATGCGGAGTAATCACCGACACGTGACAACAGATAAACGTGAACATGGTGAAGAACGAATTGATAATTTTATATATTGCAACTGTAATTATTATCAAATTATAATATTGATAGAATATACTTTTGTACTCAACTGTATGCATGTTGTTTTCATTGATTTTGAGAAAACATTCGATCGCGTGGATAGACATAAGTTATGGAAATATGGAAATATATGGGTACCCCGCAAAATTAATTTATGTGATACAAAGTTTATATGAAAAATCTCAAATTATAATAAATATAGGCACATCAAATACCGAACCAATTTTAATAAATAGAGGCGTAAGACAAGGGTGCAGTTTATCACCAACTCTTGTTAATTTATATATCAATGACATCATCCAAAAGTGGAAAAGTAATGTTAATGTAGGTATAAGAGTGGACCATTTTAAAATATTAAATGTTTTAATGTATGCTGACCGTTTGTGCCATAACGTTTCCTGACATTTCTTAAATAACCTCATCCAGGAAACTTGATCCGATCGAGAATGGAACTCGGGAAAGCTGCGTGAGAGCACCTCGAGACCACACCGGGTGACGCAAATTACGTTTTAACCTCTTGTTTAAATATCGTGTTTGAATGTCCTGATTATCGACCAATATAAAATGGAATCTTTCAATTATGCGACATCAACAGTACATTGTTCCTTCAGTTGAAGCGACCTCAATCTCTCGTCAGTACGCAGTACATTGTTCCCTCAATTGAAGCTACCTCAATCTCTCGTCAGTACGCAGTACATTGTTCCTTCAGTTGAAGCGACCTCAATCTCTCGTCAGTACGCAGTACATTGTTCCTTCAGTTGAAGCGACTTCAATCTCTCGTGTCAGTTCGCAGTACATTGTTCCCTCAGTTGAAGCTACCTCAATCTCTCGTCAGTACGCAGTACATTATTCCTTCAGTTGAAGCGACCTCAATCTCTCGTCAGTACGCAGTACATTGTTCCTTCAGTTGAAGCGACCTCAATCTCTCGTGTCAGTTCGCAGTACATTGTTCCTTCAGTTGAAGCGACCTCAATCTGTCGTCAGTACGCAGTACATTGTTCCTTCAGTTGAAGCGACCTCAATCTCTCGTCAGTACGCAGTACATTGTTCCTTCAGTTGAAGCGACCTCAATCTCTCGTCAGTTCGCAGTACATTGTTCCTTCAGTTGAAGCGACCTCAATCTCTCGTCAGTTCGCAGTACATTGTTCCTTCAGTTGAAGCGACCTCAATCCCTCGTCAGTTCGCAGTACATTGTTCCTTCAGTTGAAGCGACCTCAATCTCTGGTCAGTTCGCAGTACATTGTTCCTTCAGTTGAAGCGACCTCAATCTCTCGTCAGTACGCAGTACATTGTTCCTTCAGTTGAAGCGACCTCAATCCCTCGTCAGTTCGCAGTACATTGTTCCTTCAGTTGAAGCGACCTCAATCTCTCGTCAGTACGCAGTACATTGTTCCTTCAGATAAAGGGACCTCAATCTCTCGTCAGTACATTGTTCCATCATGTTTAAACGTGCCCACGAACATCCCAATAGTAAGGTTATATATGGTGTAGTGTATGAATTGTTACTACTCAACAACACAAACTTTTTAGCGGGTGACGGTAAGAAAAGGCGCCAGTGTTGAAGAGGGGTACAAGTGAATGACTGGGAAAGTGGTATAATCAGTGACAAAATATAATGGTAGGCCTATTTGAAATAAGAGACGAAGTTAATGAAAGATTGTCGGAGTTTGTGTGCCTATGATTTCTGCTGCCAGACAAATTTTGTTGGAAAACAAACATTACTGGATAATTAGATATTCATTTATTGAGTTTGTTTCAAGTTAAAGTGGAGAGATTATTTTTATTATATTTATTATTAACTAACCAATTCACTGGCCTATCGAAATCATAGGTTCATGGCCACGCAAACATAAGCTCTCTACACGTCCATATCCTGACCTAATGTTTTCCAATCATCCCCTGTATAATCTATTTTCCTCAAATCATGATTATTATTCTCCCACCTCATTCTTAGTCTATTACTAGGAGTTTTCCTCCTGGTTTTCCTACAAGAAGCTTCCATTGCAGCAGTTTCATTCCCCATTCGTGCCACATGCCCTGATCATCGCAGTCTACGATAATTAACTGTTTTTATTACATGTGGTGTCCTATAAAGACCATGTAGCTCACTGTTATGTAGTTTTCCCCATTTATGTGTTTGTTCACCTTTCTTTGATCCAAAAACATTCTTAAGAACTTTATTCTCAAATACTCGCAACCTCCTTTCCTCCCTTAAGTTAAGAGTCCATATTTCACATCTAGACAATGTAACTGGCACAGTAACTATTATATGTATTTTTAGTTTAACGATTTTTGAGAGGACTTGGGACAATTCTCCCTGTAATTCATTATAGCATATTTTCAGAATTCAGCCTAAGTTAAATTTGTTTGTGCATCTCATTCCTATTTGTGATTATTGTTTATTATTATTATTATTATTATTATTATTATTATTATTATTATTATTATTATTATTATTATTATTATTATGGATAGGAATTTTAAAATCGTCCTTTATTTTCTCCTCTTCACAAAAGTAGATACTCTACTACTCACTGGCACTATCGAACCCGTAGGTTCATGGCCGCACGGGCATAAGCTGTCCATATGTCCCTATCCTGAGCTAATGATTTCCAATCATTCCCTGTATAATCTACTTCCCTCAAATCATAGTTAATGTTGTTCTCCCACCTCATTCTTGGTCTACCAACTGGGCGTTTCCCCTCTGGCTTTCCTAGATAACTTTGTTAATAATTCCACGGCCTTCATTGTGAACATTGGGTTCGCACTTGACATTGTAACTAACAACTGACTGTACACAACTTATGGAAAGTAAACACAACTACAGCAGCCTAACACAAGGGCCAAACCCCTACTCACCCTTACCACATTCTTTTAGTTCGTAGTTTTTCCGCATTGAAAGTTAATGTGACCGTCCATTCGAAGGGGCTGAGTGCAATTGGACTGAAAATATAGGTAAGACATCAAACTCTACGGAATTAGTGGACACCGGTCTAAAAAAGGCGCAAACCTTAACTTACGCTATGACAAGGGGTTCTTGTAATGGGAATACATAATTTGAACCTGCCTAAATAAATATTTTACATATAATTTCAATAAACTCTAAACTATATCCATTTAAACTAACTCACGCCTTCTTAACCTTATAAAATGAAAACAGTAGTAGTGCAATTTCTTATTTAATATTGATCATACGGGCCTGCCATCTGTTGACGAAGACGCACACTACGGTTATATATAATTTGAAAGAAATTATTGAAAAATTTCATGAAGGATACATAAATACTTAACAAATGTAAAAAGAAAATTAAGAATCGTTATAAAATGTTTAAATAGGAAATACTAGTGGAATCGGAAAAAGTAAATAGCGCAACAGTGTTATATGGCGTGCCACAATGAGACCTAATCTACAGATGAGCCAATCTCTTGAAACAAATAATTTGGGGTTATGAGACCAGTTGGAACGGAAGTTACCGTAATGTACGTGTAGATGTGACTTCCTCCAGATAACGCAACAAATACGTTTATAACTTTTTCAAGTGATTTCATTATGCTTTATGAAAATGGATTGTTTTGTTAACATTTGATTTAATTTAATTTAGACGCAGAATATTAAAGTCGGTCTATCTAAACAAGTAACTTAAAATGTAAATGCAAAACCTAAAATAATTGAAAACGAATATAAATAATTATATTAATAAAATCGGCCCAACTGTATTTATGATCAAATATGTATTTTGAAACGAACCACTAGTTACCAAACATACCGAAAGTTATCGCTAGTTGCCAACTTGTCTCATTATATTTCCGCTATAGCAAAATGTTGTACTTAAGTTTTCGCTTGACGCAATTTAGCGTGAATGTTTACCGGATAGGCCTATTTGTACTTGATGAAAATGACATTTGATGCGCATATATTGATGATTATTTGATAAAATTCTGACCTCAGATTGCATTTTATGAACTCAATTTATCCTGTTAGTTGAGAAGACAGTTAATTAGATAGAGAATGGGCAAGTTAGTGTGCATTGGATAGCATGTGTGCAATTTATTTCATGAGGTTGGCATATTTTGATAAAAATGAAAACATTTTTCTTAGAATGGCGGAAGGGAGTATTTCTATGCCCCGGTGGAACTTCCGATAACATTTTTCGATCTGTGGTAGAGAGCAATCTTCATTTTCTATATACGAAAACTGTCGTGATATATATTGATTTTTGGTATTAAATTATTTTAGATACAGTAGGTTGGCTATTCTGTTTCATCTACATAAATCGCCATCACAAAATACGTACATTTATCCATGAAGCCATGTTGCAACAAAAATATAGTGTAATGTTGAGTGATTCCGGGTTATGTGGCCGTGGTCCATAGTTGGTGTTGATACCAGACGTTTCGCCCTCAACTGCGGAGGGCATCTTCAGTGGCGAGTGCTTCTAGGCGTGTTTCCTGGTCGGAAGATCTACTTAGAATGAGCGCTGTGGACGTAGAGGACGTTGTATTAGTGGTGGGTGCAGGGTGAGTGGGCGTGGCTCTTGCTGATTGGCTAATGGTCGTCTCCTTGTTGTCACTGGTGTTAATGCATTTATTTTCTAGTGTATGAAACCAGGCCTTAGACAGTTTGATACCTTCCTCTTTTCTGTTAATATTTCCCTTATGCTTGTATATTTCTATAGCCTCTCGGTATAATCTAGGGAAATAGTAGGAAGTTGTGGCTAAAACTTGTGTATCGTCGAATAGAATCTGGTGTCCATTCATAATGGCATGTTCTGCTACAGCTGATTTATACATCCACGAAGACAGCACGTCAGAATGGATAACACACCCTCAACCAGCATAGCCTACTTACCATATGTACAAAGAGTCACAGATCGTATCGGAAAACTCCTACGAAAATACAACATAAAAACAGTTTACAGACCAACAAAAAAAATAGAAGACTGCCTTCGCTCAGCTAAGGATCCTCGGCCACCTCTCTCCACTTGCGGCGTATATCGACTTCCTTGTTCGTGTGGTAAATCATATATAGGGACCACGAAAAGAAGTATAGCCACCCGTTTATCAGAACATAAAAGAAACTGCAGACAAGGAGAAATGGATAAATCAGCTGTAGCAGAACATGCCATTATGAATGGACACCAGATTCTATTCGACGATACACAAGTTTTAGCCACAACTTCCTACTATTTCCCTAGATTATACCGAGAGGCTATAGAAATATACAAGCATAAGGGAAATATTAACAGAAAAGAGGAAGGTATCAAACTGTCTAAGGCCTGGTTTCATACACTAGAAAATAAATGCATTAACACCAGTGACAACAAGGAGACGACCATTAGCCAATCAGCAAGAGCCACGCCCACTCACCCTGCACCCACCACTAATACAACGTCCACAACGTCCGCAGCGCTCACTCTAAGTAGATCTTCCGACCAGGAAACACGCCTAGAAGCACTCGCCACTGAAGATGCCCTCCGCAGTTGAGGGCGAAACGTCTGGTATCAACACCAACTATGGACCACGGCCACATAACCCGGAATCACTCAACATTATGATTACCGGCCGTGAAAGCCTGCATTCAAAAATATAGTGATTTTTATTACTGTATAGATTTAGGTAAAATTCTCATTAAATTGTAAGGCAGTGTATGAACGTTTTTGGAGGGGAAGGAAGATAAATATGTGCTTTCTGCAGATAATTATTTCCATTTTTATAACGTAATCTGTGCGTTTTTCGGTTCATTTCTTGAAAATAATCCCAGTTTTGAGTATTCCAACAATCTCCATGAAATCGGTAGCATAATTGAAACAAGTAGATAACCAACTGTTTATGAATGTAAAACTACCAACAGACGGAACAAAACAACTGGCGCGGAAATTTCCATACAATAAATAATACAGAAACATAATATTGTAGCGATCTAAGTGATGACGCCTTGTTTTAGAGCTACAAGACGAGTTCCTATCAGGAACAAATATCATGGTATTTCAAGCAGGTCGAGAAACCTACCTACCACAGTGACATACGAGTCTGAAAAACACTCATGTTGAATTATGTATAACAAATTGCACCTACTTTTATTCTGTATAAGTATCCACAAGTGCGATTTTTTCTTCACAAAAAAAGTGACATTAAAATAAAATTGTTGATAATTTGACATTGGGCAAATAATATTCGTACAACAAGAACAAACAATTCATCTTTGTCTTATGTTTTCTTGTTACCCTTCTTCTTATTCTTCTCTTCTTGAAAAAGTGTAGTCGATCTTCGTGGAGTAACGGTTACCACGCGCTAATCTGATCAGCTGTTAAACACGTCGAGTTGTCAGGCCGTAAATGTTACGTAAGTGTACGTTCGGGAGGAAACTAATAACTTGGGTCCCGTCTTCATATCTCAGCACGTAAAATATTTCAAGTTTAAAAAAAAATCAATGTAGCAAACTTTGTTGACCTTTCCTAGCTCTGATATGAATTCGACACTAGCAGTCGTTAGGTATAAATAATATCAATAAAAATGATCCGTTCTATTCCATTAACTTTAACATCTCACCATAAAAGTACAATTTACACGTCACACGTCACTCGGGCCTTACAGTACACGACCTGTCGCGAGGGGCATTTTAAACTATGGATCACACTTCTTTTTTGACCACACACGGACGCAGAGAGCAACCTTGAATGAATTATCAATATCAGGACCTCCTCCGACACAACGCAAGACTACACTATTCTCTTAAACATTTATATTAAGCATCGTAAAATGGCCAGATGATGTTCGGGGGCCGCTTGGACCTTAAACTTACCTGACATATTTGTTTGTCTTACAGGTGAAGAAAACCCCAGAAAAAAATCACCCTACAGAATAGTCCGCTGGGTACGAGGCAGCGACGGTACCGCGAGAGTACAGATTCTTTTGAGTGGTTAGTAGGGGCAGAGGGAGCGAGGCACTCGACTAACTTATCCTTTGTAATTTTAGAGTTACATTTGTTATAATATTTAATGAATTAGCTTTAAAATAAATATACATACAGGGTGATTCGTAATTCATATTACAACTTCTAGGGGTTGTAGAGTAATGATAAAGATTTGATAAGGAACCCATATCCGGAAACGTAGCATTTCGATGTAAAAATTATTTTGAAGATCGGAACACAATGGGCTGATATCTTGTGTCTCATGTTTCAGAGTAAGTATTACAGACTTCTAGGGGTTGTACTGCAAGTGTGGTTCAACATGGTGACCCTGTTGTTCGTTGTACAAAGTGTATCTGCGACCATGTTTCCGTACACACGTCCCACAAGACCTGGTGTGTGCTCAATAATTTCTACTTTCGCCAGAATTCGTGCAAGAAGATCTTCGTCCGACTCGACAGGTGTAGTACAACCCCTAGAAGTCTCTAATACTTATTCTGAAACACAAGACACAAGATATCAGCCCAATGTGTTTCGATATTCAAACTTATTTTACATCGAAATGGTACGTTTCAGGACATGGGTTCCTTATAAAAAATTGATGTACTAAGTCCCCCCCCCTACAAGCCCGAGTAGTTGGTAATAGGTATAATGAATCACTCTGTATACATGCATACGGTATGCCACGTGATATCTATTAACAAGCATTTAAAGATATTTTAAATATTAGCGTCATGTTGAAAATGTACCTAATAATTACCTAACCGAGGAATGTTGTCTCTAGGCCTATCTATAAATCTCATCTCTATAAATTGGTAGATGAAACATTTTTTAATTCGATCTGAGAAATAGTATTTTCATAATTTTTGTAATGTTAGTCATTTCTGATATCGCTATAAAATAAGGCGTACTTTATAATTCTCTTAATGAATGCATCTATATTTAATAAAACAATTATTGAAACCTATCGGAAAAGCCCCATACCGACTTATATAATAAATTATACCTAGTTTTCTCTTGTTTAAATATTCGTAAGCACAACTTTTTCTTAAAAAACTGACATTAGTTATTTTTCAGACATATGGGAAATGTAATATGCATACAATCGAATGAAACATTTTTTAATAGGTGATGTAATCGATCTTGCTGGATTAGTGGTTACCATATTTCGCCTCTGGCTCCGAAATTTACGGGATCAGACTTTTTCCGAGGTCTTTGCATTTTTGGACCGTAAAAATCCTGAGTATATGATCGTACGGAAGGAAGTAAATAGCTGGGTCCCTGTCCAGATTTCTTGCACGTAACGAGAACCTCAAGTTTGTAAGAATAGTCCTCTGACATAAATGTATTGGCCCTTCCGAAGCCTAGATTTTAATTGTGACGCTAATGATCTTAACTGTTAAAGAACGTTAATGAAATTAATATTTGAAAACCCAATAAATAATAATCTCGAGTTTATGATAAAAGCAAGAAATAGACGGAAGGAATAGGTAATGTGGAAATTTGCATACAACTATTAATGTATATTGTTAAGAATGGATAGTGATCTAAAGCGTCATGTCTTGACGAGAGCTACTGTGGATACGCTGCGCTGGTTCAACTACCTTTGATAAACAACTATTTTCTGGTGGAATGTCAATAAATATGTAATCAATGCCCACCCAGCATCGCGAGGAATTTGGATTCCTCTAATAAATAGTGACTTTAACGGTTAGGAGAGTCGACCCCGCTGACTGTATATCACCAATGTACTCCCTAGATTAACGCGTACCTCTGTAAAATGACTCTAGTGGTCAACCAGTTCATAGGTCAAATGACTGAAAGGCCTTTAGCGTCATGGATTTTACTTTAGTTCAAAGAACGGAGAGGTTTAATTTTAAAACAGAATAACAAAATGTTCTCCTTAAGGATGTAAAACAAAATATTTATAATCTTAGAATTAAACTTGTTGTAATAGATAAATGAGTTAGTTTTCAGATACCGATGTATGCAATTATACAATATGTTACATGAAATCATATTAAGAAGCATTTAAAGATGATGGTTATGGTATTGAAAATGCATTGAATATTTACCGATAGAATATGCGTTGTCCATTGGTCTATCTAAAAATAACAGCTCTAAATACATTGATAGGTAATATTTTCGTATTCCATTATTTCTGGGATTAAAAAGTTCACAACTTACCTCGGGGCTAGTTTCGAACGTGGTTCAAAGTAAATTATTACTCTTGTGAAGTATTAATTTCAAATATAATATTTTAATTTTGAATAATTCCTCAACGGAACTCATCGTGAATCTTATTAATGTTCACTGTAATATTTGTCAATGTTCCCTTCAGTGGCGTTGCTTGGTAACGTTTGTTATTACGTCATCATTTTCGTTATTATACAATCAGACGTATTTTTAGACCGATAAAAAGTTTTATGAAACTTATGATTTTAAACTAAACATTTGAACTAATTGAACAGAGTGGAATAGGGTTCATATCTATTTAAATAACAAATTACACCTAATTTCTCATTTTTAATGTTTTTGCCCAATGCCACGAGGGTGTCTTTTATAACATTTCTTGCTTCCTTCCTAAAAATGTCGGAGTTGTAATGCATTTATTATGTTGGGGCATCTGTAAGGCGGTATTACGTTTTATCCCGATGACATGATGGGTGATAAATGATAATGAAATGCCAAGGAAATCCTTAACCTGAATTCCAGTTCATGGACAAATACATGAATAATTCCCCTTAAGGAAAAATTCCTGTGGTGTGACCGGGAATCAGACGGGGACCACTAGCACCTGAGGCTGGTCTCATGTTTAAATATTCGGAAATCTTTAGAGATGTGATATTAAGTTACTATTTCAAATACCGTTATTGGGAATGTAAAATATCTACAATTACAGCAAATATTTCTTATTTTGTTCTTCTTTTTCTTCTTTTTATGCGCTGTAATCCACATACAGAACTAGGGGTTACCATGCTAGCCTCTGGAACCAAGATTACGGAAACAAACTTTGTGGGGGGTCTGTGGAGTCTTCAGGACATACAATTTCTGAGTAGATGTTCTTTCATAAGAGAACTAATGACCTGGATTCCCTATGTACATTTATGGCACGTACGAAAACCTCAAACATGTTAGAAGAAGCCTATGAACAACATTTGTTTTCCCGTTCTCACCTAGATTTGAATTGCAACATTAATGATCTTAGCTGTTGAACTGTGTTTGTGTTCGTAACAAAACTTATATGTTTTACTATGTGCTCTGTTCCATCTGTTACGTCTCCTATCTCTATTCTGTTAATATTATGCGTCATAATGCGTAGTTAATTTTGCGCGACGCGTCTTTCTACCGGACTGTATACAACACATTCACTCCCGCTCCCCGAGCTTCCCAGTCTCATTGCTTCCACGGTGGCACTTAGCGTATTCAGGGGAGTCCCATTCAATCAGATTTCCTGTCTTCATAAGCTAAATAATGTATACAATGACAGCGGAACCTTAAGAAAATGTATTAAATTATGTTATACAAACCTTACGCTTTCAATATAATCCTGTATTATACATGTGAAAAAATGTTTTAAATATGTACTTAGTACAGTAAATTGAAAGTACTCAGTCAGCACTAAACGTGTGTTCAGAATTTACATCAGTTTATTTCCACACGAAATTAAGTACATTATAAATATTGTTTCCCTCCATGGTATCTTTACCTTGTCGCGGTGGAGTGGCTTGCGTGCTTAAATGATCCTGAGAGCTATGCCGGCGTAGCATTGCTGCCGATAGGGTTACCCGTGCCGGACTGGTCGAAGGTGATAAGCCAGACGAGAAAAGTACCTTGGTCGAAAGAGTGACGATCTTTCACCGTAAAATTACAACCGTCCAGAAATGCGAACATGGGTTCAACTGGGGTAAAATTTTCCGGAGGTCAAATAGTCTCCCATTCGGTTCCCCGGGCGGGGACTACTTCAGGGAACGCATGCCAAAGGTTCAAACATAGGGACACGTTCCTAGGAACATGACATGTTAGGACTTTATACAATAGCGGGGCGCTAGAGGTAAATTAAATAAATCATCCTTGGATATAGTCGCTTTACAGGAAGCTAGATGGCCAGGAGAAAGTAGTCAGCAATCAGGAAGTTTTGCATTATACTACGTGGGTGCAGAAAGACTTGAATTTGGAACGGATCTTTTAGTCCAAAGGAGGATCTTATCCGCTATCCTAGATATTAACTTTGTGAGTGATAGGATCTCATACATAATTCTAAAGGGTAAACGGCATGATTTTATAATTGTAAATGTACATGCCCCCACAGAAGATAAAGATGACAAGATCAATGATGAGTTCTATGAAGAATTAGAATGCATATTTGATAGCCTTTCACGATATCATATGAAAATTGTCTTAGGAGATTTTAGTACAAAAACGGGGCGGGAAGATATATTCAAACCAACAATAGGCAAATTCAGTCTTCATGAAGATAGTAACGACAACGGGGTTAGATTAGTCACATTTGCCACATCAAAGAATCTCATTGTTAAGAGCACAACATTTCAGCATAAGGATATTCATAAATACACCTGCACATCCCCAGATGGCAAAACTCGAAACCAGATAGATCATGTATTAGTGGATAAACGCTGGCACAGTAGCATTATCGATGTAGATCAGTTAGAGGGACAGACTGCAATTCGGATCATCATCTGGTCAGAGTGAAAATCAGACAACGGCTATCGTTAATGAGAGGAAAAAACGCTAAAGATGATTCTGAAAAATTTGATTTAAAAAACTTGAAAAATGATGAAATGCAGCAAGAAAACCAAATTAAAATTGCTAATAGATTTGAAGTACTGAAATCTTCAGATGACAATGTGACAAACGAAGAAGAAATTGATATAAATAAAGAATGGGAGGCTATAAGAGATACTATTAAATTGTCAGCATCAGAAAGCATTGGTTACATAAAAAAGAGGCAAAACAAGAAATGGTTTGATGAGGAATGTGCCGACATTGTAAAGAAAAGAAAGCATGCAAAAATGAAATGGTTACACGAGCCAAATGAGGTAAAATTGGAGCAATTGCGTAGTTTCAGACGGGAAACCACCAAGTTACTAAAGAGTAAAAAGAGGGGAATATCTGAGAGAGAAGATTAATGAAATAGAAATGAATGCCAACAACAGGAACATTAGAGAATTATATCAGGGAATCAGAATAGAGAATAAAGGGTTTCAGGCTACAACAAACATAATTCGGGATGAAAATGGGGATATGATTGCAGATTCCAGAAGTATATTAAATAGATGGAAAAGTTACTTTAATCAATTATCAAATGTACATGCAGCACAGGATATTGAAGAGGATAATTTACAGACAGCAGAAATGTTAATCGTAGAAACCAAGTGCATTAGAGGTTGAAATGGCGATAGAAAAATTGAAGCTGTGTAAAGCAATAGGTTCAGATGAGATCCCTGCAGAACTGATAAAATCAGGTGGAGAAAAATTGATAGACAAGATACGCCAGTTGCTTAATATGATTTGGGATAAAGAAGCTCTTCCAGATGAATGGAAAGAATCGATTATCATACCAATTTATAAGAAAGGAGATAAAACTGATTGCAACAACTATAGGGGCATTTTATTACTTTCAACTTCGTACAAAATTCTAACAAATATATTAGTAAGCAGACGTACTCCTTATATTGATGAGATTATAGGAGATCATCAATGTGGGTTTAGAAGAAACAGGTCTACAACAGATCAGATTTTTAGTATAAGACAGATTTTAGAAAATAAATGGGAATATAATGGTACTGTACATCAACTATATGTAGACTTCCAAAATGCTTACGATTCAATTAAGAGGGAGAAGTTATATAGTATCCTGCTGGAGTTCGGAATTCCTAAAAAGTTAGTTAGACTTATACGAATGTGTCTAAATGGCACAAAGAGTAGGGTGTGTGTAGGCAAACAGTTTTCGAATACTTTTGACATCCAGAATGGGTTGAAGCAAGGAGTTGCACTATCTCCTCTACTATTTAATTTTGTACTAGAGCATGCCATCAAATCTTTAGAGGATGAAGAAGGCCTACAACTCAATGGTATTAATAAGCTGTTAGTTTATGCTGATGATGTAGTACTACTGGCCGATAGCGAGGAGATACTAAAAGCCAACACGCACACACTACTGAGTAACACCAAGAAATTGGGACTGGAAGTAAATATCAATAAAACTAAATATATGGTTACACATAAAAATATACAATGGAAATGGACAGCTAATGACAAATGAGGGAAATTTTGAGGAAGTGGCTGAATTCAAATACCTAGGAAAAACAATCACAAACAGGAATGAGATGCACAATGAAATTAAACATAGGCTCAATTCTGGAAATGCATGTTATTACGCATTACAGAGACACTTGACTTCACAACTCCTTTCAAAAAACGTTAAACTGAAAATATATAAAACTACTATTCTTCCAGTTATATTATATGGTTGCGAAACATGGAGTCCTACTTTAAGGGAGGAAAGGGGATTACGAGTATTTGAGAATAAAGTTCTTAGGAAAGTTTTTGAACCAAAGGGAGATGAACAGACAGGTGAATGGAGAAGACTGCATAACAGAGAATTACATGGTCTTTATAGGAAGCCAGATATAATGAGAACAGTTAAGTCTCGTAGACTGCGATGGGCAGGACATATGGCACGTATGGGGAATGAAAGACGTGCATGGAAGCTTCTTGTAGGAAAACCAGAGGGAAAGCGCTCAGTTGGTAGACCAAGAAGGTGGGAGAATAATATTAACTATGATTTGAGGGAAGTAGATTATACAGGGGATGATTGGAAATCATTGGCTCAGGATAGGGATATATGGAGAGCTTATGTCCGCGCAGCCATGAACCTAGGGCTTCGATAGTGCCAGTGAGTTAGTTAGTTAGTTGGTATAAATATTGTTTCCTTTCATGTACCAAGAAATAAAAATTTCAGACAATGGTTGGTCAGTTCGGAATATGTTAATATTTACCCGGTGTGCGCTGCCACACCAAAATAAATGCAAATTAATGTGTTTTTATGTTTAGTTTAAATACAAAGAAAAATGATTATAAATTTAAAACGTAATTTTTTAGATACCCCGTGCTGATAACCCGGCATTGCTCGGGAATCTACTTATGCTAATCTTATTGGCACAATTAAGTTCAAAGTCGAAAACCTATGTGTTTTTATGTTTAGTTGAATAAGCAGGGGAAACATTTATGTGGTAATTATTTTCAAATAAACCACTCCATGCTGATTCCCCGCGTTGTCCGGGAATCTGCTTGTCCCGATATTCTTGGCATAAATTAGCAGAAAGACGAAAATTAATGTGCTTTTATGTCTAGTTGAATAACTGATAGGAAAAATAATAGTTAATTTATATCGTGATTATTTTAATATACCCCTTGCTGATTATGCGATGTTGACCGAGAATCTGCTCTTCTTGACATCAATGAAAGACAAATATGGTTATTGTTAGTTATCTGTAAACGATAAACCTAATTATGCTGTTAGGGACTTTTTATAGTGATTTTGTTGGATATTCAGTTCTGTGTGCTTTAATATGTTGTATTTGTTATGGTTTTGGGGTGTAAGAGGTAGTGATGTGCATTCTATAACCTCTCCTACCTAATTCTCAACCTCACCTGCACGTGGTACACCCTGCTTTTAACTAACGAGGTAATGGGGACCGAGTCACGGCGGTATAACCGTTCCATCGAATATGGAGGAAATTCCATATTTTGAACGCCTGACTAGAGGCTATAAGGTAGCAGCCCTACCACTAGTCTTGCTCTGCGGATGGCTGGTAACCAACCCAGGGGACTTCCTACTACTCGAAGAAACTTAAGCAAAGACTGGAATGATCACACTGATGATGACAAATTTGAGACAAAACTAAGATTACATAACGTCACATCAAAAGCTGCTCTAAAATACGGAAGTGAAATTTGGATTTTAAATAAAAGAAACTCTCATAAACTTCAAGTAAGCCAAATGCGCTTCTTACGATCATTGTTAGGAGTTAATAGACTGGATCACCAAAGGAACACTACTATCAGAGGAAAACTTGGAGTAGCAAGTTTAAATGAAGATATCCAAAGATACCAACAAGAATGGAAAAATCATCTGAGAAGAATGGCAAGAAATAGACTTCCAAAATTGGCATTCCAATATACCCCAACTGGACATAGGGACCAAGGAAGACCAAAACATCGGTGGAAAGATCAAGACCATCTTCGCTAGGTTTACCGTACAGGCCACATGGCCTAAAACGAATTTGTTCATGATGATGATGATGATGATGTTATGGTTTAGGCAGCGTAAGCAATTTAATCATCCAAAACGCGACTTTTTTCATGTTTGCCTGAAAGGGTGAAATTTAAGGGTGATGGGGTTGAGGATTACAAATCTCTCTTAGTCTATAACCCTCCCGGCAAACACTTGAAGATTTTGCAAAAAGCCCCATCACAATCAGCAGCGCATAAAATTCGAACAAACAAACATTCATTTTTATATAATAGATTTATATAAAACTGTTTAAATGGTCAAATGTACATTAAGTGCATACAATTATATATAATGTGACCATATTTTCAAGTTCACGGAGTAGTAATAATTTGAGAAATGTATTTCAAACAAATGTTTTTTTAATACAAAAAATAGACAAGTCTATTATTCTTTAATTACATTATATCAAACTGAGTTCTGAAATTCAGTTTAGTTTTTCAGTGCACCATAACGTTTTACAATAAAAAATGTAAGATCCGAGTTCAGTTTTTATTGTTTTATTTATTTTTTTGCCGATTTCATGAGATATGACCATTAGATATTTTATGGATTTATATTTCAGTTAATAATAATATTAATAGTAATAATAATAATATTAGTAATAATAATGATAATAATTAATAATAATAATAATAATGATAATAGTGATGCTACTACTACTACTACTACTACTACTACTACAACTACTACACAACTACTAATAATTATAATTATTATTATTGTTATTAATGTAGTTACATTATAGATTTATTAAGACTGGGGAATGTGAGGTTATGTATTTTACATCACATGTGGATGTAGCTTAAGCGGTAAATTTTAGGATTCGAATTATGTAGGTCCCAAGTTCGAATCCTAGTGCCGACTAACATATATGAGGGTTTTTCTCAATCCTCAAAGCTAGTTCTGGTTTGTAATGGCACTAAAAGTGCCTGTTTTATCGCGTTCATTTCATGATATAATTAAGTCTATACTGTACACAGTGCCCCATTTAAACCTCCCACGTTTTAATTAATCATAACTCTCAAAATATGCGGAACTATGGAATGAGATTGGCATTAAAAGAAAGAGAATCTCAAAAACTATTTGTTTCCATTGTTGCAGTTAATTCATCTGTCGCATGTTGGACAATATTGACATAAAACATAATGGCGACTCCTCAGCTACGAGCACAAACTGTTTTCTGGTTTGTAAAAGACCGTGTGTTTGCGACTCCAGTATAAGATCTTCATGATTTATGAACACGTATCCTTGACACAATTAGAACAGTAACAATGGACATGTGTGGCAGAACGTGGCACGAAATCGAATACAGACTTGATATTGTTCGTGCTATTAGTGGTGCATATGTAGAGGTATTTTTAGTGTGTGGCAATGTGTGACAATGAAAATTCTTTGAGTTTCTGTTCGTTTAACATCGGCCACATTTCATAATTCCGCATACTTTGTTAGTTATGATTAATAAACATGTGGGAGGTTTGAATGGGACACCCTGTATAAATAAACATACGATGCAATAAATAGACACATGACCGATACTAAATTCGAGCTAAGTTCCAGTTGTACTATAAAAAACTTGTTTAAGATATTACTCGGTCTATTGAGGGAACTATTCGGTCTATTGAGGGAACTGTGATGCAACTTATACTCGCCATGTGTACGGAACTGTCATCAATAGAAACAATGTTCCTAGGCGACATTGTATTTTACTGGACTGGATAGAAAGTAAGATGGTACCAATAATTAGCAACTTCCATTTCTTATTTATTTATGACGAAAAAAATATATTTGAGGATACCTAATCAGACTTTTAGGCCACGCTTTTTCCATGATGTCTATAACTATCCTTTATGTATAACTCTATTACGAGTAGAATATATGTTCCATGCTGACTCACCTGTAAGTTCTGTTATTTTCACCACATCCTCAGAGGCTAATGTGGGATACTGTTCACTAAACTCTTTGAAAATATTCATTATAATTTATCTCCGACTTTTCTAAAGCTTTCCATTTAAATATTTTAGGAATTCTTGAGATGCGGCCATTTTGAATTAAGTGAAACTCTAATGTATTCTGCATTGCGGATGCGTAGGAATAAAACAATGCATATTTTAACTATTACAATTATAATTATATATTTTATGATTCTCCTATAAAACTCACGCAGACACGTGCTAGATGTTATATATTTTTATTTTATTTATTTATTTAATGTGTTAGAGAGAGAACGTACATTTTCTTGCTCCCTCAAAGGTAAAATCGTCGTTCCACCAATGAAATTGCTGTAATAAATCTGCTTTGTTTACATCACAACTGGAACTTAACTCGGAATTAGTACAGATATTAAAGGTGCCTTTAAGAAAGATCTCTCATGATAAGTGAAATAATGTTCAGTACAAACCAAATATTATTAGAAAACACGTGTTCTGTGTTATTGTAATGTATGTATGTATGTATGTATGTATGTATGGTGACCAGTGGTGAGAGGTTCTGTCTGCAGTTTATGAGATCTCGAGTTGTATCCTCGGTCAGAGCACTGGCATTTTTCCTATGGTCACTTATAGTCTGAATTTGAACTATGTATAGGTTTAAGGACTCTCCTGATGCTTCATTATTATTATTAATCACCCATGATATCATCAGGGGAATGTAACTCCGTCCCTTGGCTTAAGAATTAAATATCAAAAATGTTATTTTACTGAAGTCGAAAAACTAAGAGAAAGCTATGATCTCTACATTAAAAACAGTAAATTCAAACAAAATAGGATACAACTCGGATAATTTGCGTCCAATTCAAATCCAGACGTCAATGGACTGACGAATCGTATTCAGAGGTGTCTCTCTTTTATGTTGTTATTATTTTTGGACGTTTTAGGATATTTTACGTGTTGTAGGGTCTATGATACGGGATCCATAGCTCATATCCCTTTCCAAGAATGACGGAATTTGATGCCCCTGAAAGTCCATTCACCTGAGCCAGAATTTCATTTACGAAACACGAAACCTGAAACGACCATCATAATCACTAATCAATCAGGACCGTCCTGTTGGACTAAAGAAAGCCTTTTCATGGGGTATACAATTTATTGTAGCTTTTTTAATTAATCGAGTTTTTGTTTGGTACTGAAGTAATCAGCCATAACAACACAGTAAAAATAGTATTTCGAGGCGAATTGGTTAATACAAGTGGGCTATAGCAGTTCTGCCAGTCAGGAGAGAATACCAGAAATGTTGTAAAGTCAACCTGCTGTCATTTGTAAAAAAAAAAAGACCGCTGTATGGTTGATAATTTGTGAAAAAATGACGTATCTCAGAGGAACAGTAAAACTTCAGCCAATACTAATTTATCTGCGTTGAATATTATAAGAAGGGCTGTATTTCTTTTGACACGTTATTTTCCCTTGTGTACAGAACTTGCAGAAACCGGGTCGTGTGTCTGCGTAAGGATTCTGTTTAAGTTATTTTTTTCAAACGATCTATATTATTAATGAAGTGTAAATCTACATTAAGAGCTTATGTAAAATGTTGTAACTAAAAACCTGTTATCACATGATTAGTTAAGCTGGGAATTGTGCTCCTCTTGATAGAAATCTGGAATTACTTAGAATGTTAGAGCACGTTTCATAAAAACTGTAGACTTTCTCTATAAAGTAAATAAATACATATCCAGGGTCGGGTCTGAAGAAACGTTATAAATTAACAGGTTATAATAAATATATTTTATATATTATTTATTATTATTATTATTATTAAACATCAATACAATTACATATACGGTAACACGTAAGAATATATTATATAATGGTTATAAACCGTAATAGATAGTTAATAACAAATGAGGGATATTTTAAGAACGTGGTTGAATTCAAATACTTGGAACAATAATTACGAATAGGAATGACTTGCACAAACAAATTAAACATAGGGTTAATTCTGGGAATGTATGGTATTATATATTTCATGGACTCTAGTCGTCCCAACTCCTCCAAAAAAAAGTTAAACTGAAATAATATAAAAGTGTTATTATCCCAGTTTTATTACGTGGATGCGTTATGTGTGCTCTTATTTAAAGGGAGGAGAAAATTATTACTAGTATCGGTATTTGAGAATAAAATTTTAAGGAAATATTTTGAATCAAAGACAGATGAACAGACATGTGAAAGGATAAAACTTCATAACAGTGATAATCTTTATAGGAAAGCAGATACAATAAGAATAGTTAAGTATCATAGATTACGATGAGCAGGACATGTGACACGAGTCGGAATGAAGAGGAGCATGAAAGCTTCTTGTAGGGTAACCAGAAGGAAAACGTCCAGTTGGTAGACCAAGAATGAGGTTAGGGGATGATTGGAAAACATTAGCTTGTCTGAAATCCCATGTTTGTTCCAACATCCAATATTCATTAACTGCTGTACTGTATCGAAGCTAAGTTCCAGTTGTACTGTAAACAAACATACTTAAGATATTACTCCGCGGACCCCCTCTATTGGCGGAACTTTTACCTGCAAACTGACTGAATTGTATACGGAAGTGCTGCAACCTCTCGCGTGTGCGTGCGTGATCGTACCAATATTTTTATAATTACCTTGAGTTTGAATGTATTGAGTGCCTAAATCAACATTCTTTTGCCCGGGCCCATAGAAGGCAAGGAGTAATCTACCTTTCCTTAGTAAATTATTAAACATATAGTACTGTATGCTAAACAGTATTATAATCGTGGAAGCTAGAAGGAAAAAGGGGATTAAATTGGCTTGAGAAAGCTTTGGAGTTTATATCAATACCTAACATGACTAGCTACGCAATTAGTAAACATAAGTTAACTAAAATAATGTAACTTTAATTAGAGTCATAAGTCAGATAAGTGAAATACAAATAATATAAAAAAGATTATTTTCTTGACCGTTGAAAGATACGCAATGAAAGAAATAATAACATTAATCGGTCATCAAAAGAAAAATCAATAACAATAATAATAAACATACATACATACAAACATTCAATCCAGTCCAGCCAAGGGCTAGGGTACACGGTCCTGGTGGCCCTACCCTGGCTTATGGGACTGATTAAACCCAACAGCTCCTTCGAGCTACTATCGACATGACTGCGACTAAACCAAAATAGATGATGACACTGATATTCACGTGCACAGCTTATTTGAGGACTTCGCTAGCAAGGGGAAGATGCGCAGTCACACGCGCGCATAAAGAAGGAAGGGGGCGTTACGTAGGAGAAAGGACAACGAAGATAGGAATTTGACACTGTTCTATAAGATCACTGAAGATGGAAGACATGATGACGTAGTAGTTGCGTAGTATCACGTAGTTTTACGTACCAAAAAGGTGATTTCGGTACAGTGTTAATGATAGAAACATTTTCCTTAGGTTATATCGTATAACTAGGGGAAACAAGCTTGAATACAAGACAAGATGGTACCAATGAATTAGTGACTTCCATTTCTTATTTATTTAAAACTGAAATTATACACGGGCCTACCTGATGAGACGTTTGCACTTTTATCCATTATGGCGGTTGATATCCTATGTTTCCAGTATCTACAAGCAGATATATGCTGAAAGCTTTCTTACCTATAAATTCCCCCCCCCAGGGAAGAAATGCAACCATACTAATTTAGTTGCACTTGTTTTCGGATAGATGTCAGAGTGGCCCATGGTCAGTGTTCCGCCTCATAGTGACGTCTAAGGAAACCAAGGTAGTACTAGGATGGGAAAATTTGTAAATTTTGCTTAGATCCATTCGTATTCAGGCTTAAAGATCTTTTACGAGCCTGAAAATCTTCAGACTGGGATCCCACGGCTTAACGTCCCTCCCGGAGGACTAGCTCCTTAGATTTTTCATCCCACTAATGTCCGTCGACCCCGTCCGGGTTTGAACCCGCGGTCCTCAGGACCAGAGACAAGTAGAATAATAACCCGCTGAATGCTTATTTAATCTATTAAAATTATTATAGGTCCTCCCATATAACGTATATAGACATGTGCTAGGTAGGTCTGATATATATCATTTTTATTTTATCCATTTCGAGTGCTAGAAAGCAAAACATTTTCTTACACGTTTAAATATAAACAGTTATACGACCAATGAAAACGCAATCCACACATTTCCTTACAAGTTTAAAGTGTAAATAGTTACGACGCAATCAACACATCAGGTTTGTTTACTATCCTCGTAAGTCTACAACTGAAACTTTGCTCGGAATGATTCAGTCCTACTTTATTCTCTTTTGGTCTTACATTTTATGTCTCTAGAGCACGGAGCTGACCCATTGCTAAAATATCCCACGTGGAGGACCAGGTAATTTGTCATCCGTTTTGTCTTCCTCTAGCCTTTAGATAATCAATACTGAGCTATAAGGCAGCAGCTATTAGTTTTGCTTCTCTTGGGGTAAAAACAGCAGTAATAATAAAATATAAATATGAAATTGAATATCAATAATTATTTATTTTCAGATTTACAATAAATATACAAATGATTGTAGTTTTAACTAAAATTATGCAGTATTTTTTATTCAGTATTCCCTAATTTTTCAAAGATCTGTTTGATTTTTAAATTAATATTTTAACGAATCTTTGATTTATTCGAGAAAACGAACAGAAATTCACATTGTCTGAGGTCTGTAAATATTAGTAACAAAAAGGGTAATATTCACATTCACTTTCAGTTATAACTCTACGAATGCTCGTCAAAATTTGCTGGATATTAGGTTTCTAACAATGTTTTGAAAATATATTTTAGAGTTTGCTTACAGTGATTTGTTTAATTTTGTACTTGACATACAGAAAACTTTACATTTTATCAAACCAGAAAGATTTTAACTATGTTCTAATGCATATTTTTAATAAGTGTTTATATTAAAGCAATAATTGACTTAAGAGCAAATATTGGTAAATTAAAAAGAAATAAGAATTAAAAAATATAAACAATATCTTTACATGTATCAATAACGGTCGTCCAGTTGCTGTTATCACTCTTGCCTACACATCCTCACACCAAAGTCGAAAAATCTACTTCCTTCATGACGTCACTGATATCGCGCCCCGACTGTCCCTGTTCCTGAGCAATATTTTAAATGTTACATTTAATTATGTTCACAGTAATTAGTTTAAGAGAGAAGAGTATAACTAATAAATATGCACTTTACATATATGTATGTAATATTTTATATAGCCAGTAGTCTGGCAGCATATTATTTGTATAGTCCAGATAATGTCAGATTTTCACGACTATGTTTTGGTCGTAACATCTTTAATATTACACGATGTCGTTTTTAAATAATCATATTTAAACATGTAGTGTCCTCTTCAAACTGATATCTTTAATTGTTTGTGGGTTAATATTTTATAATATCCGGGGAAGATAATATGTAAGTTGTAAACACTGTTTATAAAAATGTCAGATAGACACAAACATTTTAATAGCAAATATCTAATGTACAAATTCCTTCTGAGTCTTTTCATTATCATCTTAATCGACAGCAACTTTTAACTCATATCCATCCATCCATAGTAATTCTGCCCGAGGGCAGGTCTTTCACTGCAATCATAGCATTTTCATGCTATGCTTGCAGTTTTACTAGGGAATTGTAGGTGTGGTAGCTTCCCGTTGCTTTCCACACCGGTGAAGGATGATGAAGATGAGATGATAAGGATGATGATGATGATGGCCATATGATTTCGGGGACCGTTTGGGCCTTAAAGTTTTCCTGACATTTGTCTAACAGGTGAGGAAAAACCCCGAGAAAAACCTCACCCAGAAAACCTGTCCCGACCGGGGATTGAACCCGGGCCCGCTGCGTGACCTCGAGACCACAGCGGTGGACTTAACTCATATAATACATCCAAATTCGCAGCTCAAACAAAATATATATTAAATAGCACGGGTTTGCTCTAAAGATTCATTGAATTTGTCAGATATCCTTATGTTGATTTCTCACCAGCCGCTGACGTAGATACTGTCGCATACAGTTCCGCTAATGCACCCGCCCAGTACAAAAATAAAAATTGTACTTTGTGTTAGAGGGTAAGAATGTGAAAAATTGTCTAGAAAAGTAGATGATTACAAAATCTCCCAAACAATTAATATTTGCACTAATTATTAGACCTATTTTGTAGCCGTTATATTAAACATTTTAAAAACTGAATTTTTCTTACTTCAGCCAGACTTTCTGAATTTAGCCGGACTTCCTGACTTCAGACAGATTTTCTGACTTCAGCCGGACTTTATGATATCTGGCACAGATTCTGACTTCAGACGGACTTTCTGACTTCAGCCGTACTTTCTGACTTCTGCCGGCCAATCTGAATAATGCCGGGCATTCTGACTTCTGCCTGAATTTCTGACTTCTGCCGGACATTCTGACTTCTGCCGGACTTTCTGACTTCTGCCGGACATTCTGACTTCTGCCGGACTTTCTGACTTCTGCCGGACTTTCTGACTTCTGCCAGACTATCTGACTTCAGCCGGACTCTCTGATATCTGCCGGACTTTCTCACTTCTGCCGGACTTTCTAACTTCTGTCGGACTTTCTCACTTCTGCCGGACTTTCACATTTCTGCCGGACTTTCTCACTTCTGTCCGGAATTTCTAACTTCTGCCGGACTTTATCTATTCTGCCGGACTACATCACTTTTGCCAGACTTTCTCACGTCTGCCGGACTTTCTCACTTCTGCCGGACTTTATCACTTCTGGCGGACGTTCTCACTTCTGCTGGACTTTCTCACTTCTGCCAGACTTTGTTACTTCTGCCGGACACTCTCACTTCTGCCCGGAATGTCTCACTTCTGCCGGAATTTCTTACTTCTGTCGGACTTTATCACTTCTGCCGGAATTTCTCACTTCTGTCGGACTTTATCACTTCTGCCGGACGTTCTCACTTCTGTCGGACTTTCTGACTTCTGCCGGACTTTCCGACTTCTGCCGGACGTGTAACTTGTGCCGGACTTTGTCACTTCCGCCGGACTTTGTCACTTCTGCCGGACTTTGTCACTACTGCCGGAATTTGTCACTTCTGTCGGAATATGTCACTTATCCCGGAGTTAGTCACTTCTGCCGGACTTTTTCACTTCTGCCGGACTTTCACTTCTGCCAGACTTTGTCACTTCTGCCGGACCTTCTCACTTGTGCCGGACTTTCTAACTTGTGCCGGACTTTCTCATTTCTGTCGGACTTTCTCACTACTGCCGGACTTTCTGACATGTAGACTGTCTGGCTTCCTGACTTGTAGACTCTCTGGCTTTTTGACTTGTAGCCTCTCTGGCTTTCTGACTTGTAGACTCTCTGGCTTTCTGACTTATAGACTCACTGGCTTTCTGACTTGTACTCTCTGACTTTCTGACATGTAGACTCTCTGTCTTTCTGACTTGTAGACTCGCTGACTTTCTGACTTGTAGGCTCTCTAACGTTTTGACTTGTAGGATCTGTAACGTTTTGACTTGTAGGCTCTCTGACTTTCTGACTTGTAGACTTTCTGACTTTCTTAATTGTAGACTCTCTGACTTTCTGACTTGCAGGCCTCTGTCTTTCTGACCTGTAGACTCTCTGACTTTCTTACTTGTACACTCTCTGACTTTCTGATTTGTAGGATCTCTGACTTTCTGACTTGTAGGCTCAGTAACTTTCTGACCTGTAGGCTCTTTGACTTTCTTACTTGTAGATTCCCTGACTTTCTGACTTGTAGGCTCTCTGACTTTTTGACTTGTAGGCTCTCTGACTTTCTTACTTGTAGACTCTCTGACTTTCTGACTTGTAGGCTCTCTGACGTTCTGACGTGTAGATTCTCTCACTTTCTGACTTGTAATCTCTCTGACTTTCTGACTTGTAGGCTCTCTGACATTCTGACTTGTAGGCTCTCTGACATTCTGACTATTAGACTCTCTGACCTTCTCTCTTGTAGACTCTCTGACTTTCTGACTTGTAGACTCTCTGACTTTCTGACTTGCAGAGTCTGCGATTTTCTGACTTGTAGACTCTCTGACATTCTGACTATTAGACTCTCTGACCTTCTGTCTTGTAGACTCTCTGTCTTTCTGACTTGTAGACTTTCTGACTTTCTGACTTGCAGAGTCTGCGATTTTCTGACTTGTAGGCTCTCTGAATTTTTGACTTGTAGACTCTCTGACTTTCTGACTTGTAGTGTCTCTGACTTTCTGACTTGTAGGCTCTCTGACTTTCTCACTTGTAGACTTTCTGATATTCTGACTAGTAGACTCTCTGACTTGTAGGCTCTATGACTTTCTGACTTGTAGACTCTCTGACTTTCTGAATTGTAGGATCTCTGACTTTCTGATTTTTAGACTCTCTGACTTTCTGACTTGTAGACCCTCTGACTTTCTGACTTGTAGACTCTCTGACTTTCTGACTTGTAGACTCTCTGACTTTCTGACTTGTAGACTCTCTGACTTTCCGACTTGTAGACTCTCTGAATATCTGACTTTTAGGCTCTCAGACTTTCTGACTTATAGACTCTCTGATTTTCTGACTTTTAGGATCTCTGACTTTCTGACTTGTAGACTCTCTGACTTTCTGATTTGTAGACTCTCTGACTTTCTGACTTGTAGACTGTCTGACTTTCTGACTTGTAGACTCTCTGACTTTCTGACTTTTTGACTATGTGACTTGTATTCTCTCTGACTTTCTGACTTGTATTCTCTCAGACTTTCTGACTAGTAGGCTCTCTGACTTTCTGACTTGTAGACTCTCTGACTTTCTGACTATCTGACTTGTATTCTCTCTGACTATCTGACTTGTATTCTCTCTGACTTTCTGACTTGTATTCTCTCAAACTTTCTGACTAGTAGGCTCTCTGACTTTCTGACTTGTAGACTGTCTGACTTTCTGACTTGTAGACTCTCTGACTTTCTGACTTTTTGACTATCTGACTTGTATTCTCTCTGACTATCTGACTTGTATTCTCTCTGACTTTCTGACTTGTATTCTCTCAGACTTTCTGACTAGTAGGCTCTCTGACTTTCTGACTAGTAGGCTCTCTGACTTTCTGACTTTTAGACTCTCTGACTTTCTGACTTGTAGACTCTCTGACTTTCTGACTTTTTGACTATCTGGCTTGTATTCTCTCTGACTTTCTGACTTGTATTCTCTCAGACTTTCTGACTAGTAGGCTCTCTGACTTTCTGACTTGTAGACTCTCTGACTTTCTGACGTTTTGACTATCTGACTTGTATTCTCTCTGACTATCTGACTTGTATTCTCTCTGACTTTCTGACTTGTATTCTCTCAAACTTTCTGACTAGTAGGCTCTCTGACTTCCTGACTTGTAGACTGTCTGACTTTCTGACTTGTAGACTCTCTGACTTTCTGACTTGTATTCTCTCTGACTACCTGACTTGTATTCTCTCTGACTTTCTGACTTGTATTCTCTCAGACTTTCTGACTAGTAGGCTCTCTGACTTTCTGACTTGTAGGCCCTCTGACTTTCTGATTTTTAGACTCTCTGACTTTCTGACTTGTAGACTCTCTGACGTACTGACTTGTAGACTCTCTGACGTACTGACTTGTAGACTCTCTGGTTTTCTAACTTGGAGACTCTGACTTCCACACACTCTGACATCGAAATTTATCAGGTCAACGGTGACAATTAATAATCAAAACAGAATGATTGAACGTTGTGTCGTGAACGGACAAAGACGAATGGAGAAAATAAAATCTTTATGCACAAGTAGATGTGTAAATCTTAAACATCTCCAAATAAATAAATAATAATAATTTCTTATCTAAATTAATACGCCTATCTATGGTTATATATTTATATATTAACGAAGTATCTCGCAAATATGTTGTTTCTTAAAATCAGATATTAACAAATATTTTGCACGTTACATCCAATTAAGAGTCCTCGCATCAATTGTGATCAACCAGATACTCGTATACACATATCATTTTTAATCTTATGCACGTGGTTGAATTTGATAGCCAAATTGTGATTTCCATATTTATTTTTCGCATTGTGGATCACTGTGCAATGATTGTATCTTCGTTTCTCAGGTCATCCCTAGAATAAGAATGAATCCTTAGTAGTTTGTTTGTTTTACAATTTCAGGAGTTCAAAAATAGCCTACATAACAATTTTCTGTTTTCAATTTTTGACTAAAAATTGTGTTTAAAATAACAAACTTACGTAATATCCAAATATTTAGCAAATAAAGAAAAATGCACATTTAGCAAAAAAAAAAAAAGAAGAGAATTAGTGGGTTCAAAACCAGACCCTGTTATGGCCCACTATGCATGCTTGAAGAGCTTGATCTATGTTTGACGAGGTAATGCATTGTTAAATGTTTTATATACGATGTATTTGGTTTTAATGGTCATAGCTTGTTAAAGATCAATAAATGAGACTTATTTCTAGACATTTACAAGTATTCGACGTATACAATATTACTCAAATTACGACATTTGGAATGAAGTCTAATTCTCGTGCATTGTGTAGAACTAAACAAGATAGCCAGGATTTAAATGACTGGTATCCGATATGCTAGTAGCGTAGATCGTTAAACCAATTACGTAAAATGAAATATATATGAGAGTTAGGCTTCAGATCCCTCGACAGTGATTTTTTGTTGTTTATTTTTATTTCCGTAAAATGCATCAACATTTAATTCCAGCCACGTAATCTACATCTACATTTGCATTATATTAGGTAATAATCCTGCCGTCGTAAACTCTATAACAGTATTTAGCAACCGGTATAAATCCAATTGTGTATGAAGTACCACGTTTTAATAATAAACCTATAAATGTATGTAATTAATGTTAATATAGCTTCATATATTTATGTATTTGCTTATTACGTATTAGTGGGTAAAACGTTTAACACTTAACTTAAAAATATAGTTCATATAGGTCAGGTCCAGCGTAATAATAGCCCATATATGATGGACAATAAAAAGTAATAATAACAAAATAATAATACTACATTATAATTCTTCCAAAGAGTTATTCGTTTTTCTTTAAGATTGGACACACAGAATAAAATATAAAGCATTGTAAGAATTAAAAAAATTAACCTCATCGGGAACAGAAGCTGTGACTTCTTGTATAGAAAGCAAGCCGTAAAGAACTGAGCTAAGCGTTCTTTGGCTTTCTGTAGATAAAAGAATGCTCTTCATTGGAGGAAGGGGAACGTGTTGTAACTCTACTGTGCAATTTGTTTACTCGTGTGAATTGCTCGTTAAAACGTTATATGTTCCGGGTCAAGAGTCCACTCATTCTTTTTTTTTTTTGTTTTTGCTAACTGTAGATAGAGATGATAATGTGCTTGTTTTATGAACATTGCCTTTTTATGTTGTATAATATTTACAGATTGCTGTGATAAAGGAAATAATGAATATGCATTTTCCATTAATCTTATTTTGAAGTTTTTTTTAATTCTTAAAGTCTTACAGATCGTATCCTTAACTTCAAATATTTATTTTTAATAACTGGGTTATTTCACTTCAGAGACTAAATTCTTATATGCTGTGTAATATATACCACTTTCATTATATTGATTGAAAATTAAAATGAAGAAATAAAAACATTTGTTTATTTTAACAAGGTATTAATGTATACATATTAGATCCTACCTAGATTTTTTTTACTTGTTCACAGAGATTTTAACAGCCATAAGTACAATCACTAATTTTAATATATTTGAAACTTAGCTGTAGATTGGTGTGTTTGTTGGGTTTTGTATGTGTCGTAAAGAAAAAATGCATCCCTCTGGACATGACTCAATTTAACCCGCACTATGCTGTCTCAGGCTAATTTGGCAGAAGATGCTAGCAAACTGCAACAAAGGTACTGAGAACTCTTAACAGATCTTTTCATTTAGATGGTTATATAGGTTATGTCATGCTTCAATACCGTTCTATTAAATTAAACTTCAATGGATTCCTTCCCGTTGCGGAAAACAAGGTAATGAGCTAACATAAACATTAGCCAAGGAAGGTCCCTACTTAATAATACAACTACAACAACTTGTTGAAGCTGCAGTCAATAGAAATGTAAACCAAAAAATGTGCCAACACTGTAGAAACATCAGCTTGTAAAATAATGTAACACGCTTCTTGCAACACGCCACATTGCGTTGTACCAAAAATGTCAAGGAAGAAATCAGTTGCAGCATTTCAAATCTTAAATGGTCATGACCTCCTTGGAGAATATCTACACCAACTTAACGTCTTCCCATCATATGGTTGTGTTTTGTGTTGTGATAGCGACAGTGTCATGAATTACGACCTTATGAAACTAAGTACTGATTTGAAAACTTCCAATTTAATCTGATGGCGAATTATAATGGGACGTTTACCGTAAAGTGACTTTGCTCCTAATGTCAGGGCGTTAAATTATATAAATTTATAACGTTACTGTGACACTGAATACAGTGTGTTGTGCAATAAAAGTTGTAACGATTTATTTTTCCAATAATCTCGATTAATGTTAAAGACAAAGGGCCGGTTTCACCAACATCGGTGAAATTTAACCTTCACGACGAGTTACATAACCGTGTGAAAAATAACTAAGCGTGTTTGCGTTTCACCACGCCATATAACACCGACGTAAACAAACGGGCGGTTTACCGTTAAAATTATTTTGAATCGTATATTTCTCATACCTCATATTCAAGCGGAACAAATTTGTAGGAGGGGAAAGAAATGCTATTGGTTGTTACTTATCGCGTTACCATAGAAACCTAAATAAACACATTGAACCAACACAAACACGTTCCACAGATCACGTATATTAGTACACGTGGAAAATTTGCCAGAAATAAAGAACATGTCCAACGAAAGATTTTCAAAACTATAATAGAATTAATATAGAAACGTTGAAACTATAGGAAATAAGAAACTATCCATAAAACATGCGTAACGACGAAAAATATTTTTTCTTGATTAGGCCTGTTTTTAAATTAACCTAATGATTGATTTAAAAACACTTTTACATTAATATAATATGGTAGTGTATTATCATCATCATCATTGGAATGCTTTAGTATATTTGGGTTATGTAAAAGTTTTCATGGAACAAGCCATTTTAATGGTATAAGAAGAGCAATTATTTTGGTTGGGACCATGTATTACAGTGTTTACAAAGTATCTAATCCATCTCCTGAAAATGTTGCTGCTGTAAACTCTCATTCTTGGAAGAATTATTTAATAACATGCAAAATGATTATGATAATGCAAGCCATGTTATATATATATATAAGGTGATTTGGAGCCATTAAGCAACAAATCTGATGAGAGGTCCTTAAAAAAAATTCCAACATTTCTCCCTCTCAATGCATAGAATTGCTAGATTACAAACCTTTGTGCTTCATGGTTATTCAGGTGTAATCATAATATAGGAACGTCCTGTCTGCGGATGAACTTGTGATGGAACAGATTAGTTTAATTTGTAAAACTTGGAGTATCCTTCCTTTGGCCAGCAACCAATCGAAGGGACTATTATTATGCTTTCAAGTCTTATACGAGAATTTCCCTCAAACGCTGGAGGGAAAATTTTCTATAGGATCGTAACAGGCCTTGGGCCTAATACTTGGAAGGAAGAAGAAGAAGAAGAAACTTGGAGTAGATCTTGGGAAGCTCAATTTTTTTGGTTGTTCCTGGACCTATTATAAGAACAGTGAGAGTTTTCTTTTTGTCTTACATATATTCATTATTTTCATTGTTGCACTTTGGAATACTGCAACCCAGTCTTAACGAATTTCACTAAAAATGTTTGACTTTATCAGACCCATACCCTTGTCACATTCTAGGTATGTAGGTCCACTTATTGGGAATGTGACAAGAACTGACTGCAAATGTGTCTTCTCATGAACAATGTAGTGTAAATATCTAAAGAGCATGTAATTTTATTTGCCCTCCTGCAGATTCACAGAATATATTTAACTACTAGATTTTTGGGTTAAGGATGTTTGTAATATACTGATTAATAAGAAATGAAGTTACCTTATTGGCTCCTTTCCTACCATGAGTTTCAGAATAAATATAGAAAATGACCTTGTTATCAAACAACTTTTGAATGTTGAAAGAAAAGTAGCTAAATCGTTGCTTGTAATATATGATGTTTGGACAGGGGAGATTTTTCTGAAAATCCATGGAAATAAATTTAGTACTTCTCTTCCATGCTTCCCTCTGGCCGTTATAAATAATCTCAGTTCTTGCTATGTGAACCTTGTTTTCAGTTTCAAGATACATTACCTCTCCAGCCTCATCTCTTCATTTGCAATGGTACTTAACTGAACAGGAGCGACTTCTTATTAGCAGTAAATTCATCACAGATACTATACGAATCGTTTCTGGGGTATCCAAATTAAATGTTGAACTGTGTTATGAAAATGGTTTAATACATTTCAGAAGATATAAAGTTTTCAGAATAATTGTCTTTATACATGTTATACGTGGTTAAAAATACACAGTTCCCCAGGTAAATACAACTTCTGTTTTCTTTATGCTATAATGGCTTTCAGGACCCTTAAATGATGTGTGTTCCATAACCAGTTTTGGACAATTTGGTCTGCCTGTTGATGTGTTTGCCTTACATATCCTTGCCTACCTCTGCATTAGTATTTATAGATTTTCGGATATTTTCAATTCTCTATTTTGAAATGGCATTTATAAACCTGAAAACTTTTTTACATATATCTTTATTTCATTTGCATAATTTTCATCTGAAATTCTTACCTTGTATCTGAAACTTTACTACGAAGGAGAGCATCATCTTCATTTATTTTGGCCTCCTCTGTTTAATATTGTGGGACCAAACATATATATAAAGTTAATAGTGAGTGGAGAACATATTTTTAATAACTCACCTCATACAATTTCAAATTTATTTGATTTAAGACCATTGGTTTTGAATGAATTTTTCATTCATCTTCAGTTTATTTTCAGTTGTTGATTTCACCAATTCTCTAATTCTGCCATATTTGGTTGGCATTATACATTTTTTTCTAAAGGAATTCAAAATTCATTGATCGATATTTATTCTTTTGAATGAATATCTTCTCCCAAACTGTTCATTCTAATGGTTTATCCAATTGTTTCAAATTGTGAATTGAAAAATCAGCAATTGGCTGCACATAGTTTATTAGAACATTATAAATTAATAGAGATGCAAAACTTTTGAAACAATTGGATAACTATTAGAATTAACAGTTTGGGAGAAGATATTCATTCAAAAGAATAAATATTGATCAATGAATTTTGATATTCCTATAGAAAAAAATTTTATTTCAAAATTTATAAAGCCAACCAAAAGATGGCAGCGTTAGAGGTAACCATGGTGAAATCAACAAACATAGAATTTCAACAGTTGGTGTCATGAAAATAAACTGAAGATGAATGAAAAATTAATTCGAAACCAATGGACTTAAATCAAATAAATTTGAAATTGTATGACGTGAGTTATTAAAAATATGTTCTCCACTCACTATTAATGATATAACCTCATAATGTTTACTTCCCAACATGAATTTTAATATATATAAAGATTGTGCCTCTAACATTGTAAATTTTGAATTTGTTGATTCATTTATTTTGCTGATTTACATCAATACGTTTTAAATATTTTAACCTACAATTACAGGAGTCTCCAGTTTCATGAATCTGAGCTCTCAATTTTTTGTTAGTATCTTTCATCCTGCCAAAAACTCTTTCTCTTCTTACAGCTTTCATAAGATACACAGTTATTGATCATACTCATTCATTTTGAATGTATGTGATTCCAGTTTTCACTTTTCTCGCACAATATTACTAGTAAAACAACATATGAAGCAATACAATGAAAAATAGTGTACATGTAATTCTCCTCCCAAATAAGACCAATATTGAATAAATCCAGTTCTATTACTCTACACCTGCACTGCAACAGTTAGATTAAAATGACTTGCTTTCCTTTTCCCCTGTTCACTATAGACTTACCTTTTTTTTTCACTATCAAATGGGCCTTGGGTTCGATCCCCGGTCGGGACAGTTTTTTCTGGGTTTTTTCCTCACCTGTAAGACCCAAACGGTCCCCGAAATCATTGTATTCATATTCATCTTAGATTAAGCTTGGGATTAGGACTCTCCTGGTGCACCACTATCATCATCCATCATATCATCGGGGCAATGTAACCCTGGCTTCCAGGCGCCCCCAATCTCAGAAGTGGGTTACAAGTATGCCATGCCAGGAGGGAACACCAGGAATGTCGAAGGGCAACCTGGGGCATTTGCAAAAAAAAAAAATCTCAGTGACTAGCCTTACTTTTGCTCCATAATTTAGCCCATATAAAATTCACTGCTCAAGCTATATGAATGTGCCCTTAACTGATTTTTTTTATCACATTTACTGACTTACCTCTCTTTTTCCCTATAGTCTTCAATTCCATCACTGCATTTCCTCAGAAAAGATAGTCTCCAACGTAACATACAGGAATATTAATTAAATTATTTGGAGTCAATATTAATGTTGATTATCTTGAACATGTTTCGCTTATATCATAATCATTGATATGCTATAATCGAAACATGTTCAAGAACAAATCAACATTAATATTGAGTTAAGATGAACAGACTCCAAATAATTTAATTAAAAGAACCTCAAAATATTACTTCCTAAAATAAACATTAAATACAGGAATATGTTTGAAAATGACTTGAAAACACTAGTGGGTAACACATAGAAGTAATTATTTTGAAATTATATTTTATTTAATATTTTTCAAAATTATACAATAATTCATATAAATAAACTCTTATTATTTACTGCTTCAAATATCTTATAGTTTCTATCAGATACAACAAACTGCAAACCAATAAGACTCAGGAACATTTACACTGGTGTCCAAAAGTTTAGGATAATTTGTAAAACGGAAAATCAAAATGCTTAAAGAGGAGCAAGGAGTAAAAATTATTTATCAAAACGTTTCTCAGTACATTTAGTTTTAGTTTACATACTAAATTATAATATCTCTTCAACAATGAAAAAATTAATAGCAATTATAAATGAAAATTGCATTGTTGCAGTTAAGCCCTGTTCCATAAATCTTCATTTTTAAAGAGAGTTATGATATTATCAGATGTAGTGTAAGAACAGATTGCAGTAAAATGGCACAAAGACAACATCTGGACCCTCTGCTTCAGGGTAGAATTATTGGGCGGCTAGAAACAGGACAGACACAAACTGAGGTCTCCATAGCACTTAATGTGCCACAAAATGTTATATCTAGGTTATGGCGACGGTTCCAAGAGACCGGAGACGTTAGGCGAAGACCAGTGGGAGGTCTTCCAAGAGTTACAAATCCTCAGCAGGATTGATATCTTGCGTTAACTGCAAGAAGAAACCGAACAATGTCTGCCAGACAACTGAGTTCAGAACTTGTGGCCGCCTCAGGTATCAGAGTATCCAGACAAACTGTCTATAGAAGACTCAGAGCTGCTGGTCTGTATGCTAGGCGGCCTGTAGTGTGCGTCCCACTCACCCTTGATAACAAGAGAGCACGTTTACGGTGGAGTCAGGAACATCGCGACTGGACTCTAAATCAGTGGAGCAGCGTGCTATTTACAGACGAGTCCAGATTCAGCTTGAACTGTGATTCGCATCGCGTGACTATCTGGAGGGAGCAAGGAACTCGTTACAACCCCATGAACATCGTGGAAAGACATCCATTTGGTGGCGGTGGTCTCCTGGTATGGGGAGGTATAATGATGAATGCACGCACAGAGCTTCACATCTTCGCAGGTGGCACTGTTAATGCTCAGCAGTATAGAGAAGAGATCCTGGAACCTCATGTAAGACTTTTCAGGGAGCTGTGGGTCCAGAATTCATATTCATGGATGACAATGCCCGACCTCACAGGTCACAACTGGTGGATGAGTTTCTTCAGGAGGAAGATATCCAGCGTATGGAGTGGCCAGCGAGGTCTCCGGATATGAATCCTATAGAGCATGCATGGGATGCCTTAGGGAGACAAATTGCATCTCGTCAGCCTCCTCCGAGGACACTTCAAGACCTTCACATTGCTCTTCATGAGGAGTGGAATTTGCTGAGCATCGAACTCCTGAACAACCTCATCACTAGCATGCCACGTCGATGTGAGTCTTGTGTAGCTGTCAGGGGTAATCACACCCCATACTAATCATTTGAACCATTGTTGTTCAACTTTTATGTTCGAATTCTGAAATGCAGTTTTCGTTTGTTGTGAAAATGACAAGTGAATGACGTATTCATGCCATTCATGCCACGAAAGAAACAATACAAATACATTGTTAAACTTCCTGATATATATTGTATATCAGAAATGCAGTTGTAAATTTGATTTCATTTTGTGATAATATTGTTATTACAGGAAATATGACATACTGTTGGAACGGCAATTCCTCAAATTAAAAAAAATGACGTCCGTAACCAACTCACTTTATTGCCTCATTATTTACATTTAAGCATAAATGTGCAAGATTTTGGAAGTAATTCATTGTTTTATAATACATGACTATTGGAATATCATAAATTTTGTTCTCGATTACAATTTTCTGCAGGTTGATATCTTACAGTTTTTATACTTTGTACTCTCATGTCTCAGAACCACTCTTCCAATGTTACATTTTATTTTGTATGTTTAATTTAAAATTACACAATCTTTCCTTAGGAACTACTAATAAAAAAAACACAAATTGCAAAAAGAAAAAGAAAACTTTGTTGCATGACGAGCGTAGAATGCCCTTGGGTTATAGCCAGCTGCTGGCTTAACATCCACATGTGTTAATGACAGGCCAGTGTAGGAGTGACATGTCAGCATGTCAGGTCCCCAGCCATTACAGCTGCTTTTCTCAACCTGGAACTGCTACTTATTGCAGTACCCAAATTCCTCTAGATGTGGAATGGACACCTATCCCATACTGGCTGAAATTCCATTGAGAAAATATCTTCCCCCCATGGAGATCCAAACCAGTCCAAGTCCCATAGCTCTGCACCAAGGCCTCTTTTACCTTAACCACTTGGCTACGGCATGGAAAATGAAAGATTATAATATGACACAAATAAAATTTTGAGATTAATTTGAACCAAATTTAATATAAATTAATTCCCTTTAGTGAAACTGCCCCTTATTAAAGTAAACCAAATGAAAAGTGATATTAATAAATTACAATATGAAGTAATGTTACCAGGTTCTTCTTATAAATAAGGTGAGTCAGTTCATCTTACCTCATGAGATGTTTCATTATGCTTGCACAGTACCAAGTTGAAGATAATATGCAAAAATATTGAAACATGTCCAAAATACACAACAATTTATGAGGCAAGATCAACAGACCCACTTTATTAATAAATGATTACCATATCTACTCTATGAGGCTATGAAAATATTGATTAATGAGCCTCTGCCTTACAGCAGCATTGACTCCATAAAAATCATTATTAACCTGGGGATTTACATTCCCTTCCTCCAATAATGCATTCCAAGGAGCAACTAAATTCAAGTTAGGGTCATCCTGAGGCAATTCCTCACCAGCACGTCTTAAAATGTTATGCAGAACAGCAGTGGCCACTATGATAGGAAATGCATTATCCAATTTTACATTTATCCCAACAGCAAGTACTGGAAAGCGTCGCTTCCAAGAACCGAAGAGTCTCTCAACAACATTTCTCGTTCTGATCTGAGATTCATTGTAAAGATTCTCTGCTAACGAAGCAGGGGCAACTAATGGAGGCATCAAATATGACCTACATGGATATCCTGCATCAACGAGCAGAACTGAATCTCCATATAAGCCCTCTTCAAATCTTGCTTTTTGAACACAATTATTAAATATTGTGCTGTCATGGCTGCTTCCAGGCCATCTAGCAACAATGTCACAGAATTCCATATTAGCATTGCAAATGGCCTGGACATTTAAAGAGAAATACCCTTTCCGATTCCTGAATCGTTCTGCATCATCACCCCCAGGAGATCTTATTCTTATATGTGTGCAGTCCATTGCACCTATAGCCTTTGGAAATCTAGCTACTCGATAGAAACTCAATTGGTTTTCTAAAATCAAATTTGCTGTCTGCGGTAATCTTATAAATTGATGTCGCAAATTTGCTATCGCACAACTGACTCGGTGGACGATTCTTGAGGCTGTTGATTTGCTGACTCCTGTATAATCAGCAACACTTAATTGATCGCTGCCAGTTGCATAGTAGCGCAAAGCTAGAAGCAGCTGATTAATAGGTGAAACTGCCTGATTTCTGAAAAAAAAAAAGAAACATAAAATGGTTGCACTTGTATAGCATAATAGCCAACATAATGTATACAGCAGAAATTGTTATTTTATCAATAATTAAATTTTAGGCTATGCAATCAACATAGTACATCAATCATTTATGTTATGCGGGAATGATGCTTAGTCATTCTGTAGCCTGAACGTTTTATATTATTCTGCACATGTTAAAATCATATAAAGTGTAGCACACATCTGTCACCTATTAGAATGTGCCACACGTTTCCAAGTGTTTGATAGTTCTTGATTAACTTTGATTACATCTCATGCTGCCAAACTCATGCAAGTTGAGTAATTCCACCCAGTGGAATAGTTAGAGCGAGCATTTTTTATTTTAAGTTTAATTCCTATAATTCTACTGAACTGCCAAAATTTCAAATTGTTTTCATGGTAAAGCTACAATCCAAATAAATTTCATCACAATTCTTTTTCAAATGTTATATTCTGCAATTGATATTTCAAGTTACTTTTTAGTACAGTTCACAGTATTAAGACTCGACAGAAATAATTATTTATAGGAAAACTAAAATACACAATTATAATGATAAAAGCAAATAAGGATAAAACTAGGCTTACTGTGGTATATATATATATATATAATTATTCTGTTCTGGAACATGTTTTGAGAAAAATGTCAGATCTTATTTGATACTAGCTGGATAGGCAGATTATTGTGCAGCATATTGCTCAAATTGCTATAACATCTGGTACTACAAAATGTTAATAAAAATAAATAGTAATAAATGTTGGGTACCATTCTGAATAATTCATATGTTATTCTTAACAAAAACCCCAAGTACAAATATAGTTTAGCTTCAACTAATAATAGTTAACTAGGAAACTCACCCTAACCTTATTTTTATTCTTTTTGTGTTGTGTATGTTATTAGTAAATTTCTAGCATAGATTCACTCATTATTAGTTGCATGTATTGTAGGCCTACATGGAATAATTGAACTACTTGAAAAGCAATTTTAATGAACATATACTCACACATTTAAAACCCCAAATACTGAAAAAGGAAGAAAAATAAACAATCTCTAAAATATTTGACTGTAATTAAATATATGTTTCAGAAAACTTATAACAAGCTAACAGTATATTACATAACCTCATTTTATTTTGTGTCAATCGGCTACCTTCATTTAAAATGTGTATGTAGGGCCTTGGTACGTGTGTATATATAAATTAGGGGTCTGTATCATATTTAATTGTGTACAGTGGTTGTATTATACACGGATAAAGCTAATTTCAATAATAAATTAAACGTTCCTGTCTATTTGAAATGGATGTTAATATCCCAAGAATTTTCAAAGTAGTTCTCACATCATGTATTCAGAATATCCAAAATGCCTTTTAAATATGTGAATAAAATTGTATATAGTTAAATATGGTGTTAAAAAATCATAGGTTATAACACACTTCCTAAACATTCATCATTTTATACCAATTTGCTTACTACATTAAAATATTGTGACATTTATGAACCTATGGTATACTTCGTTTTCCACTGCATGAAGTGGAATTATACATACACGGAGACAATTTCAATATTACATTAAACTTACCTGTCTGTTGGAAATTCTAGTTGATTCTCTATCATATCAAGTACTGATAGAGCAGATGGTTTCGACAGTCTAAAATGAGTCACAAAATCCAGGTCGTCGTAATTTTCAAAGTATTCAGAACGTTCTTTAATCCATCTAGGGCGCCTTCTGTCCAATTCATCTTCAAATATGGATCATACTCCTCTTCACGTTCGAAGATTAAATTTTCTAGTCTTTCACGCGCCATGTTGATATAGAGATCACCCTCCGTTATAATCACCCTTCGATTCTACCGACCAAATCGTGCGGTACTGTTTACTAACGAAATACGACGAAATAACTCCCGGTCAAAAGTTACTGTTGTTGGTGAAACGCAAATTGTAGTGAAACTGGGAAACGCGCCGTTTAATTCACCGGTAACACGATTACCTGTGTTGGTGAAACCGGCCCAAAATCTGTAATATTAACTACGACATATTTTACTACCTTCTAAATATTGTTCTCCTGTAATGTATACAATATTCTAAACTGGAGTAAAATTGTAAGTAACTACATTTATTGTAGAGATTTTGCTATAAGCTTTTTAAGGTTTGGAGTTTTTAAGTGCTGCAAATTAACGATGTTTCAGCAGATGAGAATGAAACATTTCACCAAGTTTTCTTATTGCACTTCGATTGGGATGCTCTCTAAATTGGCGAAGAAAACAGATAAGAATTATTTGTTGAGAGTCCTGCTAGTGTTTACCACAATGTCTTGCACGTATAATTATCTTCTATAATGATCCAATAAACAGTAGAACATAATAGTACACAGTTATAAGCCAGTTTGAAAAATTGAAAACATTAACAAGTCATCTGCGCTGTAATTCCAGAATTTATGTAACAAACGAATTGAAAGTAAATTAATGTGTTTCATAATCATTTGGTAATTTTGTAGTAGGTACCTCTTTTGAACTAGTTCAATTCAGAGAATTACAACATAAAGTTATATTAACGTTATTCTAGTGACGATTTTTATGAACGATCAAGTTATAATAAATTGAAATTTCTTGAGAAGTCATCATAAAAACTTAGAGACTAAAATTCAACCCAACTAATAGCGTATGCTACATAGAAAGGACAAATATCAAGCTACTGTGAGTCATTTTTGTCCCGCGCCGTAGCCGAGTGGTTAGGGTAGGACGCCATGGTGCAAAGCAACGGGACTTGCGCTGGTTCCATTCTTCGTGGGGAAGACATTTTCTCATAGAATTTCGGTCAGTATGGGACCGGTGGCAACCCATAATCGTGAGGCATTTGGGTAGCTACATTAAATAACGGCTCAGTGTTTAGAAAACCAACTATAACGGCTGGCGGATCAGACCCGCTGACCACATGTCGGCCCTACACGGGCTGGATGATCGTCTATCTCCATGATAACCACAGGCTGAATTGTGTATCCGCGCATCATTTTTCTTATGTTTTCTTATTTCCCATAGCAAAAATTCGTCTGCTTTCATTATTTATCCATACTGCATCAATGTTTTCAATTCTGATATAATTAATTTTATACTATATTATAGTTTATTTTCAATATTATAAATTAGTGTAGATGTACGTAGTTTTAAATAAATTGGGTTAGTTTCCATTTTCGTGTTATTCATGTTAATATTATTTTTATTTCTTTGAAGTTTGTTTAATATTATAACAATTCAATGTAATTAGGCCTACACGTAGTAATAGTTTTGTGAAATATATGTACGGTATAATACACGCACACACCAAAATTTAAAAAGTAATGCGATGTTTAATTATATGAAATTCAAACTTTCTCATATTTGTTATAAATAGAGAGAGGAATTTTATAAAATCTCATGTTTTAAACTATTTGTCAGAGAGCGCTGAGGTTAAGTATCTTTACATTTTATGATATGCAGAATCAAATAAGACCAACAAAAAACTTCATATTTCATATTATTTTAACAAAAGTTCATATTTTAGTGAAAATTTCATACTCCTCCATATTTTTCAACTTTCAAATTCCAATATTTTTTTTTCAATAAAAGTTCTAGGAATTCATTAAAATATTTTTGAAATGAATGTATTTGTGTAATTTTTTACAATGTAATGTGGTAGACAAGTGAAAATTTTTCAGTATCTTTATAGAAGCAAATAATTGGATGATGAGTCACAGAGTGGCAAGTTCGATGGAGGTTTTTGTCCCCCAAAACAAGATCATGAGCCTAGATGAATAAGTAGAATAACAATATTGGAATTTTCTGTAGTCGTAGCTGTCAGTTCGTTCTTGCTACCTGAGGACAGTCTTTACTTTGTGAACAGATTACAGAATTGAAATGTAAGAAACTTGAAGCAGTGCTTTGTGAAATTAGTAACGTTGATGTAGGTTAGGCCAGCATTTTTCTCACTTACATCAAACTATCAAATATAGCATGATACGAGTATCCTCCCATAACATCATGTGATGTTGAGCATAATTTTTCATTCTGCAAAACAATTCTGACAGATAGGCTGTATAGTTTACTATCACAAAATATTTTTAAAAAATCCTATCTATGTGTTATGAACAAAATTAATAATTGACAATTTGATTGTTCATAGCACAAGTAGACCAAGACTAGACACTATGCAAGACCTATTTCATATATACAAAAAACTAACGTTAAAATAATTCTAACTACATTTCACCATGTTTGTAGTTCAATATTAATGTAACTGTAATTGCAAAGAGAGTTCTGAAACAATCCCTAGATTCAATTATGGACTAATAACTTTTAATATCTTGCCTCTCCAAATATGACATACTGGAATGGTTTACTTGTATTCTAAATTGTCCAATTTAATGTTATTGTTACATTTGCATCTACATGAATTTAATGTCTTCATGCAATGTAAAGATAGCAATAACCCAAACTATACCGGTACCTACTCTAAACTTTGTCAGTGCTGTATTTCATGGAAACCTGTTAGTTTGGGTTGCAATGTTTTGTTTCTTGCATATGTTTAAATTTCATAATTAAAAATCATTCAATACATTAATTAATTGTATTATATATAAACTCTCAGATTTGATTTATGAAATAATTCCACTACAGTCTTGGGAGGCCTTTGGGGTAGTGGCATGTTGAATTTTCCATCTTTCTAGACAAAAGGCACTAGATGTCTGCCGGGTTTTCAGATCTGCCTGATGGCTGCATTTGTGCCCAGAACATGCATCTAGTACTTACTTCCATTAGGTTCTGAGTCGATCCCAGGTCTACAATGCCATCAGAAGGTCTGGTCCAGCTAAAAATCTTGACCATATCAAGACTCGAACTCACGACTTCCCTGTTTGTATCACGTTTCCTTATACAACTATGCTATGGTATGATCCATTAAAATTGTTTCAGATCATGAATATGATATTTTATATTGGGTCAAAAATAATGAAAAATTATAATCAAAATACAGTGAACATTTTGATTTCTTGTGCTATAAGTAAGTTCTGTTTGTGCTGTATGTACACTTATAAGTTGTAGTGTGTCTATGCATATAAATATATGTAAAAAGTTTAGAAAATAGTAGCTTCATTATATTTTTGTGTCATAATTTTCATATTTTGTCTTTACGATTTCATATTTTCTTATAATTTTCTTCATATAATTCCTCGCTCTAGCTATAAATAGCTATTATAAGTACCAAGATTTGTTTTTTGATTAACTGAATTTTTAATTTAAGATAGTCATCAGATGACTGAAGGCAAGTAAATTGTCTTATGTTATATATAAACCTATTTGGTTATTTTGATATTTTTTCTATGTAATCTATGCCTATTTTGTTGGAAATTGACCAATTATAAGAATCTCAATTTTTTTTACCTGTAGGCACACTAGAAATAAACTGCATAAAAATAGCCCAGTGTGAATTTCTGTTAATTTTAAGTTAGTATGATTTTTTTGTATTATTGCATTTTTTCCAAAATGAAGTTGCTTTATTAAATTTTTGTCCATTCTGTGTTGAGATCTCTTTACTGTATTATAATATAGTGAAATTTCTGCATACAACTACTCTTTGAAACCAATCACAATTACTTGGAAAGGATTATTCCTATGACTATATATTCTGATCCTCTGTAAGATGACTATCTCTCTCTTCCCAACCAACGCCGATGCTTTTGATAAGTTTATAAATGTTTTACTGCCTGTATTTGCTCATATTATGTAATAAACCTAATGAAGGGTATATTCTTGTCACTGTGTGCCAGAGGGGTAAAATAGTACTCATTTAAATCCTGTATCCCATTGAAATCTAATAATACAACAATTGCGAATAAAAATATTAACATTTTTTTCCTATTTAGGCCTAACTATGCAAGACATTTGGTTTGTAAATTCAGAATTTTTCTATGATAGCTATTGATATATGAGTTTAGTCTTCAATTTGTACATATTTAAAGGATAGTTAAATTAGTAACAGCAACCTCTGCTCAAATAAATTATCTTACCTGAACTCAGTAGTATTAATGTGTTTGCAATAAATTATATTCAGATGTTGATATTTTCTTCACATCAATTTTTTTAGCATAGTTAATTTTTTCCATAAAATGGGGAGCTGGGCCATTGTTATAACCCCCAACCTGGAGGACCAGATGATTTTTGTTCAAGATTTCCTTCCTCTAGGCTTTGATGAACCAACATATCCTTACAAGGCAGCAGTTGCCGTATCCTATCAAGGAGCTGTCACAAAGTACTATCATCCAGGCCAGAATGAACCCTGGTTTTTTAAAGAGGTGTTATTCCTCCATCACTCCCCATTTCTCCTGGCTTGTGACAGGCAGAGTCTAGGATGGCTGGAAATCCCTATACTATTGTATGGTGCAGAAACATGGACATTGAGCAGAGAGCAAGCACATAAACAATAAGTGACAGATGTAATTTTGGAGGAGGATTTCTAGAAATTCAAAAAGAGACAAATTAGAAATGCTAAAATCACAGAAGTAATGGATGTTCAAAAAGACATTCTACAAGTTATTGAAGAAGACTGAAATGGTTTGGTCACAAAGAGAATATCAGATGACAGGATCCTAAGATGATATTAAATCTTGAAGCGGAGGGCAACAGAAGAAAAGGGAGATCAAAAGAAAGTGAATTCAAGGAGTGCATAATAGGAGTATAGTGTCAAGAGGATAACAGAGTGTGATGCAGAGAATAGGGATTTATGAAGGAATAAAATTCACAATGGGTTGTAGGAAAACTACTGTATTATAAAGAAATTCCTAATAAAGAAGAAGAATGTTAACATTTTCCAATTATGGTGTAAAGGTACAGATTGTATTCAGGATGAGGAGATATCCCCTATTAGAAGACTGCTTTTAAAGTACATTTTTGATGGTCGACTTAAAGACCACCACTATACGTTTTTTCATTTGTATTTTATGATTGATTTCTTTCACAATTTGAACTAACATAATGCAGATATAACAAATTTGAACATTTATATGTTTTTAACATAATTATATCATCTCAAATTTTCTATCATATTTTTGACAAATTTGTTATTGATAGAAACTGTAGTCCTTTGTGAAACAACCAATCATAAGACAGTAGATTTCAGATTTTCTTTAGGGACAACCTTCTGAGGAGTAATTTATTGGTGCTAGTTATGTACATTTAATAAAAACATATTACTCATATGTTACTTTGTTATAAAAAATTATACAATGGATATTCAACATGCTTATATTATACACAATAAAAGTAAACATCACCTACGTAAAATGAAAATAGACCATATTAAAGCTATTTTTTCTACATAATATGATGAAACCGAAAGAATGAAAGGTGCACCAGGTGGCTTTGGAACACAGACATACATTATACAGATCTTCTCTTCTCTATTGTAATGTAACCTCATATCTTATAGGTTGGGAGAGGGAAACTTTGGATCACACATGGTTACTGAGGACCTCCAATCCAGGACCTGCCCCAAGACAACACAAATATTTAAGACAAGATGCACAATTCACTCACATTCATACTAAACCTGGCGAATATGATGATCACAGATTGTTTAGGCCTTAAAGTTTTCTAACATTTGTCGTACAGGTTCAGAGAAACCATCAATAAAACCATCATCCAGGAAATCTGTCATGACTGGGAATCAAACTCAGGCCCTCTGCAAACAAAACAGCGATGCTAGCCCGAGACCATAGCCGTGTTGTATATTACAAATAAAACTTTAAATAAACACTTTCTTTGCAGATGTATAAATACATTTCAGATAATTTATATTCATTATGTCCACCGCTGTGGTCTCGAGGTAGCGTGCTGCCTTGTCACACAGCAGGCCCGGGTTCGATCCCCCGTCGGGGCAGTTTTTCTGGGTGAGGTTTTTATCGGGGTTCTTCCTCACCTGTAAGACAAATGTCAGGAAAACTTTAAGGTCCAAACGGTCCCCGAAATCATATGGCCATCATCATCATCCTTATCATTACCATCATCATCACCATCATCCTTCACCGGTGTGGAAAGCAACGGGAAGTTACCACACCTACACAATTCCCTAGTAAAGCTGCAAGCATAGCATGAAAATGCTATGATTGCAGTGAAGGACCTGCCTTCGGGTAGAATTACTATGGATGGATATTCATTATAGGTGAATGAATGAATATTTGGATTTCTGACTACAACAAATAAGTCATGGCATAATAGTGGCTAGAAGGGAGGGTGCAGCACAGGCATGTGAGAATTTATAATGCATTTACAATATTTCTATCTGTACAGTAAAACTACACATAATTTGACCAATATCATGAGACAAACATTTAATATATCGAATTGCAACCTGCCTATTAGGATTGCATTTGTGAATATTATTAATGGCAGTTACCTGGAACATATTTACTTATTTTCTCACAAGGAAATTTAATTTGCAGTCATCTTATTTTGTTTCTTTTTTGTGGCAGAAAGCTTAAAAAAACTTGAAGAGAAAAACATAAACTACTGAATTCTGCTTATATGATTCTAACAAAACGATTATAAAATAGTATATATCTCAATATCCGGCTTGTGATCTGGGGATTAAGTTGCTCGTCCCAAGAGTCAAGGGTTAAAATCTGGCTGGGGTCGATATATTATTAGGATGGATGAATCCTAGAAAACAAAAAGTTTTCTGGGAGAAACTTAAAGCCATGGATTCCGAGTCTGAAGATTTTAGGCTCGTAACATAATCTCAACCTACATTGGAGCAAAATGTAATGGCCTTTCCCATCCAAGTAAAGGCTTTGTAAAGACTTAATGAAAATTAGCAGCAGAAAACATATTACAGTAATTAAGACATTTTGTCTGTACATTCTTACCTCTTTGGGTTGTATTTGTCGAACATATGTTTCAAGGCTTCTGATTACAGTCTGTAATTGCTGACGATGGGGCTCAGAAGCCTTGAAACATATATTTGACAAAAACAACCATAAGAGGTAAGAATGTACAGACAAAATGTCTTAATTATTAAACAAACTTCTTAATGATACTTCCTATTGCATTTAAAATACTATTACAGCTTCAAAAAATCTGTCTACATTGGTGAAAACTTAATTTGCTGATATACAAGATAATATATTAAATCAGTGGTTATGTACAGTTTTATAAAATAATAATAGAAACCTTTATATGGGTTGGGGAATCAAAATTGGACGTATATATCAGGCGATCCTGGCTCTTATGGACCATAGCACTGGTAATGATGATGCTTATGATTGACTCTCTACTCCATTTATACTAAAGAACATTTACTCCTTTTCAAACTGAGTCTTCAATGCACAATTGTTAAATATTGTCTAGTCATGTGTTAGATCTTCAATCTTTTTTAAAAACCAACAAAAATGAAAAGATTGAAGACTGCAAAAAATCGGGAATTTATCAAATTAATTGTAAAGATTGTGAAAAGATATACATAGGAAAAAAAAAAGGAATCTAAATACAAGATTAAAGGAACACCTCAGAAATGTTAAAAATGGAGAAACAGAAAAATCTGCAATAGCTGTAGATGCCTGGTCAGAAAAACACAGAATAGAAACCAAAACAAAATTACTTAAACAATTGGAAAAACCGAAGGAACTCACAATTTGGGAAAAAAATTATATATGCAAGAATAAAAACACAACTATGAATTTTGAAATACCCGGTGATAAGGAGAGGGGATTGATTTGGAAGTTCGTCGGTCAGCCATCAGATGGCGCGGAGGTCAGTCTGCAGGATAGGAGGCCATTGGACATCAGTTGTGAATGTAATACAACATTGAGAATATCACAAATGAAGTGAAGAAACTCGAGTCTGCTTGGGAGTTAAGAAGTATGAGGTGAGTGAAGAAGCAACTAAACAATAATATCTAAAATGTTTAACTGCACATCATACGCTTTTATTCCTTGTATGTTCCTCAGTATTGAACTAGCCTGGAGAACTGGTCTTTATGTGCATGCAGTCTAAGTCTTCGGTGACATTCGGGAATGAAGCGATGTAATATCCCAGCAAGCCTTCTAGAAAAAAAAAAGAATGTTTATGATTTTATCAGATAATCAAAAGTGACTAATATTTATTCACCATCAAATATAGACTATAGAACAAATGCATAATATTTTTAGTGGATTCTACTACTTTAATAACATTGTAATTTCTCAGACGTCATAAGCTAAGGGGCAAAATTATTATTTTCTGCTATATTAAAAAAAAGAATGTTCCAAGAAAAACATAATGTGTAAGTCAACAATTGATATGTTACATCACTTTATGCATTGTAATTTGATTCCCTTTCAGTTACTGGTACACATTATTTTATTCATGATTACTGTATTAACAAGTTTCATTATTCTCATTATGGATGTATTGGATTACAACTCACCTCTAATTCTCATATAATGTTTTCACAGTTCATACCAGAACATGTTATACAAATACAAAATTTTGGGCAATTGCATACAAACGTTAAGTTGCTATATTTATGGCATTTCTTATTAACTCGCTTTTAATTAAATTAGAGGTTTCTTTATGGGAAGCCATATTATCTAATAAACTAATTGGTGTACACAAACTTGCAGTGCACCATAAGGCAAAGTTGGCTATTCTGTTTGAACAGTGACTAATGCAGGTGGACTAGAGGCATAGAATCTCCAAAACTGACTTATGCTGTAATAAAGGTCACCATTTATCAAATATACAATGAAAGTTGCTTAAACCTATGATGGCTGAACTATAGTTTTATGACCCCCTATGCTATACCATACAACATTAATATGACACTGTTACACTATTTACTTTTTCCATTTGTACTAACATTTCCTACTGTTTTAACATTTTGTAACTATTCTTAAAACATTTTTTGATATTTCTTCTTATATATTTATCTATGTATATATAATCTCTCAATCATTTCCCTTCTAAGTTTCTACAGAGCTTGTAGTGCATATGTGCATGCAAAAGGTTTTGTCAATATATGGCAAGACTAATCTGTGCTATTGTAATGACAATCTTTCACAATATAACTACTATTTTATTTTGTTTGGTTAAGAAGGAAAAGTTATTGTACACCAAATTAGATTATCGAATAATAAATTATTTACTTCATTAGGTTATGAAATTACAAATTAATGTACATCCATTCTTTAAAAGCATATTTGGGAACTTATTTTGAAGATTGATTATTCCAATAGCACAGATACACTTGTCATCTTTCGAGTAAGTTCATAAAGCTTTGCGCATCCACACATTTGTTATGTAGGAAAAATGGAAAAACTGCACTTAAACTAACGTGAAATATTTTCAAAGTCCTATAGAACAACAGTGCGCATGCGCCAGAATTTATTAGAGTCAGCGATAACCCACAATCAAACTACATATCGATTATCATCCTCGGTTACTATCCGTCGCAATGAAATTTAAATGACCAATATTTGCAATAAATCTCTAAATCAATGTTTAAAAAATATATTAATAATATTAAAATTACCAAACGGTTATTAAAAACGGGTGTACACTCACTTATCACTCCCTAATATTGATCCAACCAGCGATAACCCAAAACAGGGATAGAAAAATCGGAGACTAAGTAATATACTCTGTAGATAAAATAGCAGCATTACAATATTGAATAACAGTATCATAATATTGTGATTTGTATATTTAAATAAATACTTCAAAATTGTCTAATAATGTTTTAAAAATTGTTTGAAAAAGTTTAAAATATTAAGTAATGTTAGTAAATATAGAGGAAGAGCTATAATTTACAATATAACTGAAAAATCAGGCGCTTGTAGAAGTTCAGTTGAGCCGGAAAAACTTTAGTTTACCTTCCCTTAATTTTTGTGTCCTACAGTGAAACATGTGCATGAGCATAAGTTTATAGAGTTGTCACTAGATGTAATCACATAGAAGGTCTATAGAAAATTTAAAGAATTGACACTAGATGGAAGCATGTAGCTGCGACCAAACTTCAATACATCCCCAAACATTTGTTAGAAATGGATATAAACCAACTTTCTCCTTCCTAACTTAATAAAATAAATTATTTGCATATTATTTAATGAAGCATACACAAATCTGATATACACTAACCTGTCCCATCAGAACCTGCAAAATGAAGTGAGTGAACATCTTTTTCTGAGAATATACTTTTGAAAGTTGGTCATTCCAATTTTCACAGATATCTTCACCATCTAGTATAAGTTCTTCTAGCGTTCAAGCATGTGCACAATGATTCTGCATACTTCAAAGAAATAACTGTGTATGGAGATAAATATTTAATAATTGTGAAAAAAAATGTTATAAGTACTGTTGCAAAATATTAGATAGATGGAAAGCTCTGTGGCCATCACTTAAGTGTTGGCTGTGAGCGATCCATTTTGATCCTCCTTAATAGGTAGAACCCCTAGTTCCTGTAAAATACATTAGCACCAGTTTAAATTTTGAATTCAAATTTGGAAGTTAATTAGCAGACTGAAGTCGGAAGCGAAAATGTTTAAAAAAGTACAAAAGTTAGTAAAGACAGAAGAAGTATGTAGAGCATCAGTATTACAAGAACATAGATGGAAAATCAAGAGGAAGATAATCTAAAGTTGAGCCAGAAAAATGCAAGGTGAGTCGCAAACTGGGGTTCCTCCAAAGCGTTGTGTACTACGTGTCAGCTTTTAATAATGTCATAACTTCACAGTGATGTTTTGGGTATTCTATGCCAGGATTCCATCTACATTAGTCACTGTTCAAACAGAATAGTAAACTTATCCTTATGGTGCACCAGATTATGCAATAAACTATAAACTAATATGGTGTACACTTACCTGCCCATTTTCTCAGCTAATGAATTAAAATAAGGAATAATCTTTCCATTAAGCACAGTGAGAATTTTTTTTTAAGTCCCAGGCAGACACCACGCACATGCACCGACAAACGCGAAGCAGTTTACTCTATGGAATATCGCGATGCAGCCAACATTATACATGCTATTTAACAAACCTAAAAGCTAACATAATGCAATTTAAGTACTCTAACTTATGAAAGACCAACCTAAAAGCTAACCTAACATAATTTAAGCACTCTTACCTGTGAAAGAATGCAACACCCAAAAATAAATAGTAAGTTCTCAAATTCTGAAGTACATAACCTACGTTGGCTGCACTGTTGTTGTATAGAATATTCCTTAAAATCAATATGGTTGCCACGTCTTCATGTTATGTATATAGTTAAATATCATAGAAAAATGTGTTCAAGTAATCGTTAAAAAAAATGTAAAATTTGTTGTAAATGGTGGGAAATAATTTGAAAATAAAACCTTGTTGGCGCATGCGCGTTGTGTCTGCCTCGGGCTTAGAAAAAATTCTCACTGCACTTAATGGAAACTTGAGCCAAAATAAGTATAAGTGGTCTCTTGGTATACAATAGCCAGTGCATTTTAATAATAATGTGTCAATGTAATAACAGCTTGAAAAATTGGAAATTAAGTATAAGTTTAGAGGTCCATGGTAGTACAACATAATGAACCTTATATATTGAACATTCATACCATAATCACTACTGTAACTTAAGTTTTAAGGTTATGGCACTGTAATATAATCTCAAAATTAACACTTCAATGTTCTTTTGTTACATTTTTGTGTAACATATAGCCTAAGAAATTACACTTGGATAGAAGACTATTTTTTATTAATTGTTTTTACTAAATATAAAATATGTTCCTAAATATAAAATATTTTACCTTTCTGTCGTAATCGATGTATGATCAGATCCACATTGAACGTAATTGCTTCGTTTCAAAAGCGAAACCAGACGAAACAATCTTCCATACCTTCTTCAAGATGAACTGGTCTCCTTGAGATTTTTCTGTAGAATGTTGAAAAAATTATGGTTATGTTACAGATAATATCCTGATTAATAATAATAATAATAATAATAATAATAATAATAATAATAATAATTCATCAATTTTATGATAGTTTAGAAAAAAGGTTATGGCACACGACATTAATACACGTTTTTTATTTAAAGTCGATGGCATAACCAACGTTGTAATTAAGATTTTAATTTAATGGCATTATAATATAACCTCAAAATTTGCACTTCAATGTTCTTTTGTTAAATTATAGCGTGTAAAATAAAAGCAATTATAGTTTGAAAAGCACACTTTCATAGAAGATTATTTTTTAAACTTCTACTCCTATTATAAAATGCATTGTATTATACAGTATTATCTAATGAAGCTACAGGTTCAAGTACGAGTATTAATGCTAATTCATGCTCATACCTCTTTAAATAAAAATGTTTAAATAATCACCTACAAATATTAAACAATGATTGTGGAAATAATAAAATACAAACGAAAATGTTAAAATCTTACTTTTTCGTTTTATGTTCTAATCGATGTCTGATGAGCTCAAGGCGAAAGCGGACGAAAAATTCTTCATCATTGTAATTTTCAATATGATCCGGTCTTCCCCTGATTTTTCTGAGTTTCCGAGTGTTGAGAAACATATTATAAAACACTTCGTCATTACAATCGGTATCGATAAATAAATTTCCATCGGCCATCTTTAACACAAGTATTTCTCAAAATCAGGCTTCGAATGACCGTACAAAGTCTACCGAGTTTATGCCCCTGGTTAGGTGATATACTGTCGTGTTACAACACAACTTTGGCTGAATACTTGAGGTAACATGTTTTCCGAACTTATACCGAGTTGGTACAACCGGCCCTTAGCTTCCAAGGTCACGAATAAAAATTCACCGAGATCTGTGGATTTACGAGACGTAATATGACTGAGTATTGGTTCCGTCGAAAAGTCACCAAATACTTCGGTACCGTGAATATATTTATGGAACGTAAAAGAACCTCACGTTTAAAGAAAGGTAACTCGGAGCAAAATATGTTGATCTTTTCTCACTCAGATTTGAATTGTGCTCTAATGTTAAAGAGCGTCGTTAAATAGATATAATATCATAAAACTGAATGAACATTTTAGCGCTCTAAAGTAAGTTTTACTTCTTATGTTGGAATGTTTGTGGAGTGGGTTCTAACATCCAAACTGCAACTTGGAAGACTAAAATTTATTTAAGGTTGTATCCATTAGAAGATTATCTTCTCTACGGCTAACATTTTCCTCCTGCCCATTGATCTCTCTTCTGAAATCTTGCGTTGGAAAGTCAAATTTTCTCTTCCGGCATTCATGCAGTTTGACACGTTCTTCGAGATTAATTAATTATTTTGTTTCTCGCTCAAGGTTTGTCCAGTAGTAGTAGTAGGACTTTATTAGACAAAAAGTAAGATATTTACAATATTATTTACAAATATGGGTCGCACGGGCAGTAAGCCGTACGTGTTGTTGACAGTCCGTTACAATAAAGTAATAATTGGTACTAGTGTAAAAAAATAACAACAACAAAAAACAATAACATTACAAATACATAAAGGAAACACAATAATATTACAATTAAATAATAACACAATAGCATTATACACTAATTCATTTTAAAATATAATTATTAAGAATTAGTGGTATTGCATTTTGATAACATATATTTATTCATGAATGAGTGTTGTTCTTATTTTCAGCGTTTTGTCCAGAAATTTACCCAGGTTTATCCAATCTCCTGGATTTACCAATAACTCGTAGCATGCCAATCTTTCCCGATTTGAATTTAGAAATCTTTCCGGTAATAACTGACGTCTCCAATATTCTAAATCATTACATTTTCCTAATACATGTATCGCATCTTAAAAGTTCCCGCACATTGTACATATTTGCATATCGTGATCGTCGCTAATTTTTAGAAATTTCCATGTCCCTAGCCTAAACCTAGCAAAGCCCTGATCTCTCTTTAAATCCTAGGTTGAGTATATACGATTCTTTTCCCTAGACGTGTTTTAGGCCTGTACATTCGGCGAAAGTATTTTGTCGGTTTATATCTAAGTACCTCCTCCTTATTTTTCTCCACACGTTCTTGCGATTTTCAGTCCCTTTTTTCCATACCCAATCCATCCAAATCTTTTGGAGTTCTCTCCTAACCTCGTCTGCCCAAAATTTAACATCTATGTTCTTATTTTGGTGTTCGTAACAGTAAAGGTAGCCTGCCATGATACTTCTGATTTAGCTCGAGACACTCCCACTATCGCCAAGGTCATGGAATCCCTGATGGTCCTAGATATTTTTTAGGATTGTTATTAATTAAACATTTCCTCTTTCTAACTTAACATTGTGTATGATATGCGTTTGTTATATTGTGTGTTCTTTGCTATCTTCATGATGTACCGGAGTCATAACTAAAGACTCAGCTAGGCAAGTCATCATGTGCCTATTTATTGTTTATTTTTTTCGTTTACATTTATTTTCATCCGCCCAGCGCAAAAATATGGAAATCCAACTGCGGTGCACAAAAAAAGTGTAGGGGAATAGCTAGAATAGAAAAAAATATACTGAAAAAAATAGTAGGAAACACGTTGCATAATTTGTTAAGGCAATGTACTACAATCCGGGAGGTCGCGAGATCGATTCCTGGTGAGATCATTATTTTTACCAGTTGACAAAATATTGTGGTAGGATCATGTCACTGGGTTCTACTCAGTCTCTAAAGTCAATGAGTGCAAGATATATTTTCTTGACTATCATCCATCAACCTGTACTAAAAACTCGGGAGATAAATAGTCTCGAATTGTTTGAAGACGCACTATACAGGAAGGTCGATGGACAGGAGAAGGTAGTCAGAAATCAGGAAATTTTGTATTATACTACGGAGGTGCAGAAGGATCTGAATTCGGAACGAGTTTTTTAGTCCAAAGGAGGATCCTGTCCACTATCCGAGATATTAAGTTTGTCAGTGATAGGATATCATACATAATTCTAAAAGGTAAACGACAATTGTCTGAAGAGGCGTCAGCCATTATCTCCTACTTTTCCAATAGCTCTCTGAGACCTGTAATAGGATCGCTACACCTTCACAAATATATAACTTGGGGTGATGTGTGGTTTCCACCAGATAACTTGATGCCTTCACATACTCACTTGTTTCAGAGGTTTCGTGATGTTTTATGAAATTTATTTTCTTAACTTTTACATTAAACTAGAACTAAAACATGATGTTGATCTACCGAAATAACTAACTTATGTAGAGTATAATATTGTAGTCTGAGAACAAATGAGTATCATGTATTGACTTGCAAAAGGTAAAGTTGGTAGACCGACAATGGTTTGAGGGAAGTAGATTATACAGTAGATGATTGGAAGACATTAACTCAGGAAAGAGATGTATGGAGAGTTTATGTGAGCGCAACCACAAATCTTCGTGTATGATAGAGCCAGTACGATAGTTAGTTAGGAGATCGGTGTCCACCCAGGATCGCGATGAATTTGTGCAGCTCTAATAAATAGCGACTATAAGAATTAGGAGACATCCTGACCACATACCAACCATATACTGTTTACATTATCGTCTGTGGCCTGTAGTGGGATCACTTTACACACTTTTACCTACCTCTATAAAATGACACAAGAGGTCAGCCAATTAATAGATCAATTTATTATCTTGCAAGCCTCTCGCGGCATGAAATTTTGTTTATTTGAAGAACGGGGATGTTTACTTTCAAAACAGAATGAAAGAAAATACTATCCATAAGAATGAAAAACAGAATATGTGCAATTTTCGAGTTACATTTGTTTTAATTTTCAATGAGTTAGCATATGAAGTGTATGACGTGATACATTAATATGCATTTGAGGAACAGGAAAAGTACCGGGCTAGTCACATTATTGTCGAAATAGAGTGCGAGTTTTCATTAGATTCTCAATGGAAAGTACTATATTTTAGGAGTACGAAATATTATAAGAACCACGTTTGGCACATGTTTAAAAAAATTGGTAAGTTGTATATTTGAGGAGGTTAAAATCAAAATCCAGGTTTTGCAGTATTGAGAAAACAGTTTTAAAGTTGAAGTTGTATAAGAAAATGACATGTAATTCAAAATAACCTCGAGTGATGCGTATTTTCTCCCAGATAAGTCGAAAAAGACATTAATGCCTTTACACACTCACATTTTTCAAGAGAAAAAATTCACTTACACCCCTTTGTTTCTAATTGCCTCAATAAAAAGGCATTTCTTTAGCGGTGGATAAGTGACTTTTCTGTATTTTCCTTGTACCCTTCACTTAAAGATGATAACTATGGCATTGAATATTTACCTGATAGAAGAAGGTCTGTATTTACATTTCCATGGTATATATTGATGGTTGAAACATTTCTGAATTCAATCTGTCAAATCATATATTTTAAAATTTAATTTGAAAAATATGTTGCATTTTCACATTTAGTGACGTTACGATACAGTTATACGTCAACATATTTACAATCATTATTTGCACCGTAGTGCGTTCTGTCGTACTTACAGGAACGACGACCATGATTGAAAGTTCAGTTTCCTAAATTTCTGGGTTGCCAATAAATAAGTAACTAAATATCTGTACTGCAAACTTACAAATTACTTACCGAGGGCGGGAAGTAAAACCACTGCCGTTTTTGTATAGTAGATACAATGTAGATATACAAAAAGTATATCCAAACGTTAGAGTGAATATACATTATACCAAACAAATCACTGCATTATAAATGGACTGAGATTTGTTTGAAACAATATAAAACAATACAATCACACTTGCCGCCATTTTATCCCCGATAGGTGTCACGGCCTTCTGTAGTCTGAACTAAATTATTTTCTGCATTTACTGTATATACATTGGTCAGAGTTCTAACGACAATCAGTTGTTTATAATGAACGAAAATATTTCCATCGAAGATATTATTTTATTATTGTTTATTATTATGATAACACCATCGTGCAAAACATATGTACAAAACACGTTTGTGAAGTGTTCTACAGAATCTCGGAAATTAAAAATCTTGGTATCGCTCGGTTTTCACGCTTCTGCAAAAACCACTTCACAACCTCGCATTGTAGTTTACTAATGTGAAATTTATCGGCTTTTAATAAAATTATTTTTGGAACATGGGGGGAAAGGTCACATATCCATTTAGATATCAAATTACAACAAGTTTCCTCATGTTTAAATATTCGTAAGAACAGTTTTATTTTTACAAAAGTAACATCATGTTCGGATAATACGACATTGAGAATGTAATATGCATACGAATAGATCATTTTTATTTTCCGTCTTCTTAGGCGCTGTAATCGATCTTGCTAGACTAGAGCTTATGATGCTCGCCTCTTGTTCTGAAGTTCACGGGCACAAACCCAGCCGGCGTTTGCGGATTATTTAGGACGTAAAAATCGTAAGTATGTTTTCCTTGATAAAGGACTAGAAACCAGTGCCACCTGTCTGGATTTAGGGCACGTAAGATAATATCAAATCCCGACCGTAGCCGAGTGGTTAAGGCAGGATGCCTTGGCACAGAGCAACGGGACTTGCGCTGGTTCCAGTCTCCATGGGGGAAGACATTTTGTCCTGGTATTACGGCCAGTATGGGACCGTTGTCCACCCAGCATCGTGAGGCATTTGGGTAGCTAAAATAAGTAGCGGCGCCAGGTTGAGAAAACCAGCTATAACAGTTGGGAAACTCGACATGCTGACCACATGTCACTCCAACACTGTATGATGATCACCTACCTCTGTGATTGACACATATGGATGTGAGGCCAGCAGATAAGGACCTTCTAGGCCTGTCGCGCCAGGAGTTAAGATAATATCAAGTTTGTAAAACGAGATCTCTATGCAAATTTGTTGGTCCTTACTCCTCTAGATTATAATTGCGACACTAATATTAGTTTTGATTTTAAAGAGTGTAGTTCATTATTAATTATGACGTAACACAGATTGAACGTATTGGTTTTTTTTAAACTTTTCTCCCGTGTGAGAGTCGCCTTTTCTGCGGCTAAAATGTTCCTCCTACCCGTTGATTTCCCCATTTCTAACGCTAAACAATCAAAATTTCTCTTCCAACATTGATGCTATTTGATATTATCTTCTGAATTCCTTCTTTGCACGGTTTCCAAGCAATGGCGAGCTAACAATAACTATGTAACTATACGGGATAGCCTATTGTGGTGATGTACGGTGGGGACTAGTTTCCCCGTGACCGCTACGGTAGCCGAGAAGGCCCAATAGGAATCCCGAAAAACCGGCAAATGAGGCTCTGGTTAGGTCCCCCAAATGCGGGGTTGGCGAAGGGCTGACAACCCGTTCCATAAAAAATAATTGTTACGTTTCCTGCAAAGAGAGATAAAGCCGGACAGGTCAACAGGCATAGACTTTGGCTAAGAAAAAGGACAATGATTTTGGCAACTTGGAACATACAAGGTTGGAATACTAAGAATAATGAAGTACTTAACGAGATTACAAAAAAGGGGGTGGATATAGCAGTTCTGACAGAAACGAAAAAGAAAGGGAAAGGTCAAGAAATGATTGGTGAATACATGCATGTATGGAGTGGGGTGGAGAAATCGGAGAGAGCTAAAGGAGGAGTATCAATTTTAATTAAGAATAAATGGAAATCCTCAATAAAACAAATAGAAGAAATAGATGAAAGATTTATAGGTATGGGAAAGATGCATCACAAGTAATAAATAAACAATAATTTGAAAAATATACTGGATTTGGTAGAAAAGATTTCTCAAAAGCAGGAATTAATAATTATGGGAGATTTGAATAGCAGAGTTGGAAAGGGGACAGGTGACATAGTTGATCCATATGGAGAAGATATTGAGAATGAAAATGGACAAGGTTTGAAAGAAGAATGCAAAGTGAATGACCTAATTATTATGAATTCGATGTTTAAACATCGGGACATTAATATATATACGTGGGAACAACGCACTAAAGGTCTAAGATCGATAATTGATTATGTAATAGTGAGGAAACGGAGAAATATTATAGTTGAAGATGTTAGATAGAATCGAGGAACCGAATACGGAACGGATCATTATATGCTGTCAACTAGGATAGTATGCCCTATAAACAGGCAAAAGGTAAATAAAGATCAAAATATAGAAATAGAAAATGAATTAGGAAACTGTAGATATAATCTACATTTACTACAAGATGAGAGAGTTTAAAATCTATATGCCCAACGCCTCAATGAAAAATTAAAATTTGATGAATATTGGAAATCTGTCGTTACTTATGAACATTTGAGAAAATATATACATGAAGCAGCAAGAGAAGCACTTGGTCTGAAAAATAATAAACACCATAAAAACCATTGGGCGAATAAGGAAATACTTGATATCATAACAGAAGATAAAAATGCATATAAAAATATTTAAGTTCCAAGAAAGATGAAGATTATCAAAGTTATAACATACTTAAAAGAAAGGTTAAAGCAGAAGTCAGGAAACATAAAAAAGAAATGTGGAATAGGATATGTAGAGAAATTGAGCCTACAGTAGGCTATTCAAAGTCAGCCCAAGCATGGAGGACAATTACAAACATGCGAAATGATAATATGGCAAAGAGTTTTAATTTAGTGCCAATGAAAACATTTGAGGAATATTTTAAAATGCTTTTAACAGAAACTAGGAGAGAATTTATACACTATGCTACACTGGATAATGGAAAGGGCGACTTAATAGAACCTATAACAGAAGAGGAGGTTAGAAACGTGTTGAGAACACCAAAAATGGAAAAGCGGCAGGTCCAGGAGGAATAACCATGGAACTAATTAAATATGGTGGTTCAGGAATTATAAGAATTTTAACTAGACTTTTTAACCAAGTGATAAAAGCAGATCCTATTACAGATGAGTGGAAGTTATCGTATATAAGTGCAATATACAAAAATAAAGGGAATAAAAGAGATCCAGCAAACTATAGAGGGATCAGTGTTATGGCAGCAATTAGTAGAATGTTAAGTACAATTATTAAAATTAGATTGGAGGAACTAATACAAAATAAAATATCAGAAGAACAAACAGGTTTCACAGCAGGTAAATCGTGCCTTGATAATATATTTGTGATTAGGCAGATTATAGAAAAGATGTTGGCGAAAGGAAAAGAAGTGCATATGGCATTTATAGACCTGGAAAAGGCATATGACTCTGTACCCATCATCAAGCTCTGCGTGGCAATGGAGAAGTTTGGAATATCTAAATCTCTTGTACATTTTATAAAAATAATGTATGATTGTAAAGCAAGTATTAAGGTTGGAAATAGAGTATCCTCAGAATTTGATATAACAAAAGGATTAAGACAAGGATGCGGGATGTCACCAACATTGTTCAAGATATATTTAGAAGATGTATTAATGAAATGGAATAAGTCATGTAGGGGAATGGGAATCAACATTAATGGCCATTTACTGCACAATTTATTATTCGCTGATGACCAGATTATAATAGGACAAGATAAAGAAGATATAGAATATATGATCAGAAAGTTGGTCGATGCATTTGAGGTAGGTGGACTGAAGATAAATTATATTAAAACAGAATATATGGTAATCGGAGGAAATTCAGAAGACCTACAAATAAATAATATGATAATTAAATGTGTTGAAGAATTTAAATATCTTGGATCTATAATAGATAAATCTGGTACTTGTGAAAAATATATTATTAACAGAGTAAATTGTGCAAGGAAGGCGATTAGATCCATGAATGGTATTTTATGGAATAGAAATTTGACCAGAAAAACAAAAAAAGAGATTATACAGACAATAAAAGAAAGTATTCTTACATATGGATCAGAAAGCTGGATCTTAAATTACAGGATGCAGAAAGAATCTTGGCGACAGAAATGGATGGATTACGGAGAAGTATGTGAATATCCAGGGTACAACATATTCGAAATACATATATCTGACAAGAAATGGATGCACAAGAAACTGTTACCGATAGGATAACAAAGAGAACTCTACAGTGGTATGGACATGTACAACGGATGTCGGATGACCAGTGGCCTAAACAGGTGTTGGATTGGATGGTACCAGGTAGAAGGAAGAGGGAGAGAAGTAGAAGAGCATGGTATGAGGGAATATATGGTGCCATGATTAACAGGGGAATGGAAGATGGTCAATGGGAAGATAGGAATCTCTGGAAAGCAGGAATCAAGGGCGAACTGCAGTAAAGTGGAAAGCCTGTATTAAGTATTAAGTAAATATTATTATAATTAAATGTTTGACATTGAGCAATGCAAGCTTAAAATTACATGATAAGAAAAATAAATGCTCGGACGGGAATTGAACCCGGACCTCTGGATTTATATCCCACTACATCTAGTAATAAAGAGAATATATTATAAGATAAATAAATGTTTGTACTAGGCTTGCTCGGTGGCGTAATCGGTAGCGCACTGGAATATATATATATATGATAATTAAATTTTTGACATTGAGCAATGCAAGCTTAAAATGACAAGATGAGAAAAATAAATGCTCGGACGGGACTGAACCTGGACCTCTATATTTATATCCCACTACATCTAGTAATAACGTGAATATATTATTATAAGAGAAATTAATGTTTGTACTAAACTTGCTCGGGGGCGTAATCGGTAGCACACTGGGATATATATATATATATATATATATATATATATATATATATATATATATTCCGTGTGAAGTTGCCAGTCCCCCATCGGACGCCTCCCCAGGTGGCGGATAGGGGAATACTCACCAGATATGGCGGGTACTGGGGAAATAAAATACCCAGGGCGGACCAAAACTAGCGCTGCTGCCTTGCAATAAGATACTGGACTATCAAAGGCTAGAGGAAGAAAACCTTGAACAAAAATTACCAGTCCCCCAGGTTGGGGGTTGATGCATCGGGCCAGCTCCTCGTTCATGATAAAAAGAAACAAAAAATGCCAAGAAAACAAATATAATGTCTCGGAAAAACATTGTAGGACGATTAAAGCTAAGAAAAAGGACTTTGAAAATTGGCACATGGAATATTTAAGGCTGCAGAAATAAAATGGAGGAAGTAATTAAAGAAATAGATACAATGAAACTAGATTTGGCAATTTTAACAGAAACAAAGAAGAAAGGCACTGGAAATGAAACATTAGGCAATTATATACACATTTGCAGTGGCGTAGATAAACATAAAAGAGCAAAAAGAGTTGTTTCAATGTTGAATAATAAGAAATTGAAAGGCACTATAAAAAATTGGGAAGCCATTGGTGAGAGAATTTTAAAATTAGACTTGAATATATGGGGCTATAAGTTAACAGTTTTTGGGATATACGCACCAACTAACGATAATGGAAAGACAAATCTGGAAAATTATTTATTTTTGACAAAGTTAATGATGAAATAGGAAAAATTAGCGCTGGGAAACAATTGATATTATTGGGAGACATGAATGGAAGAACCGGAATCAAATTTGGAAATCCAGTAGTAGAAAAGTTTGGAGAAAACATTTTAAATGAAAATGGATAAACGTTAATTGAATTATGTAGACAATCATCTATAAAAATATGGAAAGGCTTTTTCAATCATAAAGATATCCATAAATACACATGGGAACATCCAACACTACATCAAAAATCCATTATCTGTCTTACTGACAGACGTAAATTGCACTCTCTTTCGCTACTTTTCAAGCTTCTGAATTCCTACATTCCTACTTACCTGGCGTCCAGATTTGAGAAGTTATCCTCCTACCACAATATTGACACTAGGTCACAAGATAGCAGTCTGCTAACAATTCCTCTTCATAGCACTTCCTCCTATTCTACTTCCTTCACAGTAGCCTCCGCCCGCTCCTGGAATCTCCTTCCTCAAGATATCAGGGGTTGCCGCACACTTGGCACCTTTAAGTCACGCTTATACAGTTACCTGTTGTCTAATAATTAATTTTTCTCTATTTATTTAATTTTATACTATGTCATTAATCTTTTCCTCGTTTTTTATATATTTTGTACATATTATATATTTAATTCGTTAAATTTAGAGTAAATCAAAATACATTATAAATATTAATTGTATTGTATTCATAACTTGTAATCGTTTATATATACATATTGTAATTTAGATTTAAGACTTTTCTTTTGTATTTTTTTTAAACCTGGTTGAGTGGTAGACAAGGCCTTAAGGCCTTAACTCTGCCAGGTAAAATAAAGCTATTATTATTATTATTATTATTATTATTATTATTATTATTATTATTATTATAATTACGAAACAAAATTCAAAAATGAAAATACAAGATGTCAGAGCTTATAGAGGACCAAGTTGTGGGACAGATCATAAATTAGAAATTGGACAATTTGTATTTCCTTGCATTCTTAATAAAGAAAACAACCACGCAGAAAAACAAGAAAATGTTAGAACAGAAACGGAAAAGAATATAATGTAGAAAGCCTACCAAACGAAAGTGTAAAGCATTTATATCAACAAAGATTGAATAAAAAATAAACACAGAGTGAATTCAGAGATACAAAAGAAATGTATCAGTACCTAAAAAGGTGCATTCATGAAGCCGCCTATGAAGCATTGGGTGAGAAAGACGACTATAGAGGAAGGACAGCACTGTTTTGGAACGATGAAATAGAGAAAGAAATACAGAATAAGAAACAGTATTTTTAAAATGGCTTAGTACAAAAACCAGAACGACAAAATACAATATCAAAAAGCACAAACAAAAGTGAGAAGAATGGTTACTAAACACAGAAACGAGATTTGCGATAAGAAATGTACAGAAATACAAACATATTTAGGAAGCAAGAAGAGTTCTGAGTAGGGATCGATATGTAAGTAATCTAGAACATGATCTATATGGACGACAATGGACTGCTTATAGAACAATTAAATATTTAAATAAATCAGAAAATGAAGCTGCATATATACCTACATCAATATCAGAAGAACATTGGATAGAATATTTCAGAGACCTGTGGTACAACGAGAATGAAAACGAAGAAGAACCAAAATGTGAGAATTTGAAAGTAGATATAATACAAATGGAAGAAGAGGAAGAATCGCTCAAATTAACAAATAATAGAAAAGCTAGCGGATCGGATGACATCAATTCAGAACTAATTAAATATGCAGATATATTCTTTAAATTAAGATTCTGGAATTTTCTTAATATGTGTTGGGAGAATCATAATATACCAGCAACATGGAGGCAAGGTATAGTAAAACCAATTTACAAGAAAGGAGAAAGAAACCAACCATCTAATCTAATTACAGAGGCATTACCCTCCTAAATAGTGGATATAAAATCTATGCTAGAATAATAGCAAAACGAATACAACGAATTACTGAAGTAACACTAGCAGAAGAACAAAACGGATTCCGAAAAGGAAGATCTTGTACCGATGGAGTATTTTCCCTGAATCAGATAATAAAAAAAGACAAGAAAAAACCTAGAAACACATTTGTATTTATAGACTTAGATAATGCATTTGAACGAGTAAACAGGGAATTATTGTGGAATATCCTAAAAGAAAAAGGCCTCCCTATTCAGATTATAGAAACTGTTAAGAGCTTGTACTATGGAACAAATATTTGTATTGGCCCTCAGTTGACTAAAAATAAGACATTTTTTCAAATAAACCAAGGAGTACGACAAGGGTGTTCACTCTCACCTATATTATTTAATATTTGTATGGACGATATCCTAAAAGAATGGAAGAAGGTTTTAACTATTTAAGGAATATTAATTGATAATAAAGATAAAATAAATGCTTTATTATTCGCTGACGATGTTGTACTTTTAGCAGAATCTGAAAATGAACTCCAAATGTTTGCATATAAATTTAAATTAATAGCTAATAGATATAATTGTAAAATATCAATAAATAAGTCAAAAGTAATGACATTTATTGGTAAATATGGAATTAGATAAAAAATTGTACTGGATAACAAAATAATAGAACAAGTATCAAATTTCCGGTCTTTAGGATGTGATATAACTTATAGAGAAAATAAAGATATAGAAAATAAAGTAAATAAATTTCAGGCTATTTGGGGAACCATAAAAAGAACCTTAGGTCGGAAAACAAGGAAAGATACGAAACTTAAATTATATAAAACAATGGCTGTTCCTTTGTTGTTGTATGGAAGTGAAAATTGGATAATGAAATAAAGGGATAAAAGCAGGATACAGACTGCGGAAATGCTATTTTTACGTAATGTGAAAAGATGCACAAAAGCGGATAGAATAAGGAATGAAACTATACGAGAAGAATTAAATACCGGGTTCCCAATATAAACCCGGACCGGCTTCAAGGGGTTTCACCCGTCATTCAGCGCTCTCTCCTCGTCCGCATTTCACTCTGCCAGCCGCTCGTCCTTGAACTAGTCAGTTTACTATCGTTCGCAAGATGAGACGTCAGCTGACATTACAGCAGCGCATTTATGTGTGTAAATGTTATTATAAATACGAATCAGCTCGTCGCGTTCGCGGGGAATTTATTCGGAACTTCCCTGGACAATTACCTCCTTTCAGATCGACAATCCACGATCTTGTGACTAAATTTGAGACCACTGGTTCAGTACAAAATAAGAAACACACGCGAAGGCGTACGGTTCTCACCGAAGAAAAATTAGGGAAGTGTTTGAAGATAGAGTGATTAGTGTTGGTGTATGGCCCGCTCGCTCCCCAGATCTAACAGTGTGTGATTTTTATTTGTGGGGTAGCCTGAAAGACAATGCGTACAAAACAAATACGCACACATTGGAAGAACTGAAGAACAACATATGAAATGAAATCAGAAACTTGACAGTGCCCGAACTACAGCGTGTCAATCTAAATGTGTTTACTCGGTATAATGCCTGTTTAACTGCGGGAGGACAACATTTCCAGCATTTTCTATAAGGTAAGAAACAGTTCAAGGACGGGTGGCAGGCAGGGTGAATAGCGTGCCGGGTGAAACTCCGTAAGGCCGGTCCGGTTTTATATTGGAAGCCCGTTATATATAAAATTGAAGATAAAATCAGCGAAAATAATAAGAAATGGACAGAACACTTAATGAGAATGAACAACGAAAGAATACCAAAAAAGAACCTTCCTGTATAATCCTAGAGGGAACAAGAGATATTGGCCGACCACGTAGAAGATGGACTCCACTTTTAACTACGCCGGAACAGGCTGCATAGCCTAAACCTTGTAGTACAAGAAGAAGAAGAAGAAGAAGAAGAAGAAGAAGAAGAGTTCTGAATCATGGAAATTTATAAAAAAATTACGTTCATCGAATAGAAATAAGAATCTTCTCAACCTAATTGGGACACATGAATGGGGAGAATATTACAAAAAACTTTTAGCAGAGGACCGAAAAGAATTTTTGGGAGAAAATGACGATTTATCAGAGATAGAAACAAGAAACATAATTGAAATTGATATAAATACTGTAAAGAAGGAAATTATGAGAATGAAAAATGATAGTAATGCCGGCCCAGGAAATATTGCTATAGAATTGATTAAAAGTGGCAGTCAAAAGTTATTGGAAATGATCACTGCACTGTTTAATAAAATAATAAATGGCGAAGAAGTGCCAGAAGAGTGGAAAGTCGCTATTATAATATCGATACATAAGAAGGGAGACAAGAGAAAGTGTGAAAATTATAGAGGCATATCAGTAACGAGTACATTAAGTATAATATTTGGACGTATACTAAGTAAAATGGTTGACATAGAATACCAGGATAAAGAAATGGAAGGACAATCTGGTTTTAGAACTGGTAGGTCATGCACAGATAATATATTTTGCATAACACAAATGATAGAAAAAAAAAAGAACAACTAACAGAGATTTACATTTGCTTTGTGTCGATTTAACAAAAGCATATGATAGTATTCCCCAGAAAATGTTATGGGAACCTTTAGACGATTCCAACATTACCAAAAAATTAGTAGAAGCTATAAAAGCATTATACAAAGGATCTATTTCGAAAATAAAAGTTGGAAATCATATAACAAAGGGATTTACTACTACAAAAGATTTAAGGCAAGGTTGCAGTTTATCTCCAACTCTCTTTAAAATTTATCTCGAAAGAGAACTAAGAGACTGGAGGAAAAAATGTGAAAAAATGTGCATACCCATCCAAAATACACATGTATATTCACTAAATTTTGCACATGACCAGGTATTAATAGCACAGGACCACGATGACATAGAATATATGGCTAAAAAACTAAAAGAAGAATATGAAAAATGGGAACTTTATATAAACATTGAGAAAACTAAATATCTGTGTATAGGAGAAGAAATGGAAAATATAAATTTCAACAATGGAGAAGAACTAAGACCTAGTATTGAATGCACTTATTTAGGAACAAAATTAGACCATTCAGGCGATAACTCAGTGGAAATTAAAAATATAATCGCACAATCAAAAGAAGCAATAAATGCTTTAAACTCTGTTTGATGGAGCAAAAATATTACAAAAAATAGAAAATTACAAACATATCAAACCATAATTCAGAGCATTTTACCATAAGGTGCTGAAGTCTGGCAAATTCCTACCAAGGAAACGGAAAGAATTTTAATTACAGAAATCGATGTTTTAAGAAGATCAGCTGGAAAATCTAGAATGGATAGAATACTAAATAAAGAAATAAGGGAAATTATGGGTGTACAAGATGAGCCGGACATCATAGACATTATAGAAAAGAAAAGATTGCAGTGGTATGGCCATGTCAAAAGAATGCCAGAGCGAAGATTGCCAAAAATTGTTATGGAATAGATCCCAATGGAAATGAGGAAGACAGGAAGACGGAAGAAAACTTGGATAGAAGGGGTCCAAGCTGCTATGAATATCAGAGGAATGGCAATGGATGGACAGAGAGGAATGGCGCTTGGTTTCCGGATGACGACGGCAGCTGCCATGATACCGGATGATGATTATGGTATATATATATATATATATATATATATATTATAAGTAAATTTTTGACTTTGAGCAATGCAAACTTATATGACATTATAAGAGAAAGAAATGCTCGGGCAGGACTTGAACCCGGACCTCTGGATTTATATCCCACTACATCTAGTAATAATGAGAATATATTATTATAAGAGAAAAGAATGTTTGTACTAGACTTGCTCGTTGGCGTAATCCGTAGCGCACTGGAATGAATCCACAGGCTCTGGTTCAAGTCTCGTCCGAGCATTTATTTATGTATATATATATATTTATGTATATATATATATATATATGTCATTTAGACACATTCGTATAAGTCTAACTAACTTTTTAGGAATTCCGAACTCCAGCAGGATACTATATAACTTCTCCCTCTATGATTCAATTAAGAGGGAGAAGTTATATAGTATCCTGCTGGAGTTCGGAATTCCTAAAAAGATAGTTAGACTTATACGAATGTGTCTAAATGACACAAAGAGTAGGGTGCGTGTAGGCAAACAGTTTTCGGACACTTTTGAAATCCAGAATGGGTTGAAGCAAGGAGATGCACTATCTCCTCTACTATTTAATTTTGTACTACAGCATGCCATTAAATCTTTAGAGAATGAGGAAGGCTTACAACTGAATGGTATTAATAAGCTGTTAGTTTATGCTGATGATGTAGTACTACTGGCGATAGCGAGGAGATACTAAAGGCCAACACGCACACAGTATTGAGTAACACTAAGAAATTAGGGCTGGAAGTAAATATCAATAAAACTAAATATATGGTCACACGTAGAAATTCATTAAATAATGGAAATGGACAGCTAATGACAAATGAGGGAAATTTTGAGGAAGTAGCTGAATTCAAATACCTAGGAACAATAATCACAAATTGGAATGAGATGCACAAAGAAATTAAACATAGGCTCAATTCTGGAAATGCGTGCTATTATGCAATGCAGAGACTCTTGATGTCCCAACTCCTTTCAAAAAACGTTAAACTGAAAATATATCAAACTATTATTCGACCAGTTATATTATATGGGTGCGAAACATGGACTCTTACTTTAAGGGAGGAAAGGAGATTACAAGTATTTGAGAATAAAGTACTTAGGAAATTTTTGGACCAAAGAGAGATGAACAGACAGGTGAATGGAGAAGACTATTAAACAACGAACTACATGGTCTTTACAGGAAGCCAGATATAATAAGAACAGTTAAGTCTCGTAGACTGCGATGGGCAGGACATGTTGCACGTATGGGGAATGAAAGACTTGCATGGAATCTTCCTGTAGGAAAGCCAGAGGGAAAACGCCCAGTTGGTAGACCAAGAATGAGGTGGGAGAATAACATTAACTATGATTTGAGGGAAGTAGATTATACAGGGAATGATTGGAAAACATTAGCTGAGGATAGGGATGTATGGAGAGCTTATGGCCGAGCGACCATGAACCTACGGGTTCGATAGTGCCAGTGAGTAAGTAAATATATATATATATATATATATATAATTACAAGGAGGAATTACATACATTTGTGTTTCAAGATTACGCATGTAATTTAGAATAACATAAAATCTTATCTAAAAAATATACAAAGACAGAAATATTTGAAATTTTATATCTGAATTTCTTTTAAGTTAGCTTTCAAATGTGAACAGTACATAACGTAATATATTTTCAAACATTATAATCAATTATAAATATGGCATTTCTAAATGTATGTAGTATTTACCAGTCCCGCGCCGTAGCCGAGCGGTTAAGGTAGGAAGCCTTGGCGCAGAGCTACGGGACTTGCGCTGGTTCGAGTCTCCATGGGGGAAGACATTTTCTCATGGTATTTCGGCCAGTATGGGACCGGTGCCCACCCAGCATCGTGAGGCAATTGGGTAGCTACAATAAGTAGCGGCTCCAGGTTGAGGAACCAGCTATAACGGCTGGGGCGCTCGACATGCTAACCACATGTTACCCCTACACTGGCTGTTGATCATCTACCTCTGTGATTGACACATGTGGATGTGAAGGGCCAGCAGCCGGCTGGTAAAAGGGCAACCGCTGAAAAGTGGAAAGACCCTCAATCGGAAAATGTAGTATTTACCTCATATAGGGAGAGCTGCGCTTTCTTCATTCCAAAAAAATACTTTTATAAATTAGATTTAAACCTGTCTAATATATGTATTTTATTAAATTCAAATCAAAACTGACTTTTTCAATTTTCACATGCAGTGGCGTTGCTCCGCAATGTAAAATGTTATTGCGTAAACGTATTTGTTATTTCCTTTGCAAAAACCCCATTTCATAGAATAGTGTTACGAAGTTAATATTTTTTATAAGTGTTGCGAGGCGGACATATTATATAACGTGTACAGGGTGTATGAAAAAGGATGGCGGAAACTTACATGGTTAAAAGTACACGATAATAGAAGCAACAATGTCCCAGTGAACATGAGTCCGCAAACGAGCCATTTGCGAGATAATTTCGAATGTATGGTTACAAGCCGCCACTGACGTCATTGTTTGTAACATCGTACGGTTTACTCCTTGCACACTTGAAGCCGTCCTATGTTCTTTGTTTACAAAACTGAACATTGCCGAGAGGTGGAGTTGTAATCGAACCATACACGCAGAACGTACAGGACGGATACAGTACACATTCTCAAAAGGTATCAGTCTTGTCTGAGGAGTGCCACTTGTGCTGTGTTGTAGTTACAATGGGACCTTACTGTAACGAAGAGTATGCGGATATGCATTTCATGTACGTAGGGCTAATGGCAATGCACGGGAGGCTGCACGCTTGTACATATCCTGATCGCAGACACCCCGAAAATCAAACATTTACAAGGGTCCATCAGCGCCTGAGAGAAAATGGGGGTTTTGCACATGGCAGAGCAGTAGGTAGGCCTGCTCGCATTACGCCTGAGGTTGAGGATATAGTGTTGGAAGCAGTACAGCTCTCTCCAGGAACCTCGACGAGAAGAATTGCCAGACAAGTGCCTGTACTAAGCTACAGTAGTGTATGGAGAATTTTACAGCGCAATTTACTGTACCCTTACCACCTCCAACGAGTTCAATGTCTCAATGATGCGGACAATGTTCATAGAATAATGTCATGTCAGTGGATGCAATAGCAGACTGTAGTCAACCCTCGTTTCGCACGTAACATTTTATTTACAGACGAAGTAGGATTCACACGCGATGGTGTTTTTATCATAATACACATTTTTGGTGTGAAATAAACCCACATGCTGTTCATGAGTCACCACGTCAGCACCGTATCTCACTGAATGTGTGGTTAGGGGTACTAGGTGATCATCTCATTGGGCCCCACATTCTTCCACGAAAACTGAATGGACGGAGTTACCTTAGGTTTCAGCGGCGTCATCTTCCAGGATTGCTTTAGGATGTTTCTCTTCAGTAACGTCGGACATGCATGATGGAGCACATTTTGCTGCTGCTGTGAGACGGCATCTAACGCGCAGATACGGCCAAAGATGGATAGGTCGAGGCGGATCTGTACCTTGGCCTCCAAGATCACCTGATCGCGAAGTGTACAGCACACCCGTTAACACGATTGAAGAATTGGAGCAGAGAGTTGTACATGCTTGTAAAGAATTCAGAAATGATCCAGGCGTTTTCGAAAGAATTCGACATTCATTGCAAAGACGAGCACAGTATTGCATCCAGATGCAAGGAAGGCACTTCGAACATCTCATTTAACAGGTAACCCATAAGTGAAATGAACTGTGAAATGTGAACTAAATGAGATGAAAAATTAATAGTAAAGTCTAAATTCAAATTAATTTGTACTAACTAGGACGATGTTTACAATAAAATCAGTGGCGGCTTGTAACCGTACATTCGCATTTATCTCGCAAACGGCTAGTTTGCGGAGCCATGTTTACCGGGCCATTGTTGCTTCTATTATCGTGTACTCTCAACCATGTAAGTTAGCGCTATCCTTTTTGATACACCCTGTATATATATATATTAATCTATCTAAGGGTTTTTACAGCTGCTGCCGTCTTCTCATGCCACACCTTCAAATCCTACGATCTTGGGCATCCTCAATGCTTAGTCCTCTTGCTTGCATTAATGTCTTCATGTTTTACATCCATGTTAGCTTCGGTCTCCCCCTCTTCCTCCTCCTGGTCGGATGCCCTTGATATAGTTGCTTTGGTCATCGCTCATCTTCCATTCTTAAAACATGTCCAAACCACTTTAATTTCTTCTCCTCAGTTCGTTCGATTACGCTTTCTTCTGCTTCCATTATGGGCTATATATCACAATGCGCTACCGATTACGCCACCAAGCAAGTCTAGTACAAACATTGATTTCTCTTATAATAATATATTCTGTTTATAACCTGATGTAGTGGGATATAAATTCAGAGGTTCGAGTTCAAGTCCCGTCCGAGCATTAATTATTCTTATGTAATTTAAGCTTGCATTGCTCAATGTAAAAATGTAATACTAATAATAATAATAATAATAATAATAATAAAATAATAATGACAATAATAATATAATAATACTCATAATAATAATAATAATAATAATAATAATAATAATAATAATATATATATCCCAGAGTGCTACCGATTACGCCACCGAGCAAATGTAGTACAAATATTCGTTTCTCTTATAATAATATATTCTCATTATTACTAGATATAGTGGGATTTAAATCCAGATGTCCGGGTTCAAGTCCCGTCCGAGCTTCTATTTTTCTTATCTTGTAATTTTAAGCGTGCATTGCTCAATGTCAAAAATTTAAATATATATATATATATATATATATATATATATATACGACAAGTTAAGAAAAATAATTGCCTGGACGGGATTTGAACCCGGACCTCTGAGTTAATATCTCAGTGCGCTACCACATACCCTACCAGGCGAATCCAGAACAAACATTTATTTTTCTTACACATATTCTCAATTATTACCAGATGTAGCGGGAACTCGTTCTCCACTGCCTCCTAGTATCAACTCTAACAAGTAAGCAAATTATAGAATATATATATATATATATATATATATATATATATTGCTTACTTGTTATAGTCAGCTACTAGGTGGCAGTGAAGACCGAGTTCTTGCGACATATAGTAATAATGGAGAATATAATACATGTAAAAGAAAAATAAGTGTTTGAATTGGATTCGCCTGGTGGTGTAATGGATAACACGCTGAGGTACAGACTCAAGAGTTCCGGGTTCGAATACCGTCCAGGGTTTATTTATTTTTCGTATCATACCATATATAATCAGTGCGCTACCGATTACGCCAGCGAGCAAGTCTAGTATAAACATTCATTTCTCATGTAATAATATATTCTTATTATTACTAGATGTTCTGCGATATAAATCCAGACGACCGGGTTCAAGTCACGTCCGAGCATTTATTGTTCTTATCATGTAATTTAAACTTTCATTGCTCAAAGCCAAACGTTTAATTTTAACATATATATATATATATATATATATATATATATAATATTTCCGCCTGGCACGATTTATTAAAAGTATTAATTTCGTAACATTATTCCACGAAATGGGTTTTTTAGCAAAGAAAATAACAAATATGTTGACGTAATAACAACTTACGTTGCGGAGCAACGTCACTCTATGTGAAAATTGAAAAAAGTGAGTATTGATTTGAATGTAATAAAAGGCAAATATTAGACAGGTTTAGATCTAGTTTGTAACAGTAATTTTTCGGAATGAATAAAGGGCAGCTCTTCTTTCATCAGGTAAGTACTAAATACATTTAGAAAAAACATATTTATCATGGATTTAAATGTTTGAAATATATTACGTTTTGTACTGTTCACATTTGAAATCTAACATATAAGAAATGTATATATAAAATTTCAAATGTTTCTGTCTTAATATATTTTTTGTATATGATGTTATGTTCTACTAAATTACAAGCACAATTTTGAAATAAAAATATATATAATTCCCCCATGAAATTTTATATATATATATATATATATATATATATATATATGTGACATGATAATAAATATAAATAAATACTCGGACGGGACTTCCCGATTACGCCACCGAGCAAGACTAGTACAGATATTCACTCCTCATGTAATATATTCTCCTTATTACTACATGTGTTCATAATACTTGCGCACGTTTTATTTGTGGTATTCGCAAATTTGACCATGTTACACCGTCCCTGGAACAATTATCGTGACGTCGTCCAAGAGATCGTAGAACTGTCCATTCCTTATCTCTTCTTTATAAAATACTTCACACATCATCGCCTAATTATTTAATCACGCCGCTTCATCAGACTATCCGACACACATAATCTTGACACTCGATCCCATCAGCACATCATCCTTTATATCCCTCCTCATCACACTGTATATTATTCATTATCTTTTACGGTCTCACCTGCCAAAACATGGAATTCCCTTCCGCCCTATGTCAGAGACTGTCAAACTATAACATCCTTCAAACACAAACTAAAGAATTATTTAATAACAAACTAACTTATACACCTCACTGATAATATTCTTTTAACAATTAATAAATTTAATTATTTATAAAATAATATTAAGAATAACAAATATTTTTATTTGTTTTGTTTTAAATACCGTACTGTATAATCGTAATATTAGTTTTCTACATCTCATTATTTTCCTTAGTTTTTTATATACACAAGACAAGGACAATTTAATATGTCTTGCTTGTATACATTTTATTATTAGTTTTAGTCTTAATTTTAACTAACATTAACTGGTTGTATTATAGATCGTAATATAATAGATATTATCTTTTTGATAAAATTTGTAATTAGTATTTAATATTAGAGTTAATTAACATTGTTATATTCTGAAGTAATATGTGTTTGTCCTGGTGAGTGGATGAGAAGGACACATGGCCTTATCTCCACCAGGCTAAATAAATATTATTACTAGATGTGGAAAAAAATCCAGAGGACCGGGTTCAAGTCGCGTCCGTGAATTTATTTCTCTTATCATGTAATTTTAAGCGTGCGTTGTTCAATGTCAAAAAATTAAATATATATATATATATATATATATATATATATATACATACGATAAGATAAGAAAAGTAAATGTCTGGACGGGATTTTAACCCGGACTTCTGAGTTGATATCTCAGTGCGCTACCACTTACCCTACCAGGCGAATCCACAACAAACATTTATTTTTCTTACACGTATTCTCTATTATTACCAGATGTAGCAGGAACTCAGTATCCACTGACCTCTAGTTACAACTATAACAAGTAAGCAAATTATAGAAAAAAAAATATATATATTGCTTACTTGTTATAGTCAGCTACTAGATGGCAGTGAAGACCGAGTTCTTGCGACATCTAGTAATAATGGAGAATATAATACATATATAAGAAAAATAAGTGTTTGAATTGGATTCGCCTGGTGGTTTAATGGATAACACGCTTAGGTACAGACTCAGAGTTCCAGGTTCGTATCCCGTCCAGGCATTTATTTTTCTTATCATACCACACACACACACACACACACACACACACACATATATATATATATATATATATATATATATATAGACGCCACCGAGCAGGTCTATTACAAACATTCATTTCTCATGTAATAATATATTCTTATTATTACTAGATGTTGTGCGATATAAATCCAGGGTTGAAGTCCCGTCCGAGCATTTATTGTTCTTATCATGTAATTTAAACTTTCATTGCTCGAAGCCAAAATTTTAATTTCAACATATATATATATATATATATATATATATATATATATACTATTTCCGCCTGGCACATTTTTTAAAAAATATCAATTTCGTAACATTATTCCACGAAATGGGTGTTTTTTTATCAAAAAAATAACAAATATGTTGACGTAACAACAACTTACGTTGCGGAGCAACGCCACTGTATGTGAAAGTTGAAAAAGACAGTTTTGATTTGAATGTAATAAAAGGCAAATATTAGACAGGTTTAAATCTAGTTTGTAACAGTAATTTTTCGGAATGAATAAAGGGCAGCTCTTCTTTCATCGGGTAAGTACTAAATGCATTTAGAAAAACCATATTTATCATGGATTGAAATGATTGAAATTATATTACGTTTTGTACTGTTCACAATTGAAAGCTTGCATAAAAGCGAGATTCCTAAAGCGGGCTCTTTCAATTTCAAAATTCACAAGACATAGCTACGCCTACATAATAGCAAAGGAGTCTTACTTCATAGAAGACATCCGAAAACACTTCGATCTACCAGAAACGCAGGCATACAAAACAGCAATCGAGGAGAGACAGAGAGATTCCGAACGAAATCACGGAAACGGAAGCTTTAAACACAGACGAATGGAAAGGACCAAATTTTCGACTTCGTCACTTATACACACGCTTTGCCGCTCATGGCTTCCACGGGAAAATATGTCATAAACAAAGTTACCATGAACCCAAGGAGGGTTCTGTAAACTCTGTAGCAAACCGTGCCCAAAGTATCACTTAGTGAAGTGCGAAAACAGAACCAAAACAATTCACGAATTAATAGCAAAATGGTAAAACCATGTATACAATATCAGTGTACACATTGGGTTTAATAAAGAAGGTTATTACAATTGAAAGCTAACTTATAAGAAATGTATATATAAAATTTCAAAAGTTTCTGTCTTAATATATTTTTTATATATGATTTTATGTTATACTAAATTACAAGCATAATTTTGAAATAAACATATATATAATTCCCCCATGAAATTTTATATCTATATGTATATGTGACATGATAAGAAATATAAATAAATGCTCGGACGGAACTTCAACCCGAACCTGTTGACTAATCGCAGTGAGCTCCCGATTACGCCACCGAGCTAGTCTAGTACAGATATTCACTCCTCATGTAATATATTCTCCTTATTACTACATATAGTGGGATATAAATCCAGTGGTCCGGGTTCAAGTCCCGTCCGACCGATTATTTCTCTTATCATGTCATTTCAAACTTGCATAGCTCAATGTCCAAAATGTAATTATATATATATCCCAGTGCGCTGCCGATTATGCCACCAAGCAAGTCTAATACAAACAAACATTTCTGTCACAACAATATACTCTCATTATTACTAGATGCAGTGGGATATAAATGCAGAGATCCGGCCTCAATTCCCGTCCGCGTATTTATTTTCTTATCATGTCATTTTAAGCTTGCATTGCTCAATGTGAAAAATGTAATTATAATATATATATATATATATATATATCCCAATGCGATAACATTACGCAACCCAGAGAGTCTAGTACAAACATATATTTGTCTTATTATAATATATTCTCATTATTACTGGTTGTAGTGGGATATAAATCCAGACCACCGGGTTCACGTCCCGTCCGAGCATTTATTTTTCTTATCATGTCATTTTTAGGTTCCACTGCTCAAAGCCCAAGATTTAATTATAACGTATACATATATATGTTGTTGCGACAAGAGTCGCTCTCTCTGTCGGTCATAGCAGACAGCTGCCGTCTGACATTACGCTAATTGATATAGTTCATCTGACTGCCGCTTGTAGGCGCCTGAATACAGATACGCTGAGTTATGTTGGTAGCATTTGGTTATACTGTTGCCAACTTCTGCGTATTGTTCAGGTCTGCAGATGACTACAACACTCTCTCTCAGTGTCTGCCACGTAGCGTTGTGCCCAACCAGTTCATTTCGAGAAGTAGTTCGTTCACTCGCACTCACTTTTATGAACCATTCAATTGAACTAGTTCGTTCACAAAATTTAGCGAAGTCTTTCATTCGCCAAGCAAAAAAAAAAAAAAAAAAAAAAAAACAACGGGCTGTTGGAGGGGGAAGCACGAAGACACGAGCATGGGGTGACTTGACGTTAACCAACCACGTGGTAGCTGTGGATTTTAAAGATAAACGTAAATAATTCTGTAAATTCTATTTTAATTTATTTGAGTAAGAAAAATTGTAATATGACTGCTACCATACTTTTGTTTATTTTATAAATATTTATACCTCCTTTTTATCTGTTATAACTGTATTATTTGCATAATTGTATTTATATACAGATTTTCAATGTTTACATATTTTATTTCAAGTTGTAAATGTTAATAAAAAGCAAAATCGTAACTCTATGATTTGAAGAAAAAAAAAAGGTGTGGAGTATTTTAAAACTTTTAAGGAAGATTTATTTTATTTATATATGTATTATTTACACATATTATTTGCATAATAGTTCTTTAAAAAGAAAGAAATATGCAAAATCGTACTATTGGCAATTACTTGATCTTAATCTTTACAACCCCTAAACTAAAAATATAAAGAGGGTGAATACTGGGTAGGCCAACAAAATTTAGCCTTGTGTGTGCACTTTTATAGAATGGCTTCTAATTCGTGACCAAGAAAAAGTAGTGAAATTTGGGGTTTCTTCCCCGATTTAGGCGATGGTAAAGCAAAGTGTAACTTTTGTTCTATACACAGTTTCATTCAGGGGCGAGATGCTTTTAAACTTGCACGGCATATTCGCCCTAAATGTTTAGCAAGGTAAGATTTTTACTAAATTTTGCAACAGCTTTTTGTAAACCTAGTAAAATATGTTGTTTTAAAACTTGGATAAAATGGATTTCCATTAAATACTTTCGGAATTCCAGTAAATAAAATGTAAAGTGATTGTAATATTAGACTACATTAGATTTGTAGCATTAGTAATGCCGTACATCAAAAGGAGTAATCCCTGAGTAATGCTGCGTATGAGTGATGAGCGGGAAGGTGCCGTAATGTGCATGTACTGAATGAAGGAGCGTGTCGAATGTTGAGAGTTTGAAGTACAGAAGTGTTTAAAGCCAGTTCACTCTGTCAAGGTAGTTCGTTCCTCTAAGACACTTCACTCTTCCAAGGTAGTTCGTCCTTTGATACCACTTCTTTCATCTAAAACACTTTACTCTTCTAAGATAGTTCGTTCTTTTATACCACTTCGTTCTTCCAAGGTAGTTCGTTCTTCTATGTAATTTCACTCAGGCGAGAAGTGTTCGTTCCTCTCTGGCATTCCACTATCTGGCAAGGATGTTTCGTGTCTTTCTCAGACACTCAATGCGGTACGAGCGATATGGATGACGTAGGAAAGAGGCGGGAACATGCAAGGTCGATGGGCGGAGAAATGTAGAGTAATCAACGAATGAGCGAAAATTGATTTGGAGTGAGACATCTATGATCTAGAGCTTGAAATAAAAAGTAAATTTTAATTTTAAGTAGCAGTAGTGAACTCTGAACTGGCAGTTCACTAAAAGTGAGTAACTTTTTTACACTTCACTGTAGTGAAGCGTTCTTTTTAAACGGCTCACTCTCGAATTACCCATCACTACTGCCACACCGTCGAGGAGGACGGTCCTGTTTTAGTTAAGAGGTTTAGGAACACCTCATTGTGTGTGTTTAGAGCTCGTGTTAGGAGCTCGTTGTGCGTTAGGCATTCACAGTGTGCGGCGGGCACACTTACGTGGTTATTGAGGACCACGTGCTGCTTGATCCGAAGTTGATAATCTTCGAGGCCCCTCTAGTCCTAGGTACGGACTTTGTTTAAACATTTGATTCTGCTTACTATATCCACGTCAAGGTTAGCACAGAAATAAACTTGATATTTTCACGATTACATGTGTTTGTAATAACTAAATTTCCCCTTTATAAAATCCAGCACTACCAGAGGAATATTAGGCAAAGAACTCAAAATTGGACCGTGTTGGCAACAACATATGTATGTATGTAATATTTCCACTCATCACGATTTATAAAAAAATATTAATTTCGTAGCTTTATTCTACGAAATGCGGTTTTTTAGCAAAGAAAATAACAAATATGTTGACGTAATGACAACTTACCTTGCGGAGCCACTAACCTGTATGTGAAAATTGAAAAAGTCAGTTTTGATTTCAATTTAATAAAATACAAATTTTAGACATGTTTAAATCTAGTTTGAAATAGTATTTTTTTGCAATGAAGAAAGCGCAGCTCTTCCTTTGTGAGGTAAATACTAAATACATTTGGAAATAATATATTTATCATGGAAAAAATGTTTGAAATTATATTACGTTTTGTACTGTTCACATTCGAAAGCTAACATATAAGAAATTTAAATATCAAATTTCTAATGTTTCTGCATTTATATATAATTTTATACCGCTATATGATTTTATGTAATCTAAATTTCAAACGCAATTTTGAAATTAAATTATATATAAATGCACCTTGTAACTATATATATATATATATATATATATATATATATATATATATATATATATATGTGTGTGTGTGTGACATGATGAGAAAAATAAATAAATGCTGGGTCGGGACTTAAACCCTAAACTGTGGATTTATCCCAGTGCGCTACCGATTACGCCACCGAGCACGTCTAGTACAAACATTATTTTCTCTTATTATAATATATGCTCAATATTACTAGATGTAGTGGGATATAAATCCAGAGGTCCGGGTTCAAATCCCGTCCGCGTATTTGCTTTCTTATCATGTCATTTTAAGCTTGCATTGCTCAATGTCAAATATTTAATTAAAATATATACATATATATATATATATATATATATATATATATATATATATATATATATTTCCTAGTGCGGTACCGATTACGCCACCGAACAAGTCTAGTACATTCATTTCTCTTATAATAATATATTCTCATTATTACTAGATGGAGTGGGATATAAATCCAGTGGTCCGGGTTCATGACCCGTCCGAGCATTATTTTTCTTATCATGTCATTTCAAGCTTGCATTGCTCGATGCCAAAAATTTAATACTAATATTAATAATACTAATAATAATAACTAACTAACTAACTCACTGGCACTAACGAAACCGTAGGTTCATGTCCGCGCGGACATTAGCTCTCCATACATCCCTAACCTGAGCCAATGTTTTGCAATCATCCCCTGTATAATCTACTTCCCTAAAATCATAGTTAACGTTATTGTCCCACCTCATCCTTGGTCTACCAACAGGGCGTTTTGCCTCTGGTTTTCCTACAAGAATCTTCCTATGCATGTTTTCCAATCCCCATTCGTGCCACATGTCCTGCCCAACGCAGTCTACGAGACTTAACTATTCTCATTATATTTGGCTTCTTATAAAGACCATGGAATTCACTGTTATGCAGTCTTCTCCATTCACCTGTCTGTTCATCACTCTTGGTCCGAAAATTTTCCTAAGAACTTCATTCTCAAATACTCGTAATCTACTTTCCTCCCTTAAAGTAAGAGTCCACGTTTCGCATCCATATAATATAACTGGTAGAATATATTTTCAGTTTAACGTTTTTTGAAAGGAGTCGGGAAGTCAAGAGTCTCTGTAATATATAATAACATGCATTTCCAGAATTGAGCCTATTTTTAATTGCCTCCTAGAATCTCATCAATATAAGGAGTAAATCTGCTTACTAATATATTTGTTAGCATTTTGTACGAAGTTGAATGTGATGAGATGCCCCTGTAGTTCTTGCAATCAGTTTTATCTCCTTTCTTATAAATTGGTACTATAATGGAGTCCTTCTATTCATCTGTAAGAGCTTCTTTATCCCTAATCATATTAAGCAACTGGCGTATCCCGTCCATCAATTTTTCTCCACATTTTTTTATCAGTTCTGCTGGGATCTCATCTGAATCTGATCCTTTATACAGCTTCAATTTTTCTATCGCCATTTCAACCTCTAATGCACTTGGTTCTACGATGAACATTTCTGCTGTCTGAAAATTATCCTCTTCAATATCCTGTTCTGTATGTACATTTAATAATTAATTATAGTAACTTTTCCATCTATTTAATATACTCCCGGAATCTGCAATCATATCCCCATTTTAATTCCTAATTATGTTTGTTCTAGTCTGAAACCCTTTCTTCTCCATCCTGATTCCCTGATATAATTCTCGAATGTTCCTAATTTTGGCATTCATTTTAAAATCATTAATCTTCTCTCTCGGATATTCCCTCTTTTTACTCTTTAGTAACCTTGTGGTTTCCCGTCTGACACTACCTAATTGCTCCAAATTTACATCATTTGGCTCGTGTAACCATTTCATTTTGGTTGCTTTCTTTTCTTTACAATGTCGGCACATTCCTCATCAAACCATTTCTTGCTTTGCCTCTTTTTTAAGTGACCAATGCTTTCTGATGCTGACAATTTAATAGTGTCTCTTATAGCCTCCCATTCGTTATTTATATCAGTTTCTTCTTCGTTTACCACATTGTCATCTGAAGATTTCAGTACTTCAAATCTATTAGCAATTTTAATTTGGTATTCTTGCTGCATTTTATCATTTTTAAAGTTTTTTAACTGACATTTTTCAGAATATCATTTAGTGTGTGTTCCTCTCATTAGCGACAGACGTAGTCTGATTTTCACCCTGACTAGGTGATGATCCGAATTGCAGTCTGTCCCTCTAACTGATCCAACAACGATGATGCTACTGTGCCAGCGTTTGTCCACTAACATGTGATCTATCTGATTTCGAGTTTTGCCATCTGGTGACGTCCAGGTGTATTTAAGAATATCCGTATGCTGAAATGTGGTGCTCTAAACAATGAGATTCTTTGATGTGGCAAAGGTGACTAATCTAACCCCATTGTCGTTACTATCTTCATGAAGACTGAATTTGCCTATTGTTAGTTTGAATATATCTTCCCGCCCCACTTTTGCATTAAAATCTCTCATGACAATTTTCACATGATATCGTGAAAGGCTATCAAATACGCATTCTGTTCTTCATATAACTCATCCTTGATCTTGTCATCTTTAACATCTGTGGGAGGATGTACATTTACGATTATAAAATCATGCCGTTTACCCTTTAGAGTGTGAGCCTTTGGCATGGATACCCTGAAGTAGTCCCCGCCCGGAGAACCGAATGGGGGACCTTTAGACCTCCGCAAATTTTGCCACAATAATAATATTATTAATACTAATACTACTAATAATAATAATAATAACAATATATATCCCCGTGTGCTACCGATTATGCCACCGAGCAAGCGTAGTACAAATATTCGTTTCCCTTATAATAATATATTACCAATTTACTAGATATATTGGGATATAAATCCAGAAGTCCTGGTTCAAATCCGTCCGAGCATTTATTTTTCTTATCATGTAATTTTAAGCATGTCAAAAAATTAATCACAATAATATATATATATATATATATATATATATATTCCATAGCGCTATCGATTACGGCATCTCACATGTCTAGTAAAAACTTTTATTTGTTTTATAAAACTATATTCTCAATTTTACTAAATGTAGTGGGTTATAAATACAGAGGTCAGGGTTCAAGTCCCGTCCTAGCATTTATTTTTCTTATGTCACTTACAGCATTCATTGCTCAATGTCGAAAATTTAATTATATATATATATATATATATATATTTCTATTTATTTATTTATTTATATATATATATCCCAGAGCGCTACCGATTACGCCACGGAGGAAGTCTAGTACAAATATTTATTTCTCCTATTATAATATATTCCCAATATTACTCTTTGTATTGGCATGTAAATCCATAGGTCCGGGTTCAAGTCTCGTCCGAGCTTTTATTTTTCTTATCATGTAATTTTAAGCTTGCATTACTCAATCTCAAAAATTTAATTATCATAATGTATATGTATATATATATCCCAGTGCGCTACCGATTACGCCACCGAGCTAGTCTGTTACAAACATTTATTTATTTTATTATAATATATTATCATTATTACTAGATATATTGGGATATACACCACAGGTCCCTGTTCAAGACCCGTCCGAGCATTTATTTTCTTATCATGTCATGATAGCTAAACGTCAAAAATTTAATTATATATATATATATATATATATATATATCCCAGTGCGTTACCGATTACGCCACCGTGCAAGTCTAGTACGTACCTTTATTTCTCTTATAATTATATATACTCGTTATTACTAGATGTAGTGGGATATATATCCGGAGTACTGGGTTTAAGACCCGTCCGAGAATTTATTTTTCTCCTCATGTCATTTTAAGCTTACATTGCACAAAGCCAAAATTTAATTATAAGATATATGTATATGATATATCCACGTCGCTAGATTTATAAAAAATATTAACTTCGTAACACTATTCTATGAAATGGGTTTTAAGCAAAGAGAATAACAAATATTTTGACGTAATGACAACTTACGTTGCGGAGCAACTAAACTGTATGTGAAAATTGAAAAAGTCAGTTTTGATTTGAATTTAATAAAATTCAAAATTTAGAGAGTTTTAAATCTAGCTTGTAACAGTAATTTTTTGGAATGAAGAAAGCGCAGCTCTTCCTTTGTCAGGTAAATACTAAATACATTTAGAAATAACATATTTTTCATGGATTAAAATGTTTGAAATTATATTACGAATTGTACTGTTCACATTTGAAAGCTAACTTATAAGGAAATTTAAGACCAACTTTCTAATGTTTCTGACTTTATATATTTTTTATACCAGTATATGATTTTATGTAATCTAAATTTCAAGCGCAATTTTGAAATAAAAATGTATATAATTCCTCCTTGTAATTATATATATACATATATATATGACATGATAAGAAACATAAATAAATGCTTGGACGGGACTTAAACCCAAAACTGTGGATTTATCCCAGTGCGCTACCCATTACGCCACCGAGGAAGTCTACTACAAACAATATTTTCTCTTATAATAATATATTCTCATTATTACTAGATGTAGTGGGATATAAATCCAGGGGTCCGGGTTCAAGTCCCGTCCGAGCATTTATTTTGCTTATCATGTCTTTTAAGCTTGCATTGCTCAATATCAAAAATTTAATAATAATAATAATATTAATAATAATACTAATAATATATATATATATATATACTTACTTACTTACTTACTGGCACTATCGTATACGTAGGTTCATGGCCGCACAGACATAAGCTCTCCATACATCCCATTCCTTAGCTAATGTTTTCCAATCATTCCCTGTATAATCTACTTCCCTCAAATCATAGTTAATGTTATTCTCTCACCTCATTCTTGATCTATCAGCTAGTCGTTTTCCCTCTGGCTTTCCAACAAAAAGATTCCATGCAAGTCTTTCATTCCCCATACGTGCAACATGTCCTGCCCATCGTAGTCTACGAGACTTAACTGTTCTTAATATATCTGGATTCCTATAAAGACCATGTAGTTCATTGTTATGAAGTTTTCTCCATTCACCTGTCTGTTCATCTCTCTTTGGTCCAATATTGTTCCTAAGTACTTTATTTTCAAATACTTGTAATCTCCTTTCCTCTCTTAAAGTAAGATACTTTGTTTCGCGCCCATATAATATAACTGGTAGAATAATAGTTTTATATATTTTCAGTTTAACGTTTTTTGAAAGGAGTTGGGACGTCAAGAGTCTCTGCAATGCATAATAGCACGCGTTTCCAGAATTGAGCCTATGTTTAAATTCTTTGTGCATCTCATTCCTGTTTGTGATTATTGTTCCTAGGTATTTGAATTCAGCTACTTCCTCAAAATTTCCCTCATTTGTCATTAGCTGTCCATTTCCATTATTTAATGAATTTCTACGTTTGACCATATATTTAGTTTTATTGATATTTACTTCCAGTCCTATTTTCTTAGTGTTACTCAATAGTGTGTGCGTGTTGTCCTTTAGTATCTCCTCGCTATCGGTCAACAATACTACATCATCAGCATAAACTAACAGCTTATTAATACCATTGAGTTGTAAGCCTTCCTCATTCTCTAAAGATTTCATGGCATGCTCTAGTACAAAACTAAATAGTAGAGGAGATAGTGCATCTCCTTGCTTCAACCCATTCTGGATTTCAAAAGTGTCCGAAAACTGTTTGTCTACACGAACCCTACTCTTTGTGGCATTTAGACACATTCGTATAGGTCTAACTAACTTTTTAGGAATTCCGGACTCCAGCAGGATACTATATAACTTCTCCCTCTTAATTGGATCATATGTTTTTTTGAAGTCTACATACAGATGATGTACAGTACCATTATATTCCCATTTATTTTCTAAAATCTATCTGATACTAAAAATGTGATGTGTTGTAGACCTGTTTCTTCTAAAGGCACATTGATGATCTCCTAGAATGTCATCAATATAGGGAGTAAGTCTGCTTACTAATAGGCCTATATTTGTTAGAATTTTGTCATCATCATTATAGTACATTCACGAATTTAGGCCATTTGTGACCTGTTTCGGCCTCAAGAGAAACACCATCCAAAAGTCTTTTGAGTGGACGTCCTGGTCTTCTTCTTCCTGCAGGTTGATATCTTAACATTTGTTTGGGTATTCTAGTGAATCTCCAAACCCTCCAATTCGAATTGATATTACTGAACATGTTGCATCCATCTTGACTTATAATCAGAAATTTTGTTTTCTAAAGATTCCATGTGTAATTCTTGTAAGATGTCATCTTTTTTTTTTTGTGATCTAGTAGTGTGTATCCTGCAGTCCTCCGAAGATATCTCATTTCAGCAGATCTAAGTCTCTGTATATCCTTCTGTTTCAACACCCATACTTCGCTACCATACAAAAGAATTGGAAGAGCCAGTGTTTTATACACTTTTTTTATCTTGAATGCTTTTGGACTAACTGTGGATTGAAGATAGAATTTATTAACCCTAAAATTCTTAAAAATTTAGATATTTTTGCATTAACATCCTTTTCTTCTTCATATGAGATATTGCATCCTAGATATATAAAATTATTCACCTGCTCCAAATTGTTGTTGTCCAGTACAATTTTACTTCTGACAGGATCTACATCTTGAAATGCCATAATTTTGTTTTTTCTGTAGATATCTTTAATCCATATTCTTCTGTAATTTTGTTAAGTTCATACAGACCTTTCTGTAGATTATCTTCGGAATTTGCTATTATTATTTGGTCATCTGCAAACAATAGGGTGTTTAATGTTCTATTTTCTGATATTCTTATTCCAAATTTATATGTTTTGTTCCAGCAACATATTACTTCATTGATATAAATTGCAAAGAGTGTTGGGGATAGGGGGCAGCCTTGTCTCACACCACGATTTATAATTCCTTCTTCAGAAAATCTGCTATTCAATTTAATCTTTATGGTGTTGTCATTGTAAATATTTTGTATGTTCTGTAGAAGTAAATATGGCATATTTGTGTCTTCCAATATATTTAAGAGTTTTGATCTCTTGACTGTGTCGAATGCTTTTTCAAAATCTATGAAAGCAAAATGCGTTTCTAAGTTAAATTCTCTTCATTTTTCAAGCAATAATTTAACAGAAAATGCTGAATCAATACAAAATCGTCCTTTACTAAATCCATTTTGACATTTCATAAGGTGTTTTTCACTGAAACTATTCAATTTTCCATTTAAAATGTCTGCATAAACTTTGTAGCATGCGTTTAATAAACTGATTCCTCTATAGTTGTCCATTTTTCTCTTGTCTGCTTTCTTGAACAGGGGTATAACAATGCTTGTCTTCCATACTTGTGGTATATCTGCATTTTTGAATACATTATTAAAGAAGGACAACAGTCTTTTATGGAACTGTTTGCCTGCATATTTGTACAATTCAGAATTCAAGCCATCTGTGCCAATTGCCTTCCCATTTTTCAATTTCTTTGAACTATTGTTGCATTCTTCCAGTGATATTATGGAATCTGTCTTTTTATTATTTCGGAAAATTATATCTTCATAGCTATTGTCAGTCCAAAGACTTTTATAATAATTGAAAAAATCTTCTTTTGATACTCCGCAATTAATTTTGGAAGATTCTTTAATATTTTTATTCAAATGTTTTAATGTTTTGAAGACATTAGGTTGGAGCTTATGCAAGTCTGATTCTAAATGTGTAACATAATTTAACCATGTTTTCCTATGTCTCTTTCTTATTTCCCTCTTAACAATAGCTCTACAGCGTTTGAATTCTATTTCATTTTCTACTTTCTTTGTGTTCAAATATTTTTTACAAGCTGCATTTTTCTCTTCAATCAATTGTTTTATTTGATCATCCCAGATTTTTAGAGTTCTATTTCTTCTTTGTTGTATATTTACTTTTCCTAAAGTTTCATTAGTTGCATTTTGAATTATCATTTTAATGTTTTTCCATTCTTCTTCGACATCATTACTTTCTGGAGTTGTAGCCATATATTGCTGAATTCTTCTCGAATATATCCATTTAATGCCGTCGTCATAAAATAATTTTACCTTGTACTTTTGTTCTATGCTCTGCTGTTGTTTCTTCTTTTTTAACCATCTTGGTGGAAATCTTATTTTTGCTTGTACTAGGTAGTGGTCTGAACCAAATATCATATCCTCTGTAGGCTCTGACATCGAGAAACAATTTAAAAATCTTATTATTTGCAATGAAATAATCAATGACTGATTTTGAGTCCTGACGATGCCATGTATACTTATGTATGTTTCTATGATTGTAAAAGGTATTCGTATCCTCAGTTCATTGTATATAGCAAAATCTGTTAATCTTGTCCCATTTCTATTGCTGGTTGGTTCGCCAAATGTTCCAATATTATTGGAATTTTGTAAGAAGTTGAAAGTAATGAGATGCCCCTGTAGTTGTTGTAATCAGTTTTATCTCCCTTCTTATAAATTGGTACGATAATTGATTCCTTCCATTGATCTGGAAGAGCTTCTTTTTCCCAAATCATACTAAGCAACCAGCGTATCTTGTCCATCAATTTTTCTCCCCCTGATTTTATCTGTTATGCTGGGATCTCCTCTGAACCTGATGCTTTATACATCTTCAATTTTTCAATCGCCATTTCAACCTCTATAAAATGGCTCTGCGACTAGCATTTCCGCTGTCTGTAAATTATCCTCCACAATGTATATATATATATATATATATATCGATTTCGCCACCGAGCAAGTCTAGTACAACTATATATTTCTCTTATATTAATATATTCTCATTATTACGAGATGTATTGGGATTTAAAACCAGAAATCCGGGTTCAAATACCGTCCGCGTATTTGTTTTCTTATGTAATTTTATGCTTGCATTGCTCAATGTCAAAAATTTAATTATAGTACATATATATATATATATATTTATTTATTTATTTATTTATATATATATATATATATATATATATATATATCCTAGTCCGGTACCGATTACGCCACCGAACAAGTCTAGTACATTGATTTCTCTTGTAATAATATATTCCCATTCTTACTAGATGTAGTGGGATATAAATCCAGATGTTCGGGTTCATGTCCCGTCCGAGCATTTCCTTTTCTTAACATGTCTTTTAAGCTTGAATTGCTCAATGTCAACAATTTAATAATAATAATAATAATAATAATAATAATAATAATAATAATAATAATAATAATAATAATAATAATAATAATAGTAATAACACTAACAACTAATCAACTCACTGGCACTATCGAACCCGTAGGTTCATGTCCGCGCGGACATAAGCTCTCCATACATCCCTATCCTGAGCCAATGGTTTGCAATTATCCCCTGTGTAATGTACTTTCCTCAAATCATAGTATATATATTATTCTCCCACCTCATTCTTGGTATACCAACTGGGCGTTGTCCCTCTGGTTTTCCTACAAGAATCTTCCATGCATGTCTTCCATTCCACATTCGTGCCACATGTCCTGCCCGTCGCAGTCTACTAGACTTAACTGTTCTCATTATATCTGGCTTCCTATAAAGGCCATGTGTTTCGCCTACAATAGGGCTAACTGCCATAATAATAAAATACTATAAAAACAGATGAAGCATATACACAAGATAGTTGTTTATTATACCAGAAGATACGGAATAAATAATCACCTTTAATATGCTGATTGAAATCACACTCAAAACGCATACAAGGGTTTTATAAATAAAAACGAGGGTAAAAATTATAATAAAAATCTTTGAAATGATTTCACATTAATATATTTTTCAATCTATGAGGACACACTTACGAAATAATATATAATCACACAAACAACTTTGCTAGTTTCGACCTAATTGGACACTCTTACGAAAACGCATATAACCCAATAACATTAAGATAAGTAGAAAAACATCTTATTCATCTTGGCCCTGACAGACCCAAGAGGTTGGGAAATAGATAAGGGCTTCCACGAAATTGGAGGATAGAGAAAGATAAAATTACCCTATAAAAACCACGGGGGTGGAGGCAGCTCTACAAGGGTAGGATGCTTTTTTATAATATTATCATTCTAAAAGAATATGTTTTAAATGGTCATTTTAAAACATAAAATAACTTAAATTAATTTCAAAGACCAAATGGTCAAATAACTTACAATAATTTTGTTAATTGTTAAGAATGCATGATTATAAGAAGACCTAAGGGTAAATAATGACCTAAGTTGATTTTTTAAATGGTTCTCTCTCGGAGTATTATCAAGTTTTTAGTTTTTGCGGCGCATTTCAATATTGCGATTATTTCAATATAGCTGGCTTTAATCACTTGCTTATAGCCTATATTTTGTCTAATCTTTTCTTTACGTTTATTATTTTTAATAAACAATGTTAATATTTGTTTTAATGTGATTATAAGTGAAGTGTTCCCACCAAAAACCAAGGCCAACCGCTTGGGCCAAAGACCACTTAAACCTTAGAGATCCTTTTTTTTACGCTACGTTACGACTGGGCTTAACTTCCAGTGCAACATTCTGGTGGCAGTCGGCTGAAATTCGTTAACATAATATTGTATTATATTCACGGATAAGGGAACGAACCCTAGACCCCGAAAATTAACTTTCAATTCGTATACAGTAATAATCTATATGTTTTTTACATCGGGAGGATAGAAATCACATAGGTACTAATGAATAAACTGTGTCCTTTTTTTTAAACAGAAGTGAGACCAGAAAAGTTCAACATTGGGATATTATTAATAACTGACTTTAGGACTGTCGTGTATTTTTAGTGGTTATTTTATTTTTTTAGGACATATCACTTATATAGATTATTTTTAGGTTTTATTCAATGTTTTTGTATTATCAATGGTTATTTTTAGATATATAACTATACCGAAGTTTTTTTTTAGGATATATTCAGATAATTTTGGTGTTGTTGATGTTTTTTTGGGGTACAACTCAAATAAATGTTTTACTTTCAGTTACAATCAGATGATATTTTTTTATCCTAGGTAATGTTATATGTTTTTCTCAGAACTTGAATATTTGGTAGGAGTTTTATTTTTAAGATAGTAATGGAATTGATTTAATTTTTTGTGTTAATTAAGGCAATATCTCATGGGTTACTGTTAATAATTAAACTTTCACCTGTTGATAATGACATATATTTTAGTCTATTAGGAAGGCGTGGCATTGACAAATCTCTAAAATAAATAATTTCTTCTGTAAGCCTCACCACGAGAAATAAGCCCAAATGATTATATGTTGCATTACTCGCCAGTAATCGCATTAGATTACATTTTTATCGTATATTTTCTGGATTACGACAGGGAAATGATTTTGAGCAAGCAAGATGGCGGACACATCTTACACATATACCACTAATGCACTAAACACTTGTAAACACGTTTTGTACTATGTAAACAATTTGCAACGATCTTCAATTTTTTTTACGTAAAACACGATCTTGGATACCTTACTTAACTATAGGTACGTAAAATTAATTTATAGTTATTAACTATGTAAATTGTTTTGTTAGGTTAGGAAATAGGGAGTTGACTTACTCTTACTCACTGGTACTATCGAACCCGTAGGTTCATGGCTGCACGGACATAAGCTCTCCATACATCCCTATCCTGAGCTAATGCTTTCCAATCATTCCCTGTATAATCTACTTCCCTCAAATCATAGTTAATGTTGTTCTCCCACCTCATTCTTGGTCTACCAACTGGGCGTTTTCCTTCTGGCTTTCCTACAAGAAGTTTCCATGCACGTCTTTCATTCCCCATACGCGCAACATGTCCTGCCCATCGCAGTCTACGGGACTTAACTGTTCTTATTATATCTGGCTTCCTATAAAGACCATGTAGTTCATTGTTATGTAGTCTTCTCCATTCACCTGTCTGTTCATCTCTCTTTGGTCCAAAAATTTTCCTAAGAACTTTATTTTCAAATACTTGTAATCTCCTTTCCTCTCTTAAAGTAAGATACGTTGTTTCGCACCCATATAATATAACTGGTAGAATAATAGTTTTATATACTTTCAGCTTAGCGTTTTTTGAAAGGAGTTGGGACATCAAAAGTCTCTGCAATGCATAATAGCATGCATTTCCAGAATTGAGCCTATGTTTAATTTCTTTGTGCATCTCATTCCTATTTGTGATTATTGTTCCTAGGTATTTGAATTCAGCCAATTCCTCAAAATTTCCCTCATTTGTCATTAGCTGTCCATTTCCATTATATAATGTATTTCTACGTGTATTTAGTTTTACTGATATTTACTTCCAGTCCTAATTTCTTAGTGTTACTCAATAGTGTGTGCGTGTTGGCCTTTAGTATCTCCTCGCTATCGGCCAGTAGTACTACATCATCAGCATAAACTAACAGCTTATTAATACCATTCAGTTGTAAGCCTTCCTCATTCTCTAAAGATTTAATGGCATGCTCTAGTACAAAATTAAATAGTAGAGGAGATAGTGCATCTCCTTGCTTCAACCCATTCTGGATTTCAAAAGTGTCTGAAAACTGTTTGCCTACACGCACCCTACTATTTGAGCCATTTAGACACATTCGTATAAGTCTAACTAACTTTTTAGGAATTCCGAACTCCAGCAGGATACTATATAACTTCTCCCTCTTAATTGAATCATATGCTTTTTTGAAGTCTACATATAGTTGATGTACAGTACCATTATATTCCCATTTCTTTTCTAAAATCTGTCTTATACTAAAAATCTGATCTGTTGTAGACCTGTTTCTTCTAAATGCACATTGATGATCTCCTAGAATGTCATCAATATAGGGAGTAAGTCTGCTTACTAATATATTTGTTAGAATTTTGTACGAAGTTGAAAGTAATGAGATGCCCCTATAGTTGTTGCAATCAGTTTTATCTCCTTTCTTATAAATTGGTACGATAATTGATTCCTTCCATTCATCTGGAAGATCTTCTTTTTCCCAAATCATAGTAAGCAACCAGCGTATCTTGTCCATCAATTTTCTCCCCCTGATTTTATCAGTTCTGCTGGGATCTCATCTGAACCTGATGCTTTATACATCTTCAATTTTTCAATTGCCATTTCAACCTCTAATGCACTTGGCTCTGCGACTAGCATTTCTGCTGTCTGTAACTTATCCTCCTCAATGTCCTGTTCTGTATGTACATTTAATAGCTGATTAAAGTAACCTTTCCATCTATTTAATATACTCTTGGAATCTGCAATCATATCCCCATTTTCATTCCGAATTATGTTTGTTCTAGCCTGAAACCCTTTCTTCTCTATACTAATTCCCTGATATAATTCTCTAATGTTCCTATTTTTTGCATTCATTTCAAGATCATTAATCTTCTCTCTCAAATATTCCCTCTTCTTACTCTTTAGTAACTTGGTGGTTTCCCGTCTAACACTACCCAATTGCTCTAAATTTACCTCATTTGGCTCGTGTAACCATTTCATTTTTGCTAGCTTTCTTTTCCTTACGATGTCGGCACATTCCTCATCAAACCATTTCTTGTTTTGCCTCTTTTTTAAACAACCAATGTTTTCTGATGCTGACAATTTAATAGTATCTCTTATAGCCTCCCATTCTTTATTTATATCAGTTTCTTCTTCGTTTGCCACATTGTCATCTGAAGATTCCAGTACTTCAAATCTATTAGCAATTTTAATTTGGTATTCTTGCCGCATTTCATCATTTTTCAAGTTTTTTAATTCATATTTTACAGAATCATCTTTAGCGTTTGTTCCTCTCATAAGCGATAGCCGTTGTCTGATTTTCACTCTGACCAGATGATGATCTGAATTGCAGTCTTGACTTACGTTCATTATTATTTTTTTGTCAAAGTTGGTAACGGTGACTACAGAGCCGTCTGCCGGAGGCTGTATTGACCATTACTGCCACTGCTGCAACTCGCGCATGCGCGCTGCGTATTTTCCGCTCGTACCCATAAGCTAGGTATATGGTCTTGGCCCACGTATGGTTCAGGGAACCACAAGATGACTTGCAAAGTAATAAATAATTTATAGTGGGAAAATAAATAAGTTAAAATAAGTATAATATTATTAAAACTATGAATAATTATAAAAATAGTAGCCGAAGACTAGCAGGCAAAAGAGTTAAGGAGAATGACTACATTCAAATCAAAAAGATTATATTAAGTTAATTGAGCTCACAGAATCCCTAAAAAACTCCCTACTTGTCCCTAATCAAACCCGAATAAAAAACTCTGTATAAATTCATAATAAAGTAATAACAGTGGTAATTGGGATGTCATGGAAATAACGAGATAAGTTTAAACACTTTTTAGATTTAAATAAATAACCGTTGCCTCAATGACAAGACAGGGAATGAGGTGAATAACTGAGAAAATGGTACATTTTTTTTTTGCTGAATGTTTTTAAGATAACTGGAAGGTAGACGAGCACCTGTACATGTTAGAAATTTTCAGGCTTAAAAATCAAGAGTTAGCAATAAAAAACTAATAACTGAGTGGTTAAAACATATTAATAATAATACTAATTATATCAAAATAATTTTAAACGCTTTTAAATTTAAACAAACGACCGTGCGACAGTGACAAGACAGGGCATGAGGTGATTAACTGAGAAACGATACGAAATTTTTTATTTGGAATTGTTAAGATATGGTAAGGTATACGAACACCTCGGCATATCGGAACCTTTCAAATATAAATCGAGAGTTAGAAAAAAAAAACGAATAACTGATTGGTTAAAAATTAATAATAATAATAATAATAATAATAATCAATATGGAATTCGGGAAAAAATCATATCTTTGTAATAAAAATAATAATAGTGACTAATAATAATAATACCAATAATAATAATGACTAACAATAATACCAATAATAATAATAACGACGAACACGATGGAACCTAGGTAAAAATCATGTAAGTAACTTGATGACAAATAATAATAATAATAATAATAATAATAATAATAATAATAAACACAATAAAAAAAATAATAATAATTACCATAGAAAATGATAGGGGAAGCGAGGTGGTAGAAATGGTATTTTTGGAATAAAAAAGTGTGGACTCACCATCTTGGACGAATGGAAAAAAAGCCGCCATCTTGACTTCATCAAGGGAATAAAAAACTAATTAATTTTTTTGGGAACTTAAAATCACTTTTAAGAAGTCACTCTTCACATAACATGCAAGAAAACTAAGTGTAATGCACTAGAACCAGGATGTCAGTTAACGGTACATTTAGCCATGATACTGGAATGTGTTTATTTCTGGATGTGAAAGTTAGATTTCTCCACATAGGTATGAACTCCAAACCAAACCCAATTATTTGACTATGATAACCATTTATATTGAATACATATACATGCCAAGGAATACTATTTTTTTTCGCCATAAGGAAGCGTAATTAGAATAAAAAGAAGTGATAGAAATTAATAACAACTTAAGGACCCAAGAAATAACGACAGTTACGGAAATATAAGTGGCGTGTATTAGCAAATAGATAAAAGGCATTTTAGCAACAGAGAGTATGGAAAAGGGGCATGGAGACTTAGAATAAATAAACGAGAACTCGAACAAAAGAAGGGAATAGAGACTTAGCACAATCAAAAGGGAACTCCACTAATGAGAAATCCAGATTCTAGTTTTGGAAATAGAGAGAATGGAAAATGGACATGGGAACTTAGATTGAATTAGAGAGAACTCGAACAAAAGAGGGGAATGGAGATCTAGCAAGGTAAAACAAAGCAGACACCACACACCTATCTAAGGGAAATAACATTACTAAGGGATTTCAAACTCAATACTCATGTAAGGGAAGCCGACCGGACTTCAGGTTGATTAATAGCTTAAAGTATTTTTTTGGTTAACACCTCATGCGGTGTTGAGTTTTGCAACAAGTGCAGACGAGCGCACCATATGTACGGCTCAACTACAGTATGAGGCGTTAAAAATCAAAAGTGAAGTTTTTAAGTCATGATTGAAGTAATCGAGACTTAGTGCAATTAAGGGGAACTCACTTAGCCAGAAATACAGATTATAGTTTTGGAAACGGACAGAATGAAAACGGGCCTGGAAACTTAGAACTCGAACAGAAGAGGGGAATGATAATGGACAGATATGTATAGGCAAATTGCTAAATCTAGGTATAACTTTTGATATAAATTTATCAAATAAATTACATAATATCGGCATTACTGGTAGTCTCCTAAAGTTTATAAATTCATATTTAGCTGATAGAAAACAAAGCACCAAAATTGATAATTGTTACAGCAACTAAGAAAAAATTTATATTGGAGTACATCAAGGACTCGATTTTAAGCCCGGTATTATTCCTAATATATATAAACTATTTACTACATTCTGATCTCCTCATGTGTAATGGAACTTGTTATTCGTATGTGGACGATACAGTAATTATAATGAAAGGAAACACTTGGATACATGTTAATGACAATACATACTTTATTAAAATGTGGTTTAATTTAAACTCACAAGTAATAAACTCGATCAAAACTAAAATGATTTACTTTTCACTACATGTAATAATAATAATAAAATTGTATGGAACACAAATGTAACTTTCCTAAACTAAAAGAAACAACAGAAATCAAATATCTGGGCGTTATCTTTGACAGTCGTCTTAAATAGAAAAAAAACATATACTTTTATCTGTAATAAACTGAGAAAAAATATATACAGGATGTTGCAAAAAAAAAAAACTGACAACGGAGGTGAGGTGGTATATTAAGATATGTTGATAATTTTTTAGTCAGATACCAATATCCGGAAATTATTCGTTTTCATACTATGAGTAGCTCACTTGTCAAGAATTCCGTTAGTTGGATTTGGAGACTCAATGCTTGACAATACTGTCACACTCACATCACGTTTTCAAAATTTCCACCTCATACCTCATTGCAGAGCGTACATCGGCAGTGTAATGATTGGTGCACACGTTCAAATATGCCTGGCCTCGTTTGAATTGTTTCTGTAGCAATGTGGATTCGGGGTATAAGGTCCATACGTGATTTTACTGGAGTCTAATAAACAGACAGTTTCATGTCTGCCCACAAAAAATAGTCGAGAGGTTTAAGATCAAGTGATCTCGGAGGCCATGGGACTGGTTCTCCTCGACCTGGACACGTTGTATCCAAATGTCTCCTCACATTGGGATCGAAGTGAGAGGAACTCTGTCATGTTTTAGTCACGTGTTTACGATGGAATTGCCCCATCTCTACTGATAATACAACCATGAGCTGCAAATTGATATATTCAGCTGCTGCATAATGTTCCATGTAAACACACACACACAATCCACCCTTCTCTTACTCCCTGTGTTTACTGTAGGGGGCGTGTATAAGTGCTGCAGTTTTCACTGTCAGATGTTGAGAAAAGTCAAATACTTGCTTATAATAAAGAAGGATTGCCGTATAGAGACAAAGCACGGAAGGTCGAGAGATTCCCAGGGTGATGAAACATAGACCGTAATATGGTAACTTTCACTAGGACAGGAGATGACTGAGTGCAGGTGGTACCTCCCTGCGAGGATTAACGTTAACGTAAAATCCAACGGGAAGCTACCACACCTATAATTCTCTAGTAAAGCTGCAAACATAGTATCAAAATGCTATGATTGCAGTGAAAGACTTGCCCTCGGGCAGAATTACTATGGATGGATATTACCAATCTATCAATCAGTTAACCGTCAAAATGTGGTAAGTCCCTGAATATGGCCTCAAGCTGGCGGCTGTATTTCCATTTAGGACGATTAAATACAATAAAGTTCCTTATTCACGGTTCTGTTATTCGCGGGTTAAAAAATTGCGACACAGTTCCTGTATTCGCGGCTAAAAAGTCTTTATTCGCGGATCCAGTCGGTGTATTAGAAGGATTAGTATCCATTATTAATGTATCGCCAACTTTTTAGTGCAGGCACGTGCCAAGGCAGCTTTTATGAAGTGGACAAATAAAAATCAAAGTAAAACAAGCCTTATTGTCACTAAGCCTGAAGTTCGTTGTATTTCACGTGCTGCTATGTCCATTGACAAATGCCGCTTACGCCACGATAGTTGTTTCATTATTTCAACTTGCCATTCGTTGCAATAATTTTGATTAAATAACATGTGTCTCTCCTGCTTTGTTCCCATATTTTAATGTCTTGTAAATGGAATGAAAAATTAGTTCCGAAGCGAAAAAAGTAGTGTTGCCGCTTAAAGTAAAAATCTAAGTGCTTGAACGATTACGCGTTGACGAGTCGTTCTAATCCATATCACGCTGTTTCTGTGTTAATAAATCAACTTCACGATCCATCAAGAAATGCGAAGACAAAATAAGGAATTCAATCGCTGATTTCTCAGCCGAATATCAAATTGAATTCAAAAACTTTTTAAAAGCGGCAAAACAGGAAAAAAAAAAAATACCAAGTCCTTTAAGCCCTTGCCTAAGCCTGACAATAAGAATTAATGTAAGTTGTTCGAAATCTCTCAGTAAATTGATTTTATTTTGATAATTTATAATTTGTTTTGGAACCTAGGAAGGTGTCCCCTATATATCCATATACATTACCATTCCATATTCACGGTTTCTGACGGACACATCCCCGCGAATAAGGAGCTTTTAGTGTATACAGTATATGTTATATATCATTATATGTTTTTTTGTGTGTGTGTTCTTCCTTGGAAAGAATGTACTCTTTATGGATAATATTTATTGTGGTGGGAAAATTTGTCAATATCCATCCGTTATCATTACAGAATTAATATAAAACAAATGAAACGAAATAAAAATGGCTACAAGTAGGTAGACAGAAGGCGACTATTTGCCAGAAAATCTATTAATAACATTTTCACAAAATTATAGCTAGTTAAGTTTTCAAAAATGCCAGATCTAGGTACAAAATAGTATAGTTGGCAATCCTGAATGGAGTTTACGAATAGAAAAAAAAAGAGAGAGCCTTCTCGAAGGCACGTAAGTGCACAGTTCACGGTAAATAGATACATTTCCCTTGGAAATAGTTGTTTTACAGGATGTTAAATGACCAGGAGAACGTAGTTAGGAATCAGGAAACTACCCATTATACTATAGGAACACGCAAGAAGGTTATTTTATTCCGAAGTGGGATCCTCTCCGCTATACGAGATGTTAAGTTTGTAAAGGATAAACGACACGTAAATGTACATGGTCCCACTGAAGATGAAGGGTGAGGTCTATGAGAAATTAGAATTTGATAAGCATTCGTGACATAATACGAAAATTGTTTTACGGGATTTTAATGAAACATTGGGACCGGATGATATATTCAGACCAACATTAGACATTTAGTTTTGATGAAGATAGTAACAACAATGGGATGAGATTAGTCACCTATTGTTCAGAACACAACATTCCCACATAAGAATATTCATAAATACACCTGGACGTCTCCAGATGGTAAATTGCGAAACCCGATAGACCTTTTTTCCCAACCTCTGGTTTGCGAAACCCCGGGGGTTCGCAAATATATTTCAAGGGGTTCGCCAAAATGTTTCCGTTTATAATGACGGTTTATGGTTGGAGGTAAGTCTCTATTATTGTTTCCATCTCTTTTTTTTTGCCAGGCATTTGTAACAGTGATAATACTAATTACTAATATTTGTTTATTATTATTCATCATCTTCCTGGTAAGCCATCGGCCTGTTCAGCTCTCAGAATTCATCTTCCCATATTATTATTATTATTATTATTATTATTATTATTATTATTATTATTATTATTATTATTATTATTATTATTATTTTAAAATTTAATTAACCCTATAATGCCCCTTGTTACATATGTGTAACATCGGGAATTTATCACATTATTTCTACAATAAATTAATATTTACCGCGAATGCCTGATTTAAAGTCATGTAACAACGTTAGGAATGCATTTGATATCGCTACAATTAGGTCTAACTTTTAAGCCGTAACTAGAGAAACTTTAGGTTTTAACCGTTAAGGGTTAAGTTAATTTAACGTTATTAAACATTTTACTTGGAATTATATTTTATTCATGCCTACTGTATGTATATTTAAAAATCAGTGCTTCACCCAACTCACATCGTTGTGGAATGGGGGCAGTGGCGGTTCCAGAGAGCTGGCCATGTGGGCCATGGCCCCTCTCCCGAGAATTTTTAATGATAAATTATAATACCAATTAATTAACTATTGTCGTGTATTTAAAAAAACAAATAAAATTCGGTGCATTAATTAGCAAATGCGTTGCTGACCGGCCACAAGTAATCTCGTAATCGATGCGTTTTTGTTTCTCGTTAGCGATTACATGTGATAGATCTGAAAATTAAAATTGTCGGTCAACAATATGTTAATGTTGAACGAAAAATAAATGTGACTATCTTGGTACGTGCAGCGACTATTTTTCTCAGTCCTCATCGTGTGTTTATGCCATCAGCATAAAAATACATTGCGTTGGTAATATTGGTTTTATATTACATGATGTCGTGAATGTTTTGTCTTGTACAATAACGAAACATAATGGTAAGCACCAAGTCAGTAACTAGTGTAAATAAGGTTAATGTGCAGGCACGATTCTCTCACATTTCAAACCTAAAAGTTATTATTTTTATTTCCTTAGTACCTAAAATTTTGTAATACACTCAAATTTTGCTCAGGCTCAGTCTGGTTTTAGAAAAAAATGGAACTACACTGCTGCTCAAAATTAAAACTTCGTACCGTCGAAAAAATAGGTAGTTTTTAAATGGCTGTATCTTCGCGAAAAAAATAATAGAAAGTCTTGAAGGTTTAAGACTCTAGTATCTGAATTAGTAATGCAATTATTTTTTCATCAACTTTGATATATATTTTTCTCAGTATGAAGTGGAAAAAGCAGAGCGCCAAAAATTATTGACAGGTGTGACTTTTACATAATTTCTTTATACGTTACATCGCTTTCTAGTTAATATAATATGGTTAAATTATAATAAATAATAGTTATAAAAAACTAAAACAACACGCTTTATTACGAAACCGAACTAAAAAATGGAAAATAATTTTAATTTCCAACACACTTGGGATAAAATTAAAGTGGCCAACAAAAAAAATCATCTCCAGCATATACAGAATAAAACTAGAGTTATCAACAAAAATAAATTATTTTATCATCAAAAGCGTGGGGTGCTTTGTATATTTTACATTTTCTTCTTAGACTCTTTACTTTTAGCAATATATGTTTATTATCAAATATATTAATTGATATAGAGCACCCCACGCTTTTGACGGTAAAATTATTTTCTTTTTGTTGATAACTCTGGTTTTATTCTATATGAGTTGGAGATGATTTTTTGTTGACCACTTTAATTTTATCCCAAGCGTGTTGGAAATTATTATTATTTTTTTATTTTTTTTAGTTCGGTTTTCTAAAAGCGTGTTGTTTTAGTTTTTTTCAAACTATTATTTATTATTGATAACTCTAGTTTTATTCTACATGTGTTGGGGATGATTTTTTTGTTGACCACTTTAATTGTATCCCAAGCGTGTTGGAAATTAAAATTATTTTTCATATTTTAGTTCGGTTTTCTAATAAAGAGTGTTGTTTTAGTTTTTTAAAACTATTATTTATTTTTTAATTTTCAGTTTTAATATTTTACAGAATAAGATAAAAATGTAAATATCTTTAAATTCGATACTATTGTAGTATGAGCTAAAAGTAATACTGTTCTGAAAAATCCTCCCAGCCGGATTTGAACCAGCGACCTATGGATTACTGAAATTATATACCACTAAGAGTACACCGTTCTACCAACTGAGCTCTTACAACGATTGACTAAAAAGTCAAGTCCGCAACCTATTATACCAGTTATAATTTTTTTGATTTTCTGATGGTTCTGGCCAGGATTTTAGAAACAAAATATGAAATTATTGTATTGTCACGGGTCCTTTACAAGTATACAAAGTTTCAAGTCGATCCAATATTTGTAAGTGGTTGAAAGTCGTGTTCAAAGGTTCCATTACATAGATGCAAAGACACTTTTTTTTATTTTCTGACGATTCTGGCCTGGAATTTAGAAACAAATACGAAAATTTTGTATTTTCTCTGGTCCTTTACAAGTTTAAAAAATTTCAAGTCGATCCAATGTTCCTAAGTGGGTGAAAATCGTGTTCAAATATTCCGTTATATAGATACAAAACACTTTTTTTTCTGATGATTCTAGCCAGGATTTTAGAAATAAATATTAAATTATTGTATTGTCACGGGTCCTATACAAGTATACAAACTTTCAAGTCGAGCGAATGTTTCTAAGTGGGTAAAAATCGTGTTAAAAAATTCCGTTACATAGATACAAAAACACTTTTTTATTTATTTTCTGATGAATCTGGCCAAGATTTTAGAAAAAAATGAAATTATTGTATTGTCACGGGTCCTTTACAAGTATACAAAATTTCAAGTCGATCCAATGATTTTAAGAGGGTGAAATCCGTTGAAAATTTCCGTTACATAGATAGATAGATAGATATATAGATACAGGTCAAGCTAATATAAAGCGTGTAAAAATGTCATTGATTTGTTGTATATTTTATCTAATTTTAATGGGATTTGTCACATCCTATTCCTGCGTTCTTAGAAGATTATATGCTTTTAGAGACTGTTGATTTTACTACGCCATTCGAGCGTGTGCGATTCTTGTGTGTTTATTTTTTAGTATTATTTACGTTTTTCAGATTAAAGATGATTGCATAGAATTGTGTTTGATATACATTACATTTTCAGAAAGAAACGCAAATTATTAAAATAAAAATAAATATCTAATCTCTTATTTTTTGTATTTAAGTGACAACCCCTCTTAATTGGTTTATATAAAGTAAGGCTTTATTAATAGACAGTGGCGTAACGTTTTTCGGCCGGACCTTACATAAAAACGTTCCTCGGACCCCAATTTATTGATATAAGAATATTGTTCTTTTTAAAAAAAGAATTACCATGAACTGTTTTTTTATGGAGTGATAACGTAAACTGTTTACTAAAGAGACCTCTACACTCATTATGTAAATTTATCCATTTTAAATACAATTTAGAGTTATTCTTATGATATATTAGTTGCGTATCTCTAATTAAACATTTCGTTAAAAGTTCTTTTTTTCGGCCCATACATTTACATTGCTTACACAGTACCAATTTAGGGTAGATAAGGTCTGAGAGTTGTACGTTATGCAACTCTTAATATATGACTATATCAAATTATTAATATTCCGTTAATTATTTTAGGAATTTTGAAATGACCGAAAACGCTTGAACCCAAACCAAATACGCCCATACTTAAAAAAGTAGAGAAAAGACATGACAGCAGTGAAACACGGGAAACATACATCATCATCATCATCGTCCTTTCAAGTATTAGGCCCAGTGGCCCGTTACGGTCTCCCGCCATCTCCGTAAAGGTCGACCCACAGATCTTCTGCCTCGAGGAATGTAGTGAAGAATTTGTTTTGGTATTCTGTGACGATCCATGCGCTGAATATGGGCTAGCCAATTGTTTCTATATTCTTGGAGGTATTCAGATATAGGTACGATGTTTAACTCTCTGGCTATTGTTGAATTTCTTTGGTGGTCTAGAAGGCTATAACCTGCAGTTCGTCGCAGAAATTTCATCTCCGTGGCTGTAATATGACGATCATCCTGAGTTCTGATGGTCCAAGCTTCACTGCCATAACAGATTATGGGTCTAGCGAGAATTTTATAGATTTTCATTCTTGTGTGTCTCTGCACTTTTGATGGTTTAAAAACTTGGTTGATAATTCTTAAAGCTTTATTATAGTTTTGTATTTTAAAGGATATATCACATTCCTCATTATAAGTTAGATTATATCCTAAGTATTTAAATGAATTAACTTGCTCTAATATTGAATTCTGAATACAAATTTTACTTCTTACTGGGAATTTCCCTTGAAAGGCCATAACTTTAGATTTTGTTGTTGATATTTCCATGTTAAATCGTTGGGCTATTATATTAAGATGATGAGTGGAATATTGTAATTCATCTTCATTATTGCCGAAAAGAGCCTGATCATCTGCATATAAGAGTGTGTCTAAAATTGTGTGTCTTGAGAGAGAAATATTACCATGAACTGTCAATCTCCAGTGTCTGATGATAGCATTAATGTATACATTAAATAGAAGTGGTGATAGAGGGCATCCTTGTCTGACTCCGCAATTTATATGTTTCCAATCTGACAATTCTGTTCCTATTTGTACTGCTATGATGTTATTTTTATACAGATTAAAAATTGTTTGGATCAGTTGATTTGGTGTTCCATCATCAGTTAAGATATCTAAAAGTTTTTGTCTGTCAACTCGATCAAATGCTTTGATAAAATCTATAAACGCTATATGTAGTTCTTTATTGAATTCTTTGTGCTTTTCGATAAGAAGTTTTAAGGTGAAATAACCATCGGCACAGGATCTTCCCTTACGAAAACCATTTTGTTCTTCCCCTAATAAGTTTTCATAGTGTTTTTGTAATTTAGAAGCTAGAATTTTTGTAAAAACTTTATATCCACTGTTGAGAAGGCTAATGCCTCGATACTTATTACAATCTTTGAGGTTACCTTTTTTAAAAATTGGTATGATAATGGCTTTCTGCCAAGATGAAGGTATGTCTTCTCCCAATATTATTTTGTTTAGTAAGTGCAGAAATTTTTGTTTAAGAGTTTTGTCAGAATATTTAAACAATTCTATATGAAGTCCATCCTCACCAGGTGTTTTTATTATTTTTACAGGACTCTAAACTGTGTCAAGTTCTGCTTCAGTGATATACAGAAATTCATCGTTCTGAGATATGGGTAAATCAAAATTAGTCTGGCAGATGGACCATAAATTTTGAAAATATGTAACCCAAGTGGTTTTATCAATCAAATTTAATTTTACACTATCTTTACACTCTTGGCTAAGATTATTTAAAACTTTGTAAGTTTTTGGGTTAAGTTTGGTGAGATCTTTCTCTAGATTAGAGACAAAAGTGTCCCAATTTTCTCTGTGTCTTCTTCTGATTTCTCGTTTTGCAATAGCTCTTTTATGATGATAATCAATTTTGTCATTCAACAACCCAGTTGTTATATATTGTTTAAATGCTTGTCTTTTTTTCAGCAATAATTTTTGCTATATCATCATCCCATTTTCTGAGACCTCTTTTCCTGTGCCATTTTAGTTTTGTCCCTAAACTTCCTAGAGCTGCTTTTCGTAAATGCTACAGATGTTATTCCATTCTTCTTCTACGGAATTTGAGGTATCAGAATTAATTGTGTGTGATTTTGTTCTTTGTTGGTATAACCATCGAATACTATCTTGCTGTAAAAGGCTAACTTTAAAGATGTGTTTTTCCTGATAACGTGGTTTACATTTCGAATGTTTTATATAACATGGAGGGAAGCGACAGGTGCAGACAAGCAGAAAATGATCTGTTTCCAGTTCAAGACTCCTGAAAACTCTGGTATCCAGAACATAATTAAAAAGTTTACGATTAGTTAGTACATAATCTATAATTGACTGAGAATTCCGAGCAGACCATGTATATTTATGGCAGTCTTTATGTTGAAAAATGTGTTTGTAACTGGAAAGTTATTATAGGTAGCAAAGTCAATTAATCTTCTACCATTTTGATTCATGGTTTGTTCACCATAAGTACTAACAATAGAATGTATGTTAGTTGTACCTACTCTAGCGTTGAGATCTCCCATCAAAACTATAAAATCATTTGGATTAACTTTGTCTGTGACATCCTGTAGCATTGAGTAAAAGTTATCACTTTCTGTTTCTTCACCATTTACTGGTGCATAAACTCCAATTACTGTCAAATATCCACGATTTATTTTTAATCTAATTTGAATAATTCTTTCATTTCAGAAAGTGTAGTTATCAATCTTACGTTCAAGAGATTTATGTACCATTAGGGCTACTCCTCTTTTTGCTCTTTCATTACTAGGTACACCACACTAGATTTGTAAATAATTATTAATCATTCGGGTCCCTCTTAATTTCTTTTTAGTTTCTGTTATGGCGGCTATCTTTATTGACATTTGATTAAGAATTTCATCCAATTCTAAGTCTTTATGTCCTATTCCTTGAACATTCCATGTTGCGAGTTTAAATATGTTTTCCTTTTTCCATTTCTTGTCCTTGAGTATTGCTTGGTTGTCAACGTGTATATCCTTCCGGTTTTGAATCTTTGAAGACTTGAAAGCAAGTTGATTTCCTACTAGTCGGTTGCTAGCCGAAAAGTAGTAAGTCCAGTGGTGGGGCTGCCACCTAAAGCCTCTGGACAGGCATGAAGGAGGATTAGCATTTACTCTAATCCTGATGTAACAGCTATACCGCTCTGACTCGGTCCCCAGACCCTCGTTTGTTATAAACAGGTTGCACCACGTGAAGGTGAGGTTGGGATTTAAGTAGGAGAGGTTATTGAATGCACTTCACTACTCTTTTGTAACCTGGGAAACATACTTAAAAAGATATAATACATCATCATTACGTTGTGATGTTGAAATCATTATAGTAATACTTTTTGCAGTTTCTTTCAATGTAGTTGGACTTAACGATAATCTGAATATGAACATTGGAGAGCCAACTAGCAATGAAAACCAAAAGACATCTGTATTGGAATCGACTAGCAGTAACAATATTTTCGCCAACGATTTTTGTAAATAAAAAGACCAATGAATATACAAAGTGTCAATTATTGGAACAACCTTGGGAACCACCAAAGTCATATTCCCACTACCACTTTACAAAAAAGGTGGGAAGGATTTGAAATGTTATTTGGGTCATCAGCACTTGGAACAATGGAATTGGCTAGCTCTTTCCCACACGAAACAGGGGTTGTTTTGTAAGTTCTGTGTGCTGTTTGCAGATGAAAAATGTGGCAATATAAAGGAATCAGAGCACTAGACCTTGTCACTCAACCGTTGACACCATTCGCCAAGCTTTTATGGAAAAATGGACACTTACAATCACATGAATACACTTCTTACCACAAAATATGTGTTCAAGCAAACTTCCTGCAAAGCTACCATGACCCACAAAAGGATGTTGAAAATCAGGTCAATACTCAAAGTCTGCAACATATAAAAGAAAACAAAGCGAGACTTCCACCGAGATGATGTCTGTCTTGACGAAGTGACTAGACCCCGTAATGAGGGTAATTTCAAAGAATTTTTAAGATTTAGAGCGACTGCAGGACACGTAAATCATAAGCGACGCTTGTTAACAGCCTCTTCAAGAACCGCATACGTAGGCAATACTTACTTACTTACTTACTCACTGGCACTATCGAACCCGTAGGTTCATGGCCGCGTGGACATAAGCTCTCCATACATCCCTATCCTGAGCTAATGCTTTCCAATCATTCCCTGTATAATCTACTTCCCTCAAATCATAGTTAATGTTGTTCTCCCACCTCATTCTTGGTCTACCAACTGGGCGTTTTCCCTCTGGCTTTCCTACAAGAAGCTTCCATGCACGTCTTTCATTCCCCATACGTGCTACATGTCCTGCCCATCGCAGTCTACGAGACTTAACTGTTATTATTATATCTGGCTTCCTATAAATACCATGTAGTTCATTGTTATGTAGTCTTCTCCATTCACCTGTCTGTTCATCTCTCTTTGGTGCAAAAATTTTCCTAAGAACTTTATTCTCAAATACTCGTAATCTCCTTTCCTCCCTTAAAGTAAGAGTCCATGTTTCGCACCCATATAATATAACTGGTAGAATAATAGTTTTATATATTTTCAGCTTAACGTTTTTTGAAAGGAGTTGGGACTCAAAAGTCTCTGCAATGCATAATATCATGCATTTCCAGAATTGAGCCTATGTTTAATTTCTTTGTGCGTCTCATTCCTATTTGTGATTATTGTTCCTAGGTATTTGAATTCAGCCACTTCCTCAAAATTTCCCTCATTTGTCATTAGCTGTCCATTTCCATTATATACTGAATTTCTACCTGTGACCATATATTTAGTTTTACTGATATTTACTTCCAGTCCTAATTTCTTAGTGTTACTCAATAGTGTGTGCGTGTTGGCCTTTAGTATCTCCTCGCTATCGCCCAATAGTACTACATCATCAGCATAAACTAACAGCTTATTAATACCATTCAGTTGTAAGCCTTCCTCATTCTCTAAAGATTTAATGGCATGCTCTAGTACAAAATTAAATAGTAGAGGAGATAGTGCATCTCCTTGCTTCAACCCATTCTGAATTTCAAAAGTGTCTGAAAACTGTTTGCCTACACGCACCCTACTATTTGAGCCATTTAGACACATTCGTATAAGTCTAACTAACTTTTTAGGAATTCCGAACTTCAGCAGGATACCATATAACTTCTCCCTCTTAATTGAATCATATGCTTTTTTGAAGTCTACATATAGTTGATGTACAGTACCATTATATTCCCATTTCTTTTCTAAAATCTGTCTTATACTAAAAATCTGATCTGTTGTAGACCTGTTTCTTCTTAAATGCACATTGATGATCTCCTAGAATGTCATCAATGTAGGGAGTAAGTCTGCTTACTAATATATTTGTAAGAATTTTGTATGAAGTTGAAAGTAATGAGATGCCCCTGTAGTTGTTGCAATCAGTTTTATCTCCTTTCTTATAAATTGGTACGATAATTGATTCCTTCCATTCATCTGGAAGAGCTTCTTTTTCCCAAATCATACTAAGCAACCAGCGTACTTTGTCTATCAATTTTTCTCCTCCTGATTTTATGAGTTCTGCTGGGATCTCATCTGAACCTGATGCTTTATACATCTTCAATTTTTCAATCGCCATTTCAACCTCTAATGCACTTGGCTCTGCGACTAGCATTTCTGCTGTCTGTAACTTATCCTCCTCAATGTCCTGTTCTGTATGTACATTTAATAGCTGATTAAAGTAACTTTCCCATCTATTTAATATACTCCTAGAATCTGCAATCATATCCCCATTTTCATTTCGAATTATGTTTGTTCTAGCCTGAAACCCTTTCTTCTCTATACTAATTCCTGATATAATTCTCTAATGTTCCTATTTTTTGCGTTCATTTCAAGATCATTAATCTTCTCTCTCAAATATTCCCTCTTTTTACTCTTTAGTAACTTAGTGGTTTCCCGTCTAATACTACCCAATTGCTCTAAATTTACCTCATTTGGCTCGTTGAAACCATTTAATTTTTGCTAGTTTTCTTTTCTTTACAATGTCGGCACATTCCTCATCAAACCATTTCTTGTTTTGACTCTTTTTTAAACAACCAATGCTTTCTGATGCTGACAATTTAATAGTATCTCTTATAGCCTCACATTCTTTATTTATATCAGGTTCTTCTTCGTTTGCCACATTGTCATCTGAAGATTCCAGTACTTCAAATCTATTATCAATTTTGAGTTGGTATTCTTGCCGCATTTCATCATTTCTCAAGTTTTTTAATTCATATTTTACAGAATCATCTTTAGCATTCGTTCCTCTCATAAGCGATAGCCGTTGTCTGATTTTCACTCTGACCAGATGATGATCCGAATTGCAGTCTGTCCCTCTAACTGATCTAACATCAATGATGCTACTGTGCCAGCGTTTATCCACTAATACATGATCTATCTGGTTCCGAGTTTCTCCATCTGGGGACGTCCAGGTGTATTTATGAAATATCCTTATGCTGAAATGTTGTGCTCTTAACAATCAGATTCTTTGATGTGGAAAATGTGACTAATCTAACCCCGTTGTCGTTACTATCTTCATGAAGACTGAATTTGCCTATTGTTGGTTTGAATATATCTTCCCGCCCCAGTTTTGCATTAAAATCTCCTAAGACAATTTTCATATGATATCGTGAAAGGCTATCAAATAAGCATTCTAATTCTTCATAGAACTCATCCTTGATCTGGTCTTCTTTGTCTTCTGTGGGGGCATGTACATTTACAATTATAAAATCATTTGTTTACCCTTTAGAATTATGTATGATATCCTATCATTAACAAACTTAATATCTCGGATAGCGGATAGGATCCTCCTTCTGACTAAAAAACCCGTTCCAAATGCAGGTCTTTCTGCACCCCCATAGAATAATGCAAAGGTTCCTGATTCCTGACTACCTTCTCCTGGCCACCTAGCATACGTAGGCAATACAACACAAAACCTATTAATAACATGCTGTGATAAAATAACATATACAATACTTACGTACTTACTCACTGGCACTATCGAACCAGTAGGTTCATGGCGAGCGGACATAAACTCTCCATACATCCCTATCCTGAGCTAATGCTTCCCAATCATTCCCTGTATAATCTACTTCCCTCAAATCATAGTTAATGTTATTCTCCACACCTCATTCTTGGTCTACTAACTGGGCGTTTTCCCTCTGGCTTTCCTACCAAGAAGCTTCCATGCAAGTCTTTCATTCCCCATTCGTGCAACATGTCCTGCACATCGCAGTCTACGAGACTTTATTGTTCTTATTATATCTGGCTTCCTATAAAGACCATGTAGTTCATTGTTGTGTAAGTCTTCTCCATTCACCTGTCTATTCATTCTCTCTTTGGTAAAAAAATTTCCTAAGTACTTTATTCTCAAATACTTGTAATCTCCTTTCCTCCTTTAAAGTAAGAGTCCATGTTTCGCACCCATATAATATAACTGGTAGAATAATAGTTCTATATATTTTCAGTTTAACGTTTTTTTAAAGGAGTTGGGACATCAAGAGTCTCTGCAATGCATAATAGCACGCATTTCCAGAATTGAGCCTATGTTTAATTTCTTTGTTGCATCTCATTCCTATTTGTCATTATTGTTCCTAGGTATTTGAATTCAGCCACTTGCTCGAAATTTCCCTCATTTGTCATTAGCTGTCCATTTCCATTATATAATGCATTTCTACGTGTGACCATATATTTTGTTTTATTGATATTTACTTCCAGTCCTAATTTCTTAGTGTTACTCATTAGTGTGTGCGTGTTGTCTTTTAGTATCTCCTCGCTATCGGCCAATAGTACTACATCATCAGCATAAACTAACAGCTTATTAATACCATTGAGTTGTAAGCCTTCCTCATTCTCTAAAGATTTAATGGCATGCTCTAGTACAAAATTAAATAGTAGAGGAGATAGTGCATCTCCTCGCTTCAACCCATTCTGGATTTCAAAAGTGTTCGAAAACTGTTTGCCTACACGCACCATACTCTTTGTGCCACTTAGACCACATTCGTATAAGTCTAACTAACTTTTTAGGAATTCCGAACTCCAGCAGGATACTATATATAACTTCTCCCTCTTAATTGAATCATATGCATTTTTGAAGTCTACATATAGTGATGTACAGTACATTATATTCCCCCCCCCTTTTTTTTTTTTTTCTAAAATCTGTCTCATACTAAGAATCTGATCTGTTGAAGACCTGTTTCTTCTAAATGCAACATTGATGATCTCCTAGAATGCCATCAATATAGGGAGTAAGTCTGCTTACTAATATATTTGTTAGTATTTTGTACGAAGTTGAAAGTAATGAGATGCCCCTGTAGTTGTTGGCAATCAGTTTTATCTACTTTCTTATAAATTGGTACGATAATTGATTCCTTCCATTCATCTGGAAGAGCTTCTTTTCCCAAATCATACTAAGCAACCAGCGTATCTTGTCCATCAATTTTTCTCCCCCTGATTTTATCAGTTCCGCTGGGATCTCATCTGAACCTGATGCTTTATACATCTTCAATTTTTCAATCGCCATTTCAACCTCTAATGCACTTGGTTCTGCGACTAGCATTTCTGCTGTCTGTAAATTATCCTCCTCAATGTCCTGTTCTATATGTTCATTTAATAGCTGATTAAAGTAACTTTACCTATCTATTTAATATACTCCTGGAATCTGCAATCATATCCCCATTTTCATTCCGAATTATGTTTGTTACTAGCCTGAAACCTTTTCTTCTCTATACTAATTCCCTGATATAATTCTCTAATGTTCCCTATTTTTTGCGTTCATTTCAAGATCATTAATCTTCTCTCTCAAATATTCTCTCTTTTTACTCTTTCGTGACTTGGTGGTTTCCCGTCTAATAGTACCCAATTGCTCTAAATTTATCTCATTTGGCTCGTGTAACCATTTAATTTTTGCTAGCTTTCTTTTCTTTACAATATCGGCATATTCCTCATCAAACCATTTCTTGTTCTGCCTCTTTTTTAAACAACTAATGTTTTCTGATGCTGCCAATTTAATAGTATCTCATATAGCCTCCTATTATTTATTTATATAAGTTTCTTCTTCGTTTGTCACATTGGTCATCAGAAGATTCCAGTAGTTTCAAATCTATTAGCAATTTTGATTTGGGATCCTTGCCGCATTTCATCATTTTTCAAGTTTTTTAATTCAAATTTTACAGAATCATCTTTAGTGTTTGTTCCTCTCATTAAGCGATAGCCGTTGTCTAATTTTCACCCTGACCAGATGATGATCCGAATTGCAGTCTGTCCCTCTAACTGATCTAATATCGATGATGCTACTGTGCCAGCGTTTGTCCACTAATACATGATCTATTTGGTTCCGAGTTTTCGCCATCTGGAGACGTCCAGGGTGTATTTATGAATATCCTTATGCTGAAATGTTGTGCTCTTAACAATGAGTTTCTTTGATATGGCGATGGTGACTAATCTAACCCCATTGTCGTTACTATCTTCATGAAGACTGAATTTGCCTATTGTTGGTTTGAATATATCTTCCCGCCCCACTTTTGCATTAAAATCTCCTAAGACAATTTTCATATGATATCGATGATATCGTGAAAGGCTATCAAACAAGCATTCTAATTCTTCATAGAACTCATCCTTGATCTTGTCATCTTTATTTTCTGTGGGGGCATGTACATTTACAATTATAAAAATCATGTTGTTTACCCTTTAGAATTATGTATGATATCCTATCACTAACAAACTTAATATCTCGGATAGCCGATAAGATACTCCTTCTGACTAAAAAAACCTGTTCCAAACGCAGGTCTTATTCTGCACCTCCATAGTATAATGCAAAGCTTCCTGATACGTGACTATCTTCTCCTGGCCACCTAACTTCCTGTAAAAGCGACTATATCAAAGGGCGATTTATCTAATTCCCGTGTTAATATCACTAGTGCCCCGCTATTTTATAAAGTCCTAACATTCCATGTTCCTAGGAACATGTCCCTGTGTTTGAGCCTTTGGGATGAGTTCCCTGAAGTAGTCCCCGCCCGGAGAACCGAATGGGGGACTATTTGACCTCCGAAAAAATTTACCCCAGTTGAACCTATGTCCGCATTTCTTGACGGTTGTATTTTTACGGTGAAAGATCGTCACTCTTTCGACCAAGATACTTTTTTCGTCTGGCTTATCATCTTCGACCAGCCCGGCATGGGTAACCCTATCGGCAGCAATACTACCGCCAGCATAGCTCTCAGGATCATTTAAGCACGCAAGCCACTCCACCAAGACAAGGTAAAGATACCATGGAGGGAGTTACATATACAATACTTCATTAAATAAGGAAGGCTAAGTATTATTCTGTTATATTTGACGATACAACGTATTTTCTAATACAGAACAGTTTTCTTTGAACTTGAGATATTTTTATAAAAATGGGATTCGTGAAGATTTCGTAAAATTTATTGACGCTTATGAGAGGGTTACACATGTCAATCCAGATCAAGACCCAAATAGTGAACGCCGCCTAACTGGAGAAGCTTTGTGAAAGATTGTTGTAAACGTACTGCAATAACTGTCCCTAGACTTAAACAACTGTGTAGGAATTGGTAACGACAGATGTACTGTAATGACTTCTGAAGCTGTGCAGTCACTGAAATACAGAAACCTGCAGAGGAAGCATATGCTTAGTTTATTGTTTGGTCTTAAAACTTACAATATAAGAGTTGAGATATTATCTTTAATGACTAAATACTGTTTAAAAACTGCTCAGAATAGTTTTAAAGCATGTTATTAGCACGCTAAAAGTTACAAATTCATTTATTTCTTAATTTGTACAGACACATGCACCCCCGAAAATTTACACAAACCCATGACCCCTCTCCGAAAATTTGTTCTGGAACCGTCCTTGGGAAGGGGTTCGCGAATCAAAAAAGGTTGGGAACCGCTGAGTTTGAACATGAATCAGTAGATAAAAGCTGGCACAATTTCATCAGCGACGTTAGATCAGTTATAGGGACAGACTGAAACTCGGATCATCATCTGAATTGGATGATAACACAAGTCTGCATTTTAAAACTTTTTGTCAGATGATTTATTTAAAATAAGTGTTCTTCAAACAATTGATTACACTGATTCTAGAAAAGATTTCCATTTTTTGTCTATCACGTCAGGTTCTTGCACAAAAGTAGAATTTATATTTTCACATTTTAGCTACTACAAGCACAAATATATTAAAACTTTATTTCACACAAGATAAATTTTTGATACAAATACATGTTAAAAAACACTGAAGAGAACTGTCCTACTAATTTTGAGGATACGTTGAAAAAAATCAAAAAGTACATGGTGTTCCATTAATTTTGAAACCTTTTCTTTGACTTACTTGAAGTTCCTCCATTTTTAGTCTCCCTCATCAACATCCAAATGTAGTTCCATTCCATGTTCCCTGCTACCTCTTCTCCATCTCTTATTTTCCACAACTGCCTTGTAATTAGGGTCTAGTTCTTTTTCTCTGTGTCTATACCACGAGTAATGTGTTCCCGGTTCCAGAAGATTCTTACTTTTAAGCCGTGTGCGAAGTAGTTTTGCAGATTCCTTTGGTAAATTCAGATCACGAACTAGATCATTAAGGCCACTTTGAGAGGACCGTTGTGGAGCAAAGCCATCTTCAGGCTGATATATATCATCAGTATCGTCAGTAGTTGCATCAAGTTCACTTTCCACATTATATTCTGTCGGGTTCTCTAAAACAGCTGGAGGAAGAGGGACAGGCAGCTTTTTTCCATATTGAACTGGCTTAATGGCTGAAAGGATGCTTGGATATACAATTTGGTTCTTATATTTTTAATTACACCCCTGAACATTAAGCAAACAGAGTAACAGTCATTAAGGTGGTCTTTAGGCTCCCTTGCAGTCCATTGGAATCGCAAACGGCATGCACGATTTCTTCCCTTTTGTCCACAATCTTAACCTCTCAACACAATAGCGGCAAACTTTGTTCGGTGCCCACACCTTATCCTGGTCATCAAATTTCACTTTAAAATAAGGATAGTAAGCTATTTTTTTTTCAGAAAGTCTGTAATATCCGTTCTTTGCTTAAGCATTGTATAATTTCCACAAATATAGAAGAAAACGTTAGGATTGTTCACACACTTGCGTGCAGGGTGTAGACACTGTCATACTTACAGTAACACTAGAGATATAAAATGAGAACAGCATTGATAATGCATGTGACTGCCAAAGTCACCCAATAACAACCTCAGCAGCAGTTGTGCCAAACTAAAGGCTTACAGGCTTCAATTGACTAATTCCCCTCCAACAATACTCATTACTATCTGGTACATTTGCTTTCACCTATAAATATATGAAAATAGATTAAGTCCATAAAAAAAACTGTATGTGATAGAAGAAAACTGAGAACAGTTCCGGAATCAGTATAAAAAAGTGAACTAATACAGCATATTGGTTTTCAGTCATCTGATATCATGTAATCGAAGAATTGTTAACTCTTTATTTTGAGAGAAACAACCACTTAAGAATACTCTGGAAAATACGAATTAAAAAATGTTTCTATCTGTCTATAATAGCGTAGCCCAAATAGTGGACATTTTCCAAATATTTAAGAATCGTACGGAATGTTTATAGAATCTTTCGAACATGTTTAAAATATACCGAAACATTACATGACCTTACGAGTATACAAATGTATATAAAAGTGTGTAGTGCAACAGGGGCATAATGTATGTAAAATTGTAATCGACAAATTGTAGACCTCAGCCTCAAATGGTAACTGTACTAACCTATTGTGTAAATAAATATAAAACCAACAAATATTCGTGTAATTTATAAATATTTAAAAAATCGTAAGAAATATTTCCAAAATGTTTAAAATAGTACGAAACGTTATTATAAACGGTTGAAAAGTTTTAGTGCATCAGCGGCATAAGAATATTAGACGGAAAATTGTGTGGGTCTTAAAGCAAACCTCAGCACCAATCATGGAGATTTTTAATTTGAACTGAGTAAGCGGCAAATAATGGACTTTTTCCAATATAGACCAATTAAATAATAAATGTAACATAACTATTTCACTGCATACCGAATCATTAGCCTCCATTGACGCTATAGAATTCTGTTTTAATCGTTGTCCATTTATTGGAAATCGGCGTCTTTCTTTGTTCTTCATCGACAAGGTATTGTATCAAATCTGTTCCTATCTTCCAGTTTCATCTGTTGAAATAAATTATATGTACACATGCCACGACCTTTAATATGCGTTTAGGCCGGTTGGGAGATCACAAGCTTTGTTTATATTTTGTTTACTTACTAGTAGTATTTTTTTGTAACAGCATGTATAAACAATTTGAGAAAAATAATCATGATTAACTGCTTGGTTAATCTCTAATTTGGAACACCCACTGTTAAAGATGATTTCAGCTTATCTTTGTTCTATGAAATTCAGTTATGTAATTATTTTAAACTTGACTCTCAATTCCATAACCTATCAACATAGGCCTAGCAGTAGACATGTGCTTCAATAATGGCATAAATGTACTTTATAATGGCATTTTGTCTATTTTAGTGATTTCTCATCAATTTTTTTGTATAGAATTGATTTTACATCATGTATTTATTTATTTATCTAATGACATACAACATTGACAAAATGTCATTTGTTCATCTGAATCATCATAATGATTCTGGCTACCGAATATTATCCGGTCTCAGATATACTGCGAAGAGTTGGGCAGCACATTAGGTATTCCATATCTTAATCCAGGTTTGAGAGCTTGCATGTGGTTGCAAAGCGAGACAGTTTTTTGGGAAGAATGCCGTGTCCAGTTTGGAGCCGGAATTTCACAACAGCTTCTTGTCTTGGCCAGTCCGGTCTGTTATGTATGGAGGTCTTGCTGGATATTGTTGTGTTTATATCTAAGCTCATGAGATATTGTTCTTTAATCTGCTTCTTTATACAGAGTGAGGTAGAAAGGAAGGTACATGCATTGAGGGGTGATAGAATTGGTGATTCTGAACAAAAATCTTCTAATATACATATGACCTTTTCTTAACTATTTCAAGGTAATTTAATGAAAACAACCAGGAACCGGAAAAGTGCAGATGACACTAAATCAAGTTACTGTTATCTTAAGTTTTGTTAAATTTTGTACGTTTCCTCACAAAAGATGTTCAAACACTCCACCACTAACTTCAATGCATTTAGATGCTCTTGTAGACAGCTGTTGTGTTTCTGATCTGAGCTCATTCGTACATTCCTTTACGTGAGCACAAGCATGTAAAATACAAGTGACAAGTTTGACTCTGTGCTTGTAGACTTCATTCTTAAGCCAGCCCCACAAACAGTAAATAATGGGGTAAGATCGAGTGACTTCGGTGGACAAGCAATAATTCCATGGTATCTCAGCCGTCTGCAAGATCATGAAAATGCATTGAAGTTGGCAGTGGATTGTTTGAACATCTTTTGTGAGGAAATGAACACAATTAAACAAAACATACGATAACAATATGTTGATTTACTGTCGCCTGCACTTTTTGCAGTTCCTGGTTGTTTTCATTAAATTACAGTAAAACATTTATCAAATCTTATATGTATTAATTATATTATTTTTAGTCTGATCATCTTACCTCAATATTAATGTTTCAAAACAATTCTGTTTTATCGTCAGCTTTTCCAGTCTGTTTTGAAACATGTTCAAGAACAAATCAACATTATTATTGAGGTAAGATGATCAGGCTAAGAATGACATAATTAAAATAACCTCAAAATATAACTTCCTATAATTAAATATTACCTATATGTATATTAGAACTTTTTTGTTCACAATCACCAGTAATATCACCCCTCAAAGCATGTACATTTCCACCTGACTCACCCTGTATAGAGTTTAGAGGAGTGGTATGATGTATCTGTTTTGAAGCAGTTATGGAGCATGGCAGCTTTCTTCGCTAATATGTCTACCTGTTCATTGCCAAAAATCTGTCAGTGCCGAGGGATCCATGCAATACAACTTTCTTTTGGGCTTTTGGAACTTTTTTAATCATATTATAGTTTCTGAGCCTGAAGTTTCTATTAGGTCACTGAATTTTTAAAATACCTGCTGCACTGTTAACAACTTTTATTAATTAATTAAATAAAAAACGTAGTTTTATTTGATTTTCATATTTATTATTTAATTCAGTGACAGCTGTTTTGGTACCTTCTTCAGACATGTTAACAAATTATGAATTGTGTTCCAACTGATCTAAGCAACAATACAACAATATTTATTTAAATTTTTTAATTTAACAAAGGGGATTCATTCAAATCAAGTTGAGAATTTAACAGTTTTTTACTACTTTTAAACTTATTAATTTCTACAGCCTCCAAAAGATCTAACTTCTTACCCTTATCACAAATATGTAAAATTTCAAAATTTGGATCGAAACAATGATTAAATTGGAATAGGTGGTTAGCATAGTTTGAATTTTCTAAATTTCATCAAGTAAACACCAACTCAATTGATTACTTTTATTAATGTTTTTACTAACATTTCCTGTTATTGTAAATGTTTTGTAAAATATGCTTCATGGAACATTATTAATAGTTCTTAAATAATAGAAAATGTGGGGATTATAGCCCACCATGCCACCAGCATAAGCTTAAATGAAAAAACCGAAAAACACACATGTTATTGCTGCATATTTTAATAAATATCATATATATATATATATATGTAAAATATGAAAGGAAAAATGAATGCTAGAGTCGAGATTTCAAACCAAGTATCTAAACTCTGTACATTTAGCTCTCTAACAACCTAAGCTACCCAAATATTCCAATTGAAACATACATTTTCCTTATATATGTGGTATTCTCAATTCACACAAGAGATAGTGCAAATTTGTTCTGACTGACATCTAGTGGCTAACATAACAGTTAAGCAAATTTTTAAAGAGAATATTTACTTTATAGCAGTTACGCTTGTATATGTAGATGTTATAACTATATTTAAATGTAGTTATAACATCTAAATATATATATATACATGTTGATTTTTTCCCACATGGAATCATAGATATACCTTGAAATGAAGTAAGAAGTTGAGCTCAGGAAAACAGCACTTTAGCTTTCCCAATACATTTTCTATGTCCTATAGAATAACAGTGGGCATGTCCATGAGTTTATAGAGTTGTCACTACGTGCACATATCTTTGAAGTCCTACAGAATGTTTATAGATCTGTCGCTAGATGGCAACACATGACTGTGAAATCAGTTTGACCAACCTTCAAAATAAATTGCCAAACATTCATTATAAATGGTTGTACACTAACGTCTCCACCAGCATACTGCTGGTCTCACATTCACATGTTTTAATCACAGAAATGGACAACGATCCAGCCAATATAGGGGTAGACGCATAGTGAGATTGTTGTATCCCCTCCTGTTATGAACCCGGAGCTGCTATTTATTATAGTTGCCCAAGTTCCTCACAATTCTGGGTGGGCAGCAGTTGCATACTCACCGTAATTCCGTGAGGAAATATCTTCTGCATGGAGACTCATATCAGCATACATCCCATAGCACTGCACCAAGGCATCATACTTTAAACATCATGGCTTTTTCATAAACTTACATTGAGAAAAATTGATTGAATTTTAATGATGTAATTGACATTTTCTGATAAACTGATTACCCTGAATTACCAGTTAGCTATTGTACTCCAAGATCTGTCAAACATGGAACCAGGACTGCAAGTAAGTTACTTTGTAATATTATTCTTAAATATGTCTTAATACACAGACCAGCTATCCATAACCAATGTTAATACAACTAAAGAGAAAACTGTTTGTCTGTGCTGAGATCTGAATTTCATAACATTTACTTTTGCGATTAAACAAAGATAAGTTTCTTTTTACCCTACAAGTTTCCTGAAGAGTGCCACCACATAAAGGTGGAGGTTATAGATTCAATTCCTAGTTGATGCAGAAATTTGTCTCTGTAGGTGTGTTTTATTTAATTTCATATAATAAAGGTGTCTCATAACACAGGCCTTAGATTATAATTCTTTTTTTTTGCTGCAGCACAAGGTTTATCAAGTCTCTAAACCTAATATCGATGAGCTAAATTCAAGTACGTTAACAGTTTTTTTATATCATAAGGTTTTTTATGCCATGTTGAAATAAAATATTTATTACTTTTTACGTTATACGTAATATCCATTACCCTTTAAATTCTTGTATAACATACAGAGGCTTGATACAATATCAATTGTACAGTTAAAACAGCTCAAAATAAATAAAAAATCTAGTAATATACCTTAAGATCTAAATGAATGGTGAATGACTGGTGTTTGTGCTGCTGCCGAGGATTTTCTCTTACCACTCTCCAACGAAAATAGTAGGGAATCTTGAAGGCATCCCATCAACCCCGGTATCTCGTTTCCATCTCTTTTCTGTCTTTATTATGGTGCCTCTCACAAGACTCTTCACTTAGTACTCTGTGAAATATTGAAGATGAGAGTGAAGGAAATATAACTTCAAGTTCGTATTACATCCCAGTGCCATCAACTTTTTGAGCATGGTTTTACACTTTTTTCACATTGGTCAACTTTAGCATTACACCAGACAATTCTCATTGTTGTCCTTGTATGTTTCCAAAGTTTGTAGTTCCATGTCATACATGCAGTTTTTAAAAGTAACAAATTTGTGAATCTGTGACCATGAAAATTCTTCCTTCACTTTTGCCTCCGACAGTAACAGAATTTTTTAGCTATATATTGGTAACAAGGGGCATTTTTGTCCAAAATTTTAACAAACTGCTTCATTAATTCTAGTTTTGTGTGCAAAGGAAGTAGCAATAATTTTTCAGAATGAACTAATGTGTGATTTATTACATTTTTTTTCTTGGCACTAGTTGTTTTCTTCTCATCCAATTTGTAACTTTCCAGTTGCCTTTCCCAGGCCCCAGAGTCTCAATCACGTGAATAACACAGAAATTTCATGTATCCTCTTTGTTGCCCCAAGAAAGTACCTCACACTTTAAGATCACAGCACATGTACCACTTGTTTCATTATATTTTATTTCTTCTAGAATAGTACACAGTTTGTATGTGTATACTGAATGAACAACCAGGTAATTTATTCCCATTATCCAGATGAACGCCCTTTAGACTTCTTTTGCTAGAGTCAATAAATATATGCCAATCTGCTGGTTCGTAAACTGTTCCTGAGCAACCATTCAAGCCAGGGATAGTACAACAGTATTCAACTTCCCTCTCTTTACGATATACTTCTTAAATTCTTCATGATTTCTATACCAATAAAACATTGTACACCACCAGCTGTTTAAAGATTGTCTTCTTTAAATCTCGTGATAAAAATTAATTTTTTTCTTTAGTAAGACCCAAATCGCTTACCAAATTGTTTAATTTAGGTTAATTGATAGGATGCGGATAGTTTTCTTATGATTGTTGGGACAAATTGAAATTATTTTCTGTGCTGGAAGAGTGCTGGTAGTACTCTCTTGTAGTGTCCTTGTGGTATTGGAATTGTAATATCTGGCCCATGTGCTGGCAGCTTATTGCTTCCGCTGTTTTTCTCTAGGAACTAGGTAATGTAACCAGAAGAGGGTCATAGGATGAATCTACCTTCGGTTAAACACAATGACAAACTACTATGAATAAGATCAGTGATTATATTATAAAATTGTATTATATTTTAAGTGTTTACATATTTTAATACTTCACATATATACTGCATACAAGTAGTGGACTGCATGCTCTCATTTTTTATGTTAAAATATAATTGTGCAAAAATTGTACGTTACGCGCAAAAACTAGCAACAGATCTATTATCAAGGTATTTGACTTGTTTGCATTATTATATCTCATGCTGCAAAATCTTTGAGGCCTGTGTGTTTCATGTCGATAAATTTCAAGGATTTTAAACAAATTCAGAAGAAAATTTTGAGGTAAGGCACTTGTAGTCTGCTGTGCTTAATAAGGGTGTTTGATATCGAACATTGTTACTGATATGTAAAGACGTGAATGTTTGGTAATAATGTTCCAAAAATCAATATAATTGTCAAATATTACCAATCACATTAAGTGGGGCAGGAGATTAGCGGATGTTTATTCAGAAATGAAAATATTTTCATGAATAGCTTAATGACTTGAAATTAGTACGTGGAAACATAATTTTATGTGAAATACTCACGAAAGCAATAAAAAAAGCCATTTTAAATTGAATTTACTGAACATGAAAACTACCATTTTCATGACTATATTTTGTCACTTTGAACATTTTATTTTTCATTTCTTCTCTACCTTTCCCATTGAGATGGAGGCTAAAGAAAATTGAGACTATCACAATCCATCACAGTTACTCACGAAACTGTAGATTCAACAATATTATTAGACCTTTCTGATTATTCCTATATGTTACCACCTCTTATATCACTGGGAATGCTAAATCACATTGGAACCAAAAAAAAAAAAATCATCCGGCCATTATCATCATCATCATCCTTTACCGATGTGGAAAGGTATGGGAAGCTACCACACCTTTAATCCCCTAGTAAAGCTGCAATGCATGCCTTTGGGCAGAATTACTATGGATGGATAATTATTTTTAGCTTCTGATGTTGTGTTATCCGCTAAATAGGTACTCCAAATCTAACGCGAGGTTGAGATTTTTATTAGACAAAATCAATTGTGATATTTTTCAGGAAAACACCTCTTGTTGTATTACTTTTGATAATATATATACATACATACACACAAACATGCACACAGATTGTCTGAATCATTTTTAAGGGAAAAAAATGTCATGGGTAAGGGATTGTACAAGATAGGAAAGCACAAGTGTTTATTTTCTTTTCAAAAAATTATTTCTCTACATTGTGTGAAAATATTGCACATGAATTCTGAGAAGCATATATTTGACATGATGATATATTGTAAGTTTCATGTTACAGGATGTCAAAGTTGAAATAAAATCAGAAGGAGAATGGACTGACTATCCTGATATTGAACATGAAGCATTTCCAGCTCGCGGCAAAATGAAACTTGAGGTAATGTTTTTGTTAGTATTTCAGAATTGGAGAGTGAAACTAATGGATACTTGTATTAGTGACAGTTACAACATGGCTGATGCTCATACATGGAGTAACTCCACATAATTTGTTATTGAAACGTGATATAATTTCTGTCGGAATAGTAAAAAATCCAGCATATAGTAACTGTTGTAAAATAAGCGAAATTCTTTAACAACATAATTTGGGGTTTGATTTTGCTAGTTTGTGGAATGTATCGTTTTTTTAATTAAATTTTATGCATCAAAATTCATTGTGAGAAATAAACATGTTGACCATTAGAGAGATTTTGTTTATATGCCAGATTTTTATTAATTTTTTTCTTGATATTACATTTATCATTTGATTCATTGACATATATTATGGTTTGTTGCAAAAAAAAATAAAATGAAAATTGCAGCTGCTGGAGTGATTTTTAAATTTTTTCTTCAGGTTAGCCTTCGTTCTAATGGTCTGATGTTCTAACAACCTTACATTTGTAAGTTTGGTAATTCCATTACAGTCGTTGGGGTAGTAGGAGTTTAAGGATCTAACCTTTTGTAGGCAGTCAGCTCAAAATGTCTTCTGTGTTGTCAGCCTTGCAAGATGGCCGCCTCTACCTTCAAATGTTTAAAAGATGAAGTAGGACTACAATTCATTAGTGTAATAAGCTGTTAGTTTATGCTGACGATGTAGTGTTATTACTGTATTGAGTAATTGTGGCAGAAATTTAATATCAATGAAACTATTACATAGTCTCATATAGAATTAGATTATACAATGTGAATGATTAAATTAATGACAGATGAGGGAAATTTTGAAGAAAAGGCTGAATTCAAATGCCTAGGAACAATAATTACAAACGGGTCAGGTGCACCAACGTATAAAACATTAGCTCAACTCTGGGAATGCATGCTATTTGTATTACAGGGACTCTTGTCATGTCAACTGTTATTCTCTCAGTTATGTTATATGCATTTGGATAATTGAATCTTACTTTAAAAGAGGTGAAAGATTGTGAACGACGTAGGACATTTTTTGGACCAAAGAGAAATGAAGAGACAAGTGAATTGAAAGACTACAAACAGTGACATCAATTTTAAATTTGTGCTTTATAAAACAGTCTTCCTCAACTATAATAACTTCTGTTATAAACGTCGTCACACTATTGAACTTTAGGCCTTTCAAAGACCTTGTCCTCAGGAATACTTATGCAACTGAAATTATTTGTATATTTCATACAGAGTTCTTTGGTTGTTGGGTGTTCTCATTTCGAGTATTATTATTTTCTCCTTCCTTGATAATTTCAATCTCTTCCGGGATATTTCTTTTTTTTTTCTATTATTCTCTTTGTGGATTATTGAAATTGTTTTATCTATGAATTTATGGTCTGTTTCTCAAGTGTGTTCAGCAAAACTTGATTTTCCTTCCTTTTAATAAAGTCTGAGATATGTTCATTAAAATCTGAATTAAAATCTTCTTGAAGCAGAAAATAAATGTATACTAAATGAGGACACACCCAACAACCAAAGCCCTCTGAATGAAATATACAAATAATTTCAGTACCATAAGAATTCCTGAGGATGAAGCATGTCTTTAAAAGGCTTAGAATTTTAATAGTGTGACATTTATGACAGAAGTTATTATAGTTGAGGAAGACTGTTTTATAAGGTACAAATTGTAAAATTGAAATAATTTTAACCTGAACAGTGTTCAAACATGATGTTAAAAGTATAGATACTAACAGTGAGTTACACAATGTTTATGGGAAACCAGATGTAATAAGAAGAGTTAAGTCTTGTAGACTGCGATGGACAGATCATGTGGCATGAGTGGGAAATAGAAGAAGGAGATATCAATTCTCTCACCCAATGATGGGCCCAGAATTGGGTGTGATTGGAGGGAGGAAAATTATATGGGTATGATTGAAAAACATTAGCTCACAATAAGGATACATGGAATCTTTAGTCCCCACGGCCATGAACATATGACAGTGCCAGTGAGTTAGTCAGTGGTAATAATAATAGTCATGATAAAAATATTAATAAGTGTAGGTATTGTGTTGAAAATATTAGAAAACATTTTGTACATTTTCTTGTTCTCACGCACAGGTCATGCATATCTTGCTGAATATTCTGTCAGTTCACATTTCATTACTGTGCAGCCAAATCTACACCCATAATGACAATGCATATACTTACTGAAAATAATCCAATAGCCCATCAGATTCACAAACAGGCCTTAACCTTTAAGCGCCCAAGTTTAAATGGCCAGGTAGCGGCAGGCTGCCCAGGTTTAAATGTCCACCTAGCTTTTAAACTCCTTGGCTTTTGACTATAACTTTGCTGATTTTATTAACTCACATTTTAAAATCTGTGTGGGTCACAAACATCAAAGAACGTTTCAAGTGTTCAACATTATTGTAAAATCAGTGGTAATCACGGCAAAAATCCGTAGTGATATTTTATACCATAGAGAGAATTTTTAAATTTACGATAGTTACCAAATAACTTTAGGGACTTTTAGAGTGTTGTGAATCAGGTTAGAAGTGAAAAATTGTATATATATTTAGGTATATTCTAACCCTCGTTCATTCTTTTGTTTATTATGTTGCATCCGGTCAGTTTTCCACCTAAGCAGGAAAGTTTTGAAAAAAAAAAAGGTCACATTCCACCCACAGCCCTTATTCATTCACAGTGTTGTGACTCAGAGTGAAGTTTACGATATGTCTAGTACAAAATCACTACGTTCCGCTGAAATACAAGACATTCTCGGATTGTGACAATGACGAAAACAATATCAATGACAATCATAAGCTACAATCAACTGGCACTTATAGCTGTGAGACACCTGGCTTTTGTCAGGTCTTGGGTTCGTGAAACTAGAATTGACAGCGAAGAAAAATGTACTCTTCCCCCGGCATGACAGAATCAGAAATGTGCCTTCTTTTTGGCGTAATTATTCTAATGTGAAATGACGTGTTGTGGGATAGTAAGACCTAAGAGAAAAAGCATGCCTAATAATCTAAAAATAATAATAATTCAATGGTGCGACAAGCCTAGAAGGCCCTTAGCCTAACATCCAGCTGCTGGCCTCACACTCACTTGTGCAATCACAAAGGTAGATTATCATCGAGCCAGTGCATGGGTGACATGTCGAGTCCCCCAGCCGTTATAGCTTGTGTACTCAACCAAAAAATTATTTTTTCATTTGTTAGACTTGACCATTCTATACAGTTTTCTTCTTCTGACTTCATTGGTGCCAAATCAACAGATAGAGACTTCCGACTTCGACTTGTCAGAGACTTTTGCAACAGGCTGATAGAACACCCTGTAGACGACTTTCTGGATAGACCTAGTATATTGAGTACAGACATTTCGTGATTTGAAGTCAACTTTAGTCAACATTGGGCCAAAACAACACATAGAGACTTCCGACTTAGACTTGTCACAGACTTTTTGGAACAGGCTGGTAGAACACCCTGTAGATGACTCCCTGGTTGGTAGACATAGTATATTGAGTACAGACATTTCGTGACTTGAAGTTAACTTTAGTCAACATTGGTCGGTAGCTTTACAAAGACTAATTTATCGTGTGTTCGGCGCGGGGAATCAGAAAACGTGTGCAAGTGAAGTGTAAAAAGTATGATGTCGGTTTGTGAATTGGTGATTGTTTCGAGGCTTATCTCACAATAACAAACATTTAATAAACAAATGCTATCTTCACATCACGTTGCCAAGCATCTGGTAACCTTGAAAAAAGGTATGTTACAAAAGTAGTATTATCCAGTATAATTTCAAGCAACCAAACAGGTCCGCCTGCTCAGAAGCCATACGCTGGGTCTGCGGGCAGACTGGACGTACAATTTAAAACCCAGCATATATGCTCCTGGGCGTTTAAAGGTTAATACAGTATGAAAAATTAATAAGAATCCCACATGATAACTACTGGATAAACTATAAAGACAGAAAGAGAAACCTTAAAACTCAATATGGCTTCATACAGAAAGCAATCAAACTACAAAAACAGCATAACCCAAATCAAAATCCAGAAAAACTTCTCTTACCAGTATCACTTCTGGAAGATATAGATATTGCTTTTAACACAAATTTAATCAAACATGTTTTAAAAAGTGAAATGACCCCAGATGAACTAAAACAAATCACATTGGAAACCATTCACAGTCTATATCCTGAACCACAATGGGTACATATCTATACAGATGGATCCAGAATGGAAATAGAAGACGGAGCTGGAGCTGGAATTTACTCAAAACTGTTTAGCTTCTATGTTGCAGTAGGAAAAAATTACACACACTGTGATGGAGAAATTCAGGCAATAGAGTTAGCACTAACACAACTCCTCTACAGAATAAATACATTTCAGAGAGCAGTTGTACTAAGTGATTCAACATCAGCTATACAAGCTGTAACAGCATATAACTCTCCAATCTCCAGAAAAGTGTTGGAAATAAAAAAGATCATAAGATTATTGAACAAACAAAATAAAATTATCCAGCTCCAATGGATCCCCTCTCATTACGGGGTACATGGAAATGAAATGGCAGATCTTTTGGCAAAAAAGGGCACCAACATTTTACAGAAAACAAATCAATCCCTGCCTTACCATTCTGCAAAAATTATAATTAAAAGAAACTTCCAGAAAGAACTGATGGAGCACTTCAAATCACAAAGTAATGAAAAACCATGGGCAGCTATCTCGCAGAATAAAAACTTAATACCTGAACAACCAATACACGAAGCAGTAGCAACATTCAGACTGTTAACAGGCCATGACTACCTGGCAGCACACCTCCATAAAATTGGAATCTTCAACTCTCCAAATTGTATCCTGGGCAAGACAATAACACTACCATGAACAAAGATCATCTAGCTAGCTGTGAGGCTCTGAGGATGTCACCTACAAGAACTCTGGCAGGACTCTATTGGGAAGCAAGAAAGCAATTGGAACACATTCAAGCTAATGGGCATTAGACTACTACTACTACTACATTTCATTACTTGCCATCTAAAACAAGGGCAGAAGGTAATGAGTGATGTGGGTACCCTCTCGAGCTGCAGCAGTATTTTATCATGTTTCACCATAGAGTAGAATAATGTTGGTGTGCTCCTTATTTTTAAACATAGCAGGAACACCTCAAAATATGAAGGCCCACTGTTGTTATTATCCAGTTCCACAAAGAAAATAGGAACAACATACATGGAGCAGGTTCATAACTTGAGCGAGGAATTATATGAAGAAATTTATACTAAAATATGAAACCTTAATAACAAAATATGAAAATTATGACACAAATATATTATGATGCTACTATTTTTTTAAATTTTTTACATATATTTATATACACAAGCCCTGTATAATTTATGTGTATACATACCAGCACACAAACGAGACAAGAAGACCTTTTTGTAGCTCAAGAAATCAAGAGTTTCACTGTATTTCTATTTTAATTAATTTTTCATGAATTCTGACTCAGTATAAAATATGTTGTTTGTGATTTGAAGCAATTTTAATGACTCACGTTGAAGTCATTCTACATATGATTGTAGAATCATGTGATTCTACATATCATAAAATGTAAAGGTACTTTGTCACAGCGCTCTCTGACTAATAGTTTAAAACATGAAATTTCATAAAAATCCTCGCTCTATTCATAATCCTTGTCCTTCCCTTTCTAGCTCTGTGGCAGTCTGTTCGACTTCCACTGCTAATTTAAAGGAGAAATTGCTTAGGCCCCCAAACTTTCTCTGCTGACAGAGAAATATCTAAGATAACACTGAATGGTGCAGATGTACCATTTGTTGTGTATATAGTTTAATGTACTGAAACTTTGTCTTGTCTATGATGATCTTCTTGTCTGTTTGCAGGCCACATATGATGCTGTGAAAAATGAAATTAAAAACATTGAAATTGAAGAACAGATAACTCATAATTTGGTAAGTTCACTTTTTATGAAAAATATAGGCCATCAAAAGTAAAAAGTTTTTTTTTGATTTTTCATTGCAATCATTGGTTTTGGTACCTGTTTATTTTTATTTATATACAGAATTTTAATGTTTACACGTCTTTCTGTGCCGAAAGTTTTATTTTTCTTCTCCACTTGTCTCTCTCCATCCAATCAATGTCCTCCAGTCCCCTTGCTCTCATTCCAATTCCTATTTCCTGCATCCACGAGTTTCGAGGTCTTCCTCTCCTCCTTCATCCAGGTGGACACCATTCCAATGTTTCCCAGGTAATCTTTCTTCTTGCATTCGTCGTACGTGCCCATACCAATTTAATTGCTTATACTGTATATAATCTGCTATTTAATAACCAATGTTCATTTTTTCTCTTATGACAGCATTTCTTATTTTTGTCTAATTTTGAACATCTTGCTGCTCTTCTCAAGAAATCCATTTCCATTGACATAAGTACCTGTTTATATAATTTAATTAAGACTTGGGAATGTGCAAAGATCACAGCAATTACTCCAGCTGTCTCATGAAAATGTCACCAGCATTAGCTTTGCTGCCAAAAGGGTTACTCATGCTGAAAAGGTTAAAGACAATATCCCAGTAACTTGGTCAAAACAATGACAGTCTTTTGCCCTAAAAATACAACCGTCAAGAAATGCAGATGTGGGTTCCACTAGTGTAAAATTTTCCAGAGGTGAAATAGTCAACCATTGGGTTCTTGAGTCAGGAACTATTTCAGGGAATCCATGGCAGTTGGAAATCATAGGTCAGGATAGGGATATATTGAGAGCTTATGCCTGCATGGCCTTGAATCTGAGGGTTCATATCAACGCTGTCTATCGGTTCAATTATGCCAGTAATTTTTAGTATGACGAAAATGTGCTATAGTTTATAAGAACTTCTATTCCAAATTGTTCAGTTTATATAAAGTATAATAATTTATTATTGGAATTATGTTTCTATAAATCTACCATAATGATACAGTATATAAAAATGAACATTTTCGAATTGATACTCATGCATGCACATACTATGAGAAAGACATGCACTTAAAATGTGAACCAGACAAATGCTGATATCTAGTAAATAATATACTTTGGTGTTGTTTGAGGCCAGCATCACTTAGCTTTAGTTTATGTTGCTTTTTGTGTTTGGTAAAAGTATAACTAGCATAAATTAAGTACAGGGTGCGGCAGCATAACTTCCTTTTTTTAAAACTTAATAAAATGCATTGTATGAATCAGAAAATTTTTATTCGTTTTTTATAATATAGGCACATACATAAAGTTTTGTTTTACTCAGTTTTGAAGATCAAATCAGGTAGGTGACGTCCCCCATTCTCCATACACTGAGTAAACCGATTTCTGGCGTTTGTCATGACTCCTGCCAGCATAGCAGGCGTTATGTTGGCAATTTCTTCCTGGATGTTGGTCTTCAAATCTTGTAGGGTCCTTGGACGGTTCACATAAACACGGGATTTCAAATAACCCCATAGAAAAAAATCACAAGGGGTCAAATCGGGAGAGCGGGCCGGCCACTTCAAATCGCCCCTAATTGAGATAAGGCGCTCTGGGAAGTGTTCCCTCAAAACAGTCATCGATGCTCTTGAAGTGTGTGCCGTTGCACCGTCTTGTTGGAACCAAGTGTCCCCTAAGTCCAACTCATCTAGCCGTGGGAAAAAAATTCCTGTAACATGTTTACATACCGGTCCGAATTCACTGTCACTGTGACTTCATTTTCCTCAAAGAACCAGGGACCAATAATTCCACTTGAGGAAATTGCACACCACACTGTGACTTTAGGTGAATGCAAAGGCCTTTGATGCAATTGTCGAGGATTGGTGTCAGCCCAGTAGCGCATGTTTTGTTTGTTGACGGATCCACACAAATGAAAATGGGCTTCATCACTAAAAAAAACAATAGCGTCCTCAGGAACGACTTCCAGAAGAACCTCACACGCGTTCCTCCGAGAATTGAAGTCACGTTCAGAAAGTTCCTGCACAATTGCCATCTTGTATGGATGGAAATGAAGATCATCATGAAGTATTCTCCTTACAGAACGATCGGAAAGTCCAAGGGCAGACGCATGTTTGCGCGCAGAACGCCGTGGTGATCGCAACATTGAAGCTCTCACTACCTCAATTTCTCAGGTGATCTAATCGGCCGAGGGACTCCAGTTCTTCGTCTTGTCGCACTTGCAGTTTGTCTGAACGTAGTGACCCACGTAACAATTGATTTCCGGTCCGGGACAGGGGCCAACGGGGCTAATTTAAAGCGATTCCGAAAGGCGCGCCGGGTTGCGATCACAGAACATCCGCTCGAAAAGTAGGCCTCAATGGCAAACGCACGCTTCCTCACTGTTCCAACGCATGATGGCGACTGAACTGTGTCAGGACAAAACTTTATAGTCCCCCCTCTCGAACGAGACCACTAGCGCTCCGCTACGACATCAACCGACTAAATGGCGCACATTTTAAAAAAGGAAGTTATGCTGCCGCACCCGGTATTATAAATTTAAAAATATTATTTTGAAAAAAATTGTATTGTTAAGAAGTCGGTGCTTCCCAAATCAACCAATATAATATCTCATTTCATATCAGCCAATAACATTTTTCATCAAAGAAATGTTTGATGAATTGATAGGTAAAAACTTAATTCAACCAACAGTTGTTCAATCAACTTACAGTAGGTATTATTACAAGTGTGCATAAGCAGCATTTAAGTGAAATAATGAACGAAATATTTTCCATATTCTCCCGCTTAATGACGGATCATATCATCAGACAAGAACTAAACATGTACACTTAGCGACGAAAAGAATGGACCGACTCATGATCTCGAATATTTCAAGTTCTAACGTGCAATTCACACAAGTAAACTAATTACACAGTAGAGCTACAATACGTTTTCCTTCTTCCTTTGAACAGTATTCTTTCTAAATGCAACAAGGCAGTGAAAGCGTAGCTCAGTGCTTAGTGGCTTGATTCGTATGCAAGAGGTCGCAGGTTCGATTCCCGGAGAGGTTCATTTTTTTAATTGTTAAAGTGTTTTCTATTCTATTCTGTATATTCATTCTTAAAGTAAAATATACTAACTATTTGGAAGTATTACTATTTTTATTATTAATATTATTATTATTTATTTATTTATAAACAGGTTTACAGTGTAATAAAACATCTTACTATGCCTAAAACGTTTTAAATTTTTATCTCCTTTCTCCATTCTTTCTATCTTCTCATTCCAATTCTTCCAGACCTAGCGCCCTTATATATTTTCTTACATCATCCATTCATTTAAATTTAGGTCCACCTGTCTTTCCTTTTTCAGGTGGAATCCATTCCAAAGCTTGTCTGGGTAATCTTTTCTCTGGCATCCTGCGTATATGACAATACCATTCTAGTTGTCTGTATCTCACAAAATCTACTATTGAATTTGGGACTTTCATTGTTCTGTGATGTTTTTTTTTTTTGATTTTTTATATATTTTTTTTCCAATTTAGAATGTCTAGTTGAGCGTCTGAAACAATCCATTTCAGTAGACATAAGCTTTAAACTCAAATTTTTATTCAGATGCCAAGTTTCTGCACCAAATGTTAGCGTGCTTCGAGTTATGGATTTATAAATTTCTAATTTGGTATCTATTCTTATGTTCTTGCCCCACAAAACTCCGTTTAACAATGTTATTACCGATCTGCCTTTTTTAATTCTATATTTTATGTAATTTTTCTTCGCGACATTTTGAGTTAATTTTGATCCCCAGGTAATTACATTCTTCACATCAATTGATACATCCCATTATTATTATTATTATTATTATTATTATTATTATTATTATTATTATTACTATTATTATTATTATTATAGATGATGTATGATGATAATAATAATAATAATATTATTATTATTATTTTTATTATTGTCCATAATTTTATTTCCCTCCAATGTCCCAGGTTGTCATTTCGACATTTCTGGTGTTCTTTCCTGGCATTGACTTTATTGCAACACACTTCTGAAGTTTGGGCGCCTAGAAGACCGAGTTACGTTACCCCGATGATATGATGAGTGATTCTTATTGTCCATCATCTATGAGCTATTATTATGATGGACTTGACATATATAAACTAAATATTTTAATTGAAGATTGAAACTTTTTTCTCACTAATATGTATTAAATAAATAAACACATAAATATATAAAGCTATATTATATTTTATTACATAAATTTATAGCATTATTATTAAAACATGGTACTGCACGTACAATTAAATTTATACCGGTAGCTAAATACTGTTACAGAGTTTACGAAGGCAGGATTATTACATAAGATAGTGTAAAGTGGACGTAGAGTATATGGCAGGAATTAAATATTATAAGATGTATTTTGCGAAAATACAGATGAATAAAAAAAAATGTTGGAAGATTTCAACTCTGGCTTTCTCATATATTTCATCTTGTTGTAAGTAGTTTAACGATCTATGTTATTCGAACATCTGATACTAGTTGCCTTGATTACTTTTACAGTATGAACGATAGTTGAACTTTTTTTAAAATGTCGTAATTTGGTAATATTGTATTTGTCCAACACTCTTAAATATCTAGAAACATGTCTCCTTCGCTGTTCTTTAACTATTTAAGAGATTAAAACCAAATACAACGCATTTAAAACATTTCAAAGTGCGTTACCTTGTGAACCTCAGCTATGGCTTTTTGAGTTTGCACAGTGGGCCGTAACGGGAACTCTGCTTTTTGAAGCAGCTCATTCTTTTTTTTGCGAAGTGTACATTAAAATCCTTAAAGGCATTTAGTACAATAACAATACAATTCTAATTAATGAAATAGAATACAAGGAATAAAATGCAAAGCAATTTAACCTGATTCATACATAATGTAGCAGGATTTTAAAAAATGTCAGGTTATTGAATAATGTATCTACATGACAGGAGCAGGGTGGATATAACGAATCTCCAACTGTCCATCTCTACTACCGGCTATTAATTTATTAAAAAAGGACACTTGCTTGCTCTTGAGGCACTTTAGTTGGTGGTCGTCCCCTGGAACTGAATGGAGACCATCATTATTCTCTGGAGGGAAACAGTTCACAGGTGCAACTGTTTTCTCGTAATTTCTCAGGAATACAATATGGTCCTAATATTCCAGAGAATGGATACATAATGGTATACCTGCTGCAGGAATCACACATTCTATAAATAGGCGAACCAGGTTGAACCCCATATAAATCACATCATGACTCATGGCACATCTTACTAGAAACTAAATATTGTGTGGCGAATTGGCAGCATTTCTTCTAAGGGTGACTTTAACAAACCCGAAGATCATCTGGAATACTATTTGACATTAACAAGTATTATTTATGTTTTGAACTTTTATGAGGTTTAATTTAAGATAAAATCAAATGTTTCATACCTCTCCTCATATTAATCTTCTAAGTAGATTGCAATTTTGTTTTTAATGGTGTACCCATCCTCTACCATTTTGCCGACTGATGTTATGTCAATTGGAAGAACCATTTCTTCTTCTTCCCTCCGTTGGACCGATTAACCTCTGGATCAGGTCAAAAATGGAGAAGTGGAAAAAGGCAGCGGTACCTGCTCATGCTTGGTCCGAAAGACATCTAATTGAATCAAAAGCTAGTCTAATTAAACAAATAGATAAACAAAAGGAACTCACAGTTTGGGAAAAACTCCACATTCTAAAAAACAAAGAAAAACTTATGAACTTCGAAATTCCCGCGAATTCTGACCTGAACTTGAGGTTCATTGATCCACTAACAGAGGGAAGAAGAAGTAGAAGTGGGCCTTCCAAAACACATTACATCAGTCAGCAAAATGGTACTGAGAATGGGTTTGCCATGAACCTGAAATCGCCATCTACTTAGAAGATTAATACGAGGAGAGATATAAAGCATTTGTTATCTTATATTATTAATGTTTATTTATTTACTTATTTAATAAATTCAATTCTAATTTTATTGTGCCTAAACATGCCAGTTGTATAAGATATTGTAACAGTCACATTTTCTGTCACAATAATGTTTCAGTTCTTCAACTAAAACATAAATCAAAGAAGCAGTTCAATTAAAGTGGTTGCTAACAATATTCAAGTAGAAGATTAATCTGTTGCTAAAGAAATAATCTTCACATTAGATCAGTTAATTTATTTCTTACACAATATTTGAATAGTGGCAACACACACTAATTTATCTTTATTGTGAACATTGATAATGCGGCTAACACAAAGTAGGAAAGTTGTCCCGGATAACTGATACTAATTGTGCTGTTTCTGGAACCATTCACTTCTCTGTTAATGATTAAGAAGATAGTCCTTAGACCACAACTTCCAAAAATATTGATGCATACATTGAATGTGCTTCCATCTGCTCATTCTGTTGATGCTTAAGTGTTTTAAGGAAGCTGTAGGGTAGCAGTGAGTGAACGGCAAAATACCAAATGACCAGATGTAATTGATTGCAAACAAGTTGCATCATCAGACATCAGACGTAATGGTACCTGATTTTGATGTAATAACATGTTATATTCTTCATAGTTAAGTATTGTCAAACCTATAACCTTTATTAAGTGAGTCTTAACAGATTTTACATTCGACTCCCTTAAACTATTTGTATAACGATGTCAAACTGAAATAAATTTTCAATCAAAATTGTTTGACATAACAAAGTTTTCAATACAGCTAATATATCTGAGACAGAAAAAAATTAAGTTGGGCAGCTGCACCAACAAAATTAGTACCATTATCACTAACTCTGTAAAACAAAGCTTTGCAGTTAAAATGATTTGCTGTTTACCATCAGAATCAATGTGAGCATTTTTGAGATGACTACTGATCGTCAATATACCATTCCCATCCAGGAAAGGTGAAACAGTTTTCAATTTGCTGCTACATGAAGCAAGATCATTATTTTGAGAAAGACAATTAATTTTATCGGAATTTCACTTATCTGAATGAGATGAATAAGTTTCATAAATTAGTTCTTTATTTCATTTATTGTTAGAAAAGACTTAGGAAATTTCAATTTATCACAAAATTTATAGACATAAGTAAATACTCTCTTAAGTGTATTAAAGTTGGTAAAATCTATGTGTAAATTCATTGATATCAAATGTTGGATGCATCAGAATTATTAGCATTTGTGACATTGTTACACAAAAGACTACAATCAGCTTCAGGTAAGCCAGGTACCATTACATTTGAATAAATGTAACATTTATTAAATCTTCATATGAGAACTATGTACCATACCACCATAAATCAACAGAATGTAAGTCTTGGGAAAATTGCCACTAGTTAGAAGATCAGCAGGTTTGCCGTTAGTAGGAAAATCTCGCTAACATTTTATGTCAGTTGTTTCTTGAATTTCAGAATCTCTATTTGCAACAAAAACGTGAAGTTGATAACTAACAAACTGAATTTATTTAACTTTCACAGGGAAAAAACATTATGAGGTTTAATTTAAGAGTTAAATTAATATTTTTAGTCCCGCGCCGTAGCCGAGCGGTTAAGGTAGGAAGCCTTGGTGCAGAGCTACGGTACTTGCGCTGGTTCGAGTCTCCATGGAGGAAGAAATTTTCTCATGGTATTTCGGCCAGTATGGGACCGGTGCCCACCCAGCATCGTGAGGCAATTGGGTAGCTACAATAAGTAGCGGCTCCAGGTTGAGGAACCAGCGATAACGGCTGGGGTACTCGACATGCTAACCACATGTCACACCTACACTGGCTGTTGATCATCTACCTCTGTGATTGACACATGTGGATGTGAAGGGCCAGCAGCCGGCTGGTAAAATGGCAACCTCTGAAAAGTGGAAAGACCCTCAATCGGAATCGGAAATTAATATTTTTATTACCTCACCTCACATCCTTTTTCTTCTAGACTGCAGTTACGAAGCTCTATCTCCATCATCAATAGTCTCTCGTCGACCGGGGTTAATGTCGTTTCTTGGCGGTTTTCTTCTACCTTCTAACTGAAACTATCTAGCCCATAGGTTTATGTCTGCGCAGATATAAGCTCTCCACACATCCTTACCCTGAGCCAATGTTTTCCAATTACCCCCTGTATAATCTACTCTGCTCTAATTATTCTTGGACTACCAACTGGGCGTTTTCCATCTGAATTTTCTACAAGAAGGTTTCATGTTCCTATTTCATTCCTACTTGTGCCCCATGTCCTGACCATTTCAGTCGACGAGACTTAATTTTTCTTATTATAGGCTTCTTATAAAGATCATGTAGCCCACTGCTATGTAGTCTCATCCATTCTTTTGTCTGTTCAGCTCTGTGTGGTGAAAAATGTTTCCTCAGAATTTTATTCTCCTCCCTAAAAGTAAGAGTGCTTGTTTCACATCCATATTATATAATTGGAAGAATAATGGTTTTACAAATTTTCAGATTAATATTCTTTGAGAGAAGTTGGGTTCACAGGATTCCCTGTAATGCATAATAGCAAGCATTTCCAGAATTGAGCCTATGTTTAATTTCTTTGTGCATCTCATTCCTATTTGTAATTATTGTTCCTGTGTATTTGAATGCAGCCACTTCTTCAAAATTACCCTCATATGTCATTAACTGACTATTTTCATCTATAGTGTAGCCTATTTCTTTGTGTGAACATATATTTAGATTTATTGACGTTTACTTCCAGTCTCAATTTCTTAGTGCTACTCTATAGAGTGTGTGTGTTGGCCCTTAGTATCTCCCTGCTATCACCTAATAATACATCAGCAGCATACACTAATGACTTAGTAAGAACATTGAGTTCTAGGCCTTCGTCATCATCTAAAGAATTAATAGCATGCTCTAGTACAAATTGAATAGTAGAGGAGATAGTGCATCTCCTTGCTTTAACTCATTGTGAATGTCGAAAGTATCCGAAAACTGATTTTCAACATGCAGCACTCTACTCTTTTGTGCCATTTAGACACATTCAAATAAGTCTAACTTTTTAGGAATTCTGAACTCCAGCAGGATACTATAATTTCTCCCTCTAATTGAGTCATATGCCTTTTGAAGTATACATATAGTTGACACAGAGTGCAATTATATTCCCATTTCTTTTTTAAAATCAGTCTCACATTAAAAATCTGATCTGTTGTGGATCTGTTTCCTTTAAATCCACTTTGATGATCTCCTATTCATCATTATTGGGAGTAAGTCTGCTTATCAGAGAGCTATGCCAGCAGTAGCCTGCTGCTGAAAGGGATACCCATGCCAGATAGGTCTGTCATATATGCAAGATTTAAAAAAAGTACCTTTTTTTGAAAGAGTGACGATTTTTCACCATAAAGCTCTTTTATATAAAAAATATTTAAAAAATAATGCTATGTTTTATTTTGATTCTTTGATAACAGGTGCTTATCCTGCTTGTCTGGAATGAACGTCCCTGAAACCAAGGCATTTAAAACCCACTACCTCTGTGAACTGTCAACCAGTTTAGTGAACTTTGAAGAGGAAATGGAAAATTTTCAGGTGTGTGTAATCCAGACAAGGAGGATATGCACCGCATACCACACTGTTAAAATAAAAACACAATCTTCCTTTGTATTTCACTTTCTTATACAAAGGAGCTTGATGTGGATTGTTAGGAAAATTAAGCACTACCATAACTTAAAAAAAAATCCTTGGAATATTTGTTTACAACCCGAAAACAAAGAATTTTTCTGCTGACAGTTGCATTTAACAGATTTTACTGCAAACATGTGAGGGACATGATTTATACAGGAAATGTTGGGCAAACATTAGCTCAGGATACCATTGTATGGAGTGTGTGTGTCTGCATGTTTGTGATCCTCTGGTTCTGCCAGTGAATTAGTTTCTTCTGGATCTTAACTCTTTTCTGATTGGTTTGAAAATACTTGATGAGATTGTGTTGTATTGAGGCCTTTCTCACATGCATTACTTATTGATTGATAATTTGAAATTATCTGGATGTGCCTCTGTAACTGGTTGTCATGTCTAAGCTCAAGTCTCAAACATTTCACCCTTCTTAGGCATGAGAAAGGTAAATTTTGAAAATAATTAATTTCATACAAATGTTAATAAATACTATTTGAATCATGCATTTACTAATAAAGCCATCATATACCTTGTTTTTCTTTGTAGATATATATCACTGACGTGCTTCAAAATGGCATTTTATTATTTTATGTAAATAAAGTTACTGCGAAAGTGGCATAAGTCTGACTCGCCAGTTTAACTGTACATTTTTTATACACTTTTTATTAGTAAGTTTCTTCTCAAAATACTCAAAATAATAGGAATATGAATAAATAATAATATGAACAAATTAATAATATTTAATACACAAGTGATCTTCTTGGTGATATAATATTAAAATATATATGTAGTCAATATGCCCATTTCACCAATTAATGTTTTAAAATGGTCAACAAGTTTCTACAGCCAAGCTGTCATTCTCAAGACCAGATATTGACAATATCTGGTCTTGAGAATGACAGCTTGGCTGTAGAAACTTGTTGACCATTTTAAAACATTAATTGGTGAAATGGGCATATTGACTACATATATATTTTAAAATTAATAATACTAATAATAATAATAATAATATTATTATCTAAATAGTGCACCTACATAAGGAAGAGTTCTTCATAGCTGAATTATGTGTATTAATGGTTTCTTTTTTTTAATGATGTAAAGAAAGACTGGAGAGTTTGTTTTTTCCTAATAATTCTCCTTTGTATGATACAGCTTGAAACACATTTTGATGTAGAGTAGGTTTTGATGCACAAGGTCCACAGAAATAAATTGTCTTGTTCCTCTCAACTTTTGTTCTGCCTGCAACACAGGGATTTGCCCAAGATCCTTTTGATGTTCTTCCCATGAAATGTTGTAAGCCATTTAATCTTTGCAACGTTGGGTCTTTGTAATTGTGTGACCCTTATTGTACTTAGTGGGGATTTATGGGTACTCATGCGTTCAGAAACAAGAGATGTGACACGTGCTTTTTCTACATTTTTTGTGTGATACAGGGGTCTTATTGTATCTGTTTTAGGTGCATGGTGTACAACATATACAAGGCTCACTTCATAAGTCACGGCAACTATTTTTTATCAGCCAATAAAGCTGCAATTCAGTATATACAAGTCACTGGAATGCCCTTCACAATGGTGGTACAAAACTGGGATCCAGATACAGGAAGATATGGGTAAGGGAAATTGAAAGGTGCATAAATAGAAATCATTGTTTTACTTCTATTACATGTGAAGAAAAAACCCACAGCTAACACACTTCAAAATTTTAATTGAAGATGCTTCTGCATGTGAAGCAGTTTACAAACAAGGAGGATATCTTAACAGTGTTTCAACGAAGAATGGTGTACATAGACACATCACAAACACCTAATAGTATTCAGCACCTTCCTCATCATCGGCAAAAATGTAAGCCTTGGGGGATTATTTTAAAGGGTGTTAGTTGTGGGTTAAAATAACTTTTTTTTTCTTCACATGTAATAGAAGTAAAACAATGATTTCTATTTATGCATCTTTCAATGTCCCTCACCCATATCCTCCTGTACCACCATTGTGACTCACTTGTATATACTGAATTTTGTTTCCAGCAGCTTTATTGGCTGATAAAAGTAGATGCCATAACTTATGAAATGACCCTTGTACAAATTTACAATAGACACCTACAAGAACCAAAAAAAAAGTTTCATGTACCATTTATGAGTGCGTCTACAAAACTGGTACTGTGCAATGCAATTATGTATCCTATCATGTGTTTGGTGTAGTCCAGGACTAAATTTGGTTTCACTGTTGCTGCTTGATAAGGATACTTTGAAGATACTGGTATCATTTCATTTTCATCCTCTTTATGATAAGTAGTCTGAAGAGTTATGGTTCTTCTATTCCTCGATGTGAGAGCCAGTTTTTCTTGTTTTCTAAAACTAATTACATCCCTGCTTTTTCATCTTTTTATTTTTATTTGGCTGTAGGGAATTTGGTATATTTTTTCTATTGTTTAGGACTATATCTGTTGTTACCATATTCATCTGCTAATTCAGGTGAAGTATATCACCTGTCATTATAAATATGGAAACCTTGAGGTGGGTCTATAGGAGGGATGAGGTTCAGTCCTTTACAACATGTGTGGTTTTGAGAAGATCAGAATCTGATCGAATTTTTCCCATGTAGGGCTGGAAATTATACGGAACTGCCTGAGAGTGAAAATATTTTCATTCCAAATTTTGGCTGGTTTGTTTGAGTTGTAGTCTTTGAGTTCACTCTCCACTTGAAGCTGATTGTGCTTTCATCGACAGATGTGGAAGGTCCTGGTGAGTAGAAGAGAGAATGCTTATGCTGCATTTTTTCCATCACATCCTGCATCAATTTCTCTTTAGCTAACTTGTTGTTACCTTCATCATGGGCTAAATGTAAATTCCAAACCAAGAGGAGAAATTTGTGTCTTGGAAACACATCGCCAAAAAAAGGGAAATTTGTCTACCCAGCTTCTGGAAAAGTAGTTCTTGTTATCAGGACTGGGATGAAGCCCCATGTTGAATACCATGCCGAAAAACAGTTTTATATCGGAAACTTTCAGGGGAAGACCATGATGCAATTCTACCTCTTTTAGTTAAGTGTGTTAATTTTTGTTTGTCTGACCGCGATTTCAAGTTTCTTTCGTTTTATCAAGGATTAAAAAAAAAAGGTGAAAATATTCCACTGCATCGATATCCTGATTAAAAAGAGATGGTAACACTAGCCCCTGCTGAATTTTATTTATTGGTATATTTGAAGTTGGGCAGGATCTAATTAACTCACCTCTGCCCAGGAAGCTGCACTCAGGAGTGTGTTACAGTTCTGCCAATGCCAGGAGATAATGTCAGGAATTTATTAAGAATACTTTGTGACATTAAGAAAATCACACTATGTTGTGATGCCTGTGTATCAATTTATGGCTCTGGCTTTATTTCTCAAGATACTCAGTCTACAGACACGCTGTAAGTATTGTTGTAAAGTTTGATTTTAACTTTGTTCACAGGTCGAAGCATTTGCTGTAAAAGAGGAAACTGATGATATTAAACAAGAGGTACCAATCACTGAACAATTAGTACCAATTGTGAAAACTATAACAAAGGTAAGGTTTTTGTTTATATTTTCTTTTGCAATATTAGACCATCTATTATTTTGATGTGTGGTTATGCTACTTAATTAATCTGAGTGAATTATTTAAAGTGGTTCTGTTGAAAATCCACTCACAGTATTTTCCAGTCTATAAGATACACTCGTCCTCTTTATTACAATTTTACCAGAAAAAACTTGTGTTTCATGAAACATGATCTTCAAATGTTTTATCTTAACACTGGATGACTACTTTGCATGTATGTGAACCATTTCTGCTGAAATGTTAATGATATTTTGTGAGTTTCCTTGCATACATTTCAAAACTTTCGTCTATATTCTTTCCCACTTCACAGATGAGTTTCCTTGCATGCATTTCAAAACATTGGTCTATATTCTTGCCCACTTCACACATGCTAGAAATAACATGAGTGTCACATGTCAATTTGATTTTACAATTAACTTCCTACAAACATAATGGAAGTTAAAAGGGAGTGTAATGATGGAGATAGTCTTTACCTTCGTTATGTGAGTTGCATCAATTTTTAAAATTAAGTTTGAAATTTAAAACGTTTGTCTTATACATCAGTAAATAAAGTACCAATATTTTGGTTTCTTTGTTTTGCAGCATTTCTTAAGAGTGAACTTGTAACACACCATTGTGTATTTCTCTCGTTACCACTGTTCAGGGATATACTTTAGAACTCAGTTTTACATTCATAACTCTGAAAGTCTCATGTATTAAGTGATATAGTTCACCAGATATGTGGTGTTCATTAATACAAGATGGTAGATGCCAGGAGTTAAGTGGTTTGAATCCTGATGGAGGTAGTATATATAAACAGCCTCTACCTTCCGACTGCATCATGACCCTGGTGTTGGCTCAGCCTTTATATGAAATGAGTATCAGATATTCGCTCTGGGGGTAATAGTTACCATTATGTAGTACTAAGAACCTGGATGACATCTTGTGCTAATTGTATGGAAAGGTGGAAGTCTTAACCTTCTGATGCACTAGTTGGATCACTTTACCTTTTATTTTCCAAGATTCAACCTCTTTAAATTAAACACTTAACTTTTTCTTAGTGTTTTGAATGTTATGCAGTAAGAGATGTCACATCAGCTAGCTTTAAAATAAGTCAGCTTACTAGTTTGGTTAAGTTTAATTTTTAAACTGTAGACATAGGGAGCGGCAGTAGTGGGAACATTTGTGCCAAGTGCCTCGTCATCTAATTAGTGATGTGCGTGAATGGATTAATGAGAATCCCTCTGTCCCTATTGACAGTTAAATAATAAATTCAGTATAGGACTTAGTGTCTGTGTTATAATTTAATTTAACCAATAACATTAAGACACACATATTAAAATTTATATTTTTATATGTTGCATGTGTGAATATATACAGATTCAATGTATATGGTGTTAGAAGCAAAAAGTTCCAGTAAACATGGGTCTACAAACAAACCACGTGTGAGATTTTTCATTATGAATATGAGGTTATAACTTGCAATATCCTGTATTGTTAGTTTGGTGCTGCAATAAATAGTAAAGAATGACTTAAACTTTTTAACATTTTTTTTTTCATGAAAATTGCATAATGCTGCATAGCTGTTTGATACATAATACCGTCCAATTATTCTCAGTACAGGTCTATAGAAAATAAATAACAACTGAGGTCAAGATTATAAACTATATTTTTTTAAACTTTCAATTCAGTATCTTCATATATATCTTATTACCTACACACTAAAAATATATTATATTTTTCTTCTTTTTCTATAGACATATGCCTATTTATTTACACACACTATGTCAATGATGATTACATGTTATTCCATCAGTTGAGGGGTCTGCCCACTTCTCTCTTTGTTCCAGGATGTAAGTTCTTCACTACTTTAATGAGCATCTGTCCATGTGAGCATTCCATTCCCTTTTCCTTGTTGTAACAAATATCTTAACATCTATGATATTACAATCCTTTCTCACATCCTAGTTTCTAACTCTGTCAAATCTTGTTTTGTTTACTAAGGCTGTTAAAATATTCATTTCTGCTGTTCTTATGAGTTGTTTAGTATCTGCTCTTGTATCCACAGGCCATACACATGTTTTATAAACTTTTACTTTACTTTCTGTGTTTAAATATTTGTTTTTCCATGTAACAACTTGTAAGTATCCTGATATTCTCGATGCTTTGAAAACCTGAGATCTTACTTCATCAATCAATATACTAGATTTAGAGATGTGTATCCCAAGATATTTAAAATCCATAACTTGTATAAATAATTCTAATTTGCATCTTATAGATATACACATACATCCAGTTATATTTCTAGAGATGTCCGTATTAAATTTTTCTGCTGTTGTCACGAATTTATGAAGTAATCATTGGAGTTAGTCCTCTGTTCTGGCGGTGAGAACTGCATCATCAGCATGATATATTGTATTAAATTTTTTATTTCCCATTTGGTAATCTGGTAGGTACTTTACCTCTTATATAATTTTATCTATTATCAGATTAAACAATAAATGGCTTCTTGTTTTATTCCTTTTGTACACTTAATTCCTTCCATAAGTTTCCCATTTATAGAAATATTTGTTTTAGTAATTGTATTTATATCCATTATCAAATTTATTACTGGCTTGAAATTTCTTTCTCTTCCAAGATTCCTATTATATCTTCTATTTTGGTTGTATGAAATGCTTCTGTTAAATAAAAACAAATAAAAGGTGTTGTATATTACTTTTCAATTCTAAAGTAAAATTTTTTATATCATAATGAATGTGTTCCATTATATTAAGACATAAGTAAAGATTAAGACTGTTTTATTAAAACAAGATTGTCATTTCTGCCGTAGACTTAATTTAACATAGCTGCACAGGGGAATGAGTAAAAAATAAGATAAGTATTATATATATATATATATATATATATATATATATATATATATTGATTCATTTTGATTATTTGGCATCCAAGACAGCTAGGTATTTACACATGTCAGTGAGGACAGCATGAAGATGAATGCAAAATTATTGATATTTGAGAATTTTAAGACTGAATAACTGGGATTAATGAAAGAAAATTTGAGCAGAAAAAACAGACGTATGGACTGCTTATAGAACAATTAAATATTTTAAAAAATAAGAAAAAGAAGCTGCATATATACCTACATCAATATCAGAAGAACATTGGATAGAATATTTCAGAGACCTGTGGTACAACGAGAATGAAAACGAAGAAGAACCAAAATGTGAGAATTTGAAAGTAGATAAAATACAAATGGAAGAACTGGAAGAATTGCTCAAATTAACAAATAATAGAAAAGCTAGCGGACCAGATGACATCCATTCAGAACTAATTAAATATGCAGATATATTTTTTAAATTAAGATTCTTGAATTTTCTTAATATGTGTTGGGAGAATCATAATATACCAGCAACATGGAGGCAAGGTATAGTAAAACTAATTTACATGAAAGGAGAAAGTAATCAACCATCTAATTACAGAGGCATTACCCTCCTAAATAGTGGATATAAAATATATGCTAGAATAATGGAAAAACGAATTACTGAAGTAACACTAGCAGAAGAACAAAATGGGTTCCGAAAAGGAAGATCTTGTACCGATGGAGTATTTACCCTGAATCAGATAATAAACAAAAGACAAGAAAAAAACCTAGAAACACATTTGTTATTCATAGACCTAGATAAAGCAGTTGATCGAGTAAACAGGGAATTATTGTGGAGTATCCTAAAAGAAAAAGGCCTCCCTATTCAGATTATAGAAACTGTTAAGAGCTTGTACTATGGAACAAATATTTGTATTGACCCTCAGTTGACTAAAAATAAGAATTCTTTTCAAATAAACCAAGGAGTATGACAAGGGTGTTCACTCTCACCTATATTATTTAATATTTATATGGACGATATCCTAAAAGAATGGAAGAAGGTTTTAACTAATGAAGGAATATTAATTGATAATAAAGATAAAATAAGTGCTTTATTATTCGCTGACAATGTTGTACTTTTAGCAGAATCTGAAAATGAGCTCCAAATGTTAGCATATAAAGTTATGTAGTTATAAAGTTATGAAGTATGAGGTGAGTGAAATGATAAAAAATAAACAATGTTAGCATATAAATTTAAATTAATAGCCAATAGATATAATTGTAAAATATCAATAAATAAGTCAAAAGTAATGGCATTTATTGGTAAATATGGAATTAGATCAAAAATTGTACTGGATAACAAAATAATAGAACAAGTATCAAATTTCCGGTGTTTAGGATGTGATATAACTTATAGAGAAAATAAAGATATAGAAAATAAAGTAAATAAATTTCAGGCTATTTGTGGAACCATAAAAAGAACCTTAGGTCGGAAAACAAGGAAAGATACGAAACTTAAATTATATAAAACAATGGCTGTTCCTTTGTTGTTGTATGGAAGTGAAAATTGGTTAATGAAATCAAAGGATAAAAGCAGGATACAGAGTTCAGAAATGCTGTTTTTACGTAATGTGAAAGGATGCACAAGAGCGGATAGAATAAGGAATGAAACTATATGAGAAGAATTAAATATATATAAAATTGAAGATAAAATCAGCGAAAATAATAAGAAATGGACAGAACACTTAATGAGAATTAACAACGAAAGAATACCAAAAAGAACCTTCCTGTATAATCCCAGAGGAACAAGAGATGTTGGCCGACCACGCAGAAGATGGACTCCACTTTTAACTTCGCCGGAACAGGCTGCATTGCCTAAACCTTGTAGTAGAAGAAGAAGACTACAGGACATTGGGTAAGTGATGGAAGTTGGAAGGAATCACTTTCATTCCTCTGCAATGAAGAAGAGAATCATTAATCTTTTAGGCCACATCCAAACCATGACAGATAATTTTAAGGGCTGCTAATTTGAGATGTTGATGTGCCATTCCTAGGGAAGTTTAAAAAGAGTAGCACATGTCACTCTTATGTGAATGTTTAACAGGAGCCACTCTTATGGAGGTTTGTAAGAAGGAGCACATAGAAGTCCATTTAGTTTTTACAGTAGAAAATTGTGATTGGAATTGGGAAAGAGTAATATTTTGTGATGAATTACCTTTTGTACTACAAAGAATTAATTCAGTTTTGTTTACTGTCAATATGGAACTTGATTTGACCACAGATACACCAGAGTAGTAGAGTATCCATGTGATGTTGCAGGCAGATATCTCATATTGGGCACACTGCATTACATTAGTGTAAAATTTATAAGCACAAATATCGAAGGTAGAAAGTAATGTTTTTTATGTAAGGTTGTTATATCCTAACATAAATCCTTAATTCCTTAATTTCTCAGTTGATTAGAAATGAATTCTGAGGAGAGAGAGTATAGAACTCATAGCCTGATCTCATTGCTCTCCGGATTTGAACCCATTTGAGAATATGTGGGCAGAAGTAAGGAAGTGTATGTGGAATAATTTACCTAATCCTCCTGCAAAATGATTTATGGAAGCTCCTCCAACATGCCTTGTGTGGCATAGCTGAGAATAGATATTATTAGAAAGGATTATGCAATTCTATGTGTACTCAATTAAAAACTGCAATCATGTTGGAGTAAATATTGATTTCCAACTTTGTTTTTACTTTCTGTTAGTTTTAATTTTCCAAAACATCTGGTAGTTTTTTATGCCATTACACATACTTTCTGTGAGAGTAAAATCTTTATTTTCTTTCTTTTTACCTGATGTTGATTGTTAAAACAGTCATAAAGGAGAGAACAAAAATTATATTTCATTCTCTTAAAAAAGACACTACTTACTGTTTGAATGCACAACTTGATAAATGCAAGATCAAATTGTTACCATTACACTAGAGCAGTGACATGCAGAACACTTCCATTAAAACTATAGATATGAGGCCAAAGCCAACAACATATGGCATTACCCTCTCCAAGTTGTAGCGAAAACATTAGAATGAAACTTAATTTTTATGCCTGGGTGGCCGATTGATTCTAAGCTCTCCTTTCTCACTTCATATTTGAACTGACACATTCACCAATAAGGAGAATATGTTTCCCGTACTCCATGAACCTTGATTTGTTTCTTTCTCTGTTTCGTTGTTGTTACTATCTGACCTGCCAACTCTGGTAACTTTTCCAGTACTCCTTAACTTCTTCTTTTACATTTTATGAATTAATTGGGTAGTACATATGTATGTATTTGGTCAATTGTTTATTTCTATTTTTCTCATTGCCTTTTCCATCTATTAAATGTGGAGTCTCGATTCATTACTCAGTGGTCTTCCCAAAATTTCTTTATTTACTCATATCGCTATATATATATATATATATATATATATATATATATATATATATAATGCAACCTATTTTATCAAATCCCATATACAAGAAAATACTCATAGACCCAAAATGTTGTTTACAACATCCTCAATTACATGGAAGTATAATTGAAAGGAAATAAATCTATAAAAAAATTACAAATGAAAGCTGTGAGAGCACGTGGTGTATTATGATCTACAAGACACAAAACTTAACTGTATAAAACTGCAATGAACTGTACACCATTCTCTTCTCTTTGTAACCATTCTCCCTCTGATGCAGAAGCTTTCATTTGCTCTACTATAACCTGAGTATTTATTTGAAGTATCACAGCAATGAAGAAAATAGTCTTTGATTCTTTTCAACGTGTTTAAGTAATAGGATTGATCGATAGGACAGAATTATAAAAAAAATATGTGGATTATTGTCACTATGATTTACATATTATTATTAGCAACTAGAATATAGAATTCTAGAAATAAAATTAAATCACATGTAACACAGACACCCTCTTTTCTTATAAGTAATAATAATAATAATAATAGCTTTATTTTACCTGGCAGAGTTAAGGCCTTAAGGCCTTGTCTACCACTCAACCAGGTTTAAAAAAAAAATACAAAAGAAAAGTCTTAAATCTAAATTACAATATATATATATATATAAACGATTGCAAGTTATGAATACAATACAATTAATATTTATAATGTATTTTGATTTACTCTAAATTTAACGAATTAAATATATAATATGTACAAGATATATAAAAAACGAGGAAAAGATTAATGACATAGTATAAAATTAAATAAATAGAGAAAAATTAATTATTAGACAACAGGTAACTGTATAAGCGTGACTTAAAGGTGCCAAGTGAGCGGCAACCCCTGATATCTTGAGGAAGGAGATTCCAGGAGCGGGCGGAGGCTACTGTGAAGGAAGTAGAATAGGAGGAAGTGCTATGAAGAGGAATTGTTAGCAGACTGCTATCTTGTGACCTAGTGTCAATATTGTGGTAAGAGGATAACTTCTCAAATCTGGACGCCAGGTAAGTAGGAATGTAGGAATTCAGAAGCTTGAAAAATAGCGAAAGAGAGTGCAATTTACGTCTGTCAGTAAGACGGAGCCAAGAGAGGTTATTAAAGTGTTCGGAAATATGGTCATAACGGCGGATATTGAAAATGAATCGAATGCAAGCATTATGAACACGCTGCAGTCTCTGCGACAAGGCATAGTTTAGATCATTATATATAATGTCACAATAATCGAAGTGTGGTAACACAAGATTCTGCACTAGGATTTGTTTTAAACGAAACTGGGAGAAAATTCTTTAAACGTCTAAGATAATGTAAGATGGAGAAAGTCTTTTTACATATGTGTTTCATCACTTGTGTTTGCCAGGTTAAATTTGCATCTAGATGTAGTCCAAGATCTATTACTGAAGAAGAATAAGGGATAATTATATTATTTATAGTAATGTTTGGAAGTGTAGATATGTCAAAGGTTGTAAGCAGTCTTTGTTGTCCCATTAGAATTACTTGTGACTTGTTAGGATTTAGATTTAGACCGATACTTGAAGACCAGTTAAAGATGGATATGAGATCGTCATTCATTTTCATCAAGCTGTTATAGAGAGAATGAGGAGGTGAATTTAGGTAAATTTGGAGATCATCAGCATAGAGGTGATAACGGCAGTGCTTTAGTACAGTTGGCAAATCATTTATGTAGGTTGAATAAATAAAGAAATGTTGACATTCATGAAAGACTAAAAGTTCATAATATAGTAGAAGATATCTAAACGTACAAAAAACTAAAAACTGAACTCCATGGCAGGTCATGCCTAGAAGACCATATGCATACTAGCAAGTTGCTGACTTGAAATCCACATGTGCCACATCTAGCCATTATAGGGATGACACACTTTCATCATTTGAAACCACGGATATTGTATCTGCTTTTCTCAACCTGGATTCTCCACTTATGGCAACTATCCTAATATCTCATGTTGCTGAATGATTACAGACCCCATGCTTGTCAAAACTTCATACAAAATCTTCCTCCATGGGGTTCGAACAAACTTTTGACCCATAGTTCTGTGTCATGACATAATGCTTTAGGTTACAGCAGGAGTGGTAAATTTCTTCAACAGAATGGATTGATTTTGTTTTCTAAATATAGAAATTCCAATATCTACTTAAACAACACAGGGACAGGGCAACACATAAACAATGCTGGGGAATCAAGAACATCTTGAGATGTAACAAGACCCAACTAAGCATAAACCAAAAATGTTCATGATATTATTTTTTTACCTCTGCTCCTGCTGTTATTATTATTATTATTATTATTATTATTATTATTATTATTATTATTATTAAATTCACCATGATCAATAAATTATATAGTTTTCGTATGGCTAGCTGTTTATATTAAAGAGATTTAAGTGAGTTGTAATATTTCTGTCTTAAGTTTAATTCGTAAAATACTTGATATTCCAGTAGTGTACTCAAAATTTTATTTTATATCAGATTTAATTGTTATTCATACATAAATATTTAATAACTGACACAAAAACACTTCTCTGAAATATGCTGAGAATCAACCAGCTTAATTAATTAAATGGGCTAAATGTAATAAATTATACCCAAAATTTAATGAAATATAACATTTTTGTGATAGAAATCGGAAGTAACACAAGGAAGTAAATTCTCACCTCACACATAATAATGTTGCATCTGCATTTTTAACTAAATTCTGCTGTTAGAAATGAGCCCTTAACTCCAGCATTTCTCATTATACCTGGTGTGAATTGATTGGACTTTAAGATCACGTCTTGCTGTCTGGGGACTTAAAAAATACATGGTTTTATTTTTGTTGTTCTGTATGTGTATCTTTTCCAATATAAATCTCTTGATCTCTCCCAATATTTCCATAGTTTAGTTTGTTCTTCAAATTTATGATCTTATAACAAACAGTGTGCCACCACCAATTTGATCTTTTCCTTATGTTTATTACTGCTTTTCTTTGTTTTCTATGCAGTCGTTAATATAGTCCCTGCAGTTAATTTGATATATGTCTTTTTTTTGCCATTTGTAGTTTCTATTTTCTTACTTCTTTGCTGAAGATTACATAAGCTAAATTATGATGATCTTGAGGCTTGAAGTTCCCCGACGTTTCACCAGAGACTGTGCCTGGCATCCTCAAGGGTTGTCTTGATGCCAGATGCAGTCTCTGGCAAAACGTCGGAAAACTTCAAGTCTCAAGACCTTGGCCTACAGCCTGGAATTCTTCTTCAAGATCATCATAGCAACTCCGGCCGTGAAATCCTAAGTCAATACATAAGCTGAATTGTTTATTGTTGCAAATGTAATGTAGAATTTACTAAATATTTTGTGAATTTTTTTACAGGATATCTACCATTCTGTAACTAACTTGTAACACATTTCAGATGAACTTACTAAATTCATTCTCATATTAGGAGCAATGAACATGTTAAGTATATTTTTTTTAAAACAAATAAAAATTCAGGTTTAAGAAAAAAACAGGAATATATCAAATTATTTGCAAAGACTGTCCTTCTAGGAGATCATCAGTGTGGATTTAGAAGAAACAGGTCTACAACTGATCTGACTTTTAGCATAAGACAGATTTTAGAAAACAAATGGGAATATGACGGTACTGTACATCAACTATGTGTAGACTTCAAAAAGCATATGATTAAATTAAAAAGAAGTATCCTGCTGGAGTTCGGAATTCCTAAAAAGTTAGACTTATACGAATGTGTCTAAATGGCACAAAGAGTAGAGTGTGTGTAGGGGAACATTTTTCAATTCTCTTGAAATCCACAATGGGTTGAAGCAAGGAGATGTACTATCTCCTCTAATATTTAATTTTGTACTAGAGCATGCCATTAAATCTTTAGAGGATGAAGAAGGCCTACATCTAAATTATATTAATAAGCTGTTAGTTTATGCTGATAATATAGTACTATCGGGCGATTGCGAGGAGATACTAAGGGCCAACACATACAAACTATTGAGTAACACTAAGAAATTGGTACTGGATGTAAATATCAATAAAACTAAACATATGGTCACACATAGAAACACATTATATAATGCAATAGATCAGGTAATGACAAATGATGGAAATTTTGAAGAAGCGGCTGAATTTGAATACCTGGGAACAGTAATCACAAATAGGAATGAGATGCACAAAGAAATTAAACATAGGCTCAATTCTGGAAATGCTATTATGCATTACAGGAACTCTTGACGTCCCAACTCCTTTCAAAAAATGTTAAACTGAAAATATATAAAATGGTTATTCTATTGTTATTGGATGCAAAACATAGACTTTTACTTTAAGGGAGGAATGAAGGTTATGAGTATTTGAGAATAAAGTTCTTAAGAAAATTTTTGTGTGTGGAAATTTCTTGTAGAAAAACCATAGGGGAAACGCCCAGTTGATATGTCAAGAATGAGGTGGCAAAATAACATTTACTATGATTTGAGGGATGTAGATAACACAGGGAATGATGGGAAAACATTAGCTCGGGATATTAAGATTAAGATTTATTTAGCCTGGTGGAGTTAAGGCCATGTGGCCTTCTCTTCCACTCACCAGGACAAACATATATTACATAAGAATATAACAATCTTAATTAACTCTAATATTAAACACTAAGTAAAAATTTGATCAAAAGATATCTAATATACATATTACGATCTATAATACAACCAGTTAATATTAGTTAAAATTAAGACTAAAACTAATAATAAAATGTATACAAGCAAGACATATTAAATTGTCCCTGTCTAGTGTATATAAAAAACAGGAAAATAATGAGATATAGAAAACTAATTTTACGATTATACAATAAACTAATTTTACGATTATACAATATTTAAAAACAAAACAAATAAAAATATTTGTTATTCTTAAAATTATTTACATAAATAATTAAATATATTAATATTGCTAAAAGAATACTATCAGTGAGGTGTATAAGTTAGTTTGTTATTAAATAATTCTTTAGTTTAATGTTGGGAAGTAAACATTATGAGGTATAATCATTAAAAATTATCGGAGAACATATTGTTTAAATAACTCACCTCATAGGATTCATACTTCCATGATATCGCGATTTCAAACATAATCATGTTCATCGTCAGCCATAACTCCGACTGTTGAAAAAAAAAAAAAAAAAAAAAAAAAAAAATATACATTCAGAAAAACAAAAATAGATCAATGAATTTTGATATCCCTAACGAAATTACATTGATTTCGAAGTTCATAAATTCAACCATAGATAGCAGCACTGAAGATGGCGACAATAGAATAGTTGACGGCCGAAGAATTTCAACAGTCGGAGTTATGGCTGACGATGAACATGATTATGTTTGAAATCGCGATATCATGGAAGCATGAATCCTATGAGGTGAGTTATTTAAACAATATGTTCTCCGATAATTTTTAATTCTTTAGTTTGTTTTTGAAGGATGTTATAGTTTGACAGTCTCTGACATAGGGTGGAAGGGAATTCCATGTTTTGGTAAGTGACACCGTAAAAGATAATGAATAATATACAGTGTGATGAGGCGGGATATAAAGGACAATGTGCTCATGGGATCGAGTGTCAAGATTATGTGTGTCGGATAGTCTGATGAAGCGGCGTGATAAATAATTAGGCGATGATGTGTGAAGTATTTTATAGAGAAGGGATAGGGAATGGACAGTTCTACGATCTCTTAGACGAAACCACGATAATTGTTCCAGGGACGGTGTAACATGGTCAAATTTGCGAATACCACAAATAAAACGTGCGCAAGAATTATGAACACGTTGAAGTCTTTGAGTGGAAATAATATTTAAGTCTGTAAAAAGAGTGTCACAATCAAAATGGGGCATTGCAAGTGTTTCTACTAACATTTTCCTAGGGGCGAATGGCAAACAATTTCGTACACGATTTAATGAATGTATTATTGAGAAGACTGTTTTGCATGTATGGTTTATTTGTGTATTCCAATTTAAGTTTTTGTCAATAAATACTCCTAGGATTTTTACTGTCTCACTATAAGGGATTTGAACTCCGTTTAGTGACACATGCGAAACTGTGTTTAGGTTAATTGTAGATAATAGTCTCTGATGACCCATAATGATTGATTGTGACTTTGTAGGATTTAATTGCAGTCCATATTTAACTGTCCAAGTCATTAGTGAGTCAAGGTCCTCGTTAATTTTGGCAACAGTGTCATTTAGTGAATATTTGTCTGTGTGGATGTAGATATGCATGTCGTCTGCAAATAAATTATGTTTGCAATGCTTTAGGGAGTTAGATATGTCATTTATGTAGATTGAAAAAAGCAAAGGTCCAAGTACCGAACCCTGTGGAACCCCAGCTTTACGGAAGGACCAAGAAGAACATAATGTATGATTTCCTATAACAGATTGCTGGCGCTCATGAAGGTAGGAATTGAACCATTTCGTGGCACTATCAGAGAGTAAGAGGTTTTTAAGTTTATGCAACAATAAGTCCAAGTCTACCGTGTCGAATGCTTTACTAAAGTCCAGTAATGTAAGAATGGTAAGTTTTCGATTATCAGCAGCTTCGCGTATGTCTTCGCAAATATTTAGTAGAGCAGTATTTGTATTGTGTCCTGTCCTGAAGCCTGACTGAAATTGATCTAGAAGGTTGTAATCATTTAGGTATTCAGTCAGTTGTTTATGGACTAATCGTTCCAGAGCTTTTGAAAGAGTAGGTAAAATGCTAATGGGTCGAAAGTCGTTCGGGGTTGAGGGCGTTTTAACTTTAGTAGGCAGTGGACGTACGAGGGCTTGTTTCCACAATGAGGGATATGTAGAAGTTTGTAGTGAGGAGTTAAAAATATGAGTTATAGTAGGTAGTATAGCTTCGATTATTTTATTCAGTAAAGTAATATTTATACGGTCAGTTCCTTCTGCTTTGGTTTTTATTCGCATGATGGCTTTCTTTACGTCGTAGTCTGTAACATATGAGAAGTGGAAATGTTCTCTGTCGGGTGATTTGTCAGTGATAATTCATTTATTGTTTGTTCTTTATCCTTTGGAGTAGTAGTTATACCTGTGAAGTGATTATTGAGTGTGTCCAGGGAAACAGGTAATTTGTCTACCTGTGTGTCTTTTCTCCCAATTCCCATTCTATTCAAGTTTTTCCAGATTTCTGAAGTATTGGTATTTGTTAGGTTGTATAAATGTCTAAGTTTGGCGTTTCTTATAGCTTGATTTGTCTTGTTACGTAACTGTTTATATTGAGTGAGATTTGTGTCTGTTTTGTTGAGTCTATATTTCTTATGTGCTGCGTCTCTATCAGTCATCAAGTTACGAATTGAAAGAGTCATCCAGGGTGCAGGGCGTCGTTTCACGAGTTTAGTTTTTAGTGGGGCATGTCTGTTGTATAATTGTAGTATAAAGTCATTTAGTGTCTCAACTTTTTCATCTACAGAATGCAGCGTCCATATTGAATGCCACGGCATCTGCATAGCTTCTTCAATTAGGGTTGCATTGTCTATATGTTTTAAGTCTCTATACGTAATAGTCTTTCGAGTCGGTTTAGGGCACTGCAGTGAATATGCTAAGAATATAATATCATGTGCTGATATTCCCGGGGCTGGCAGTTGCCCGTGAGTAAGTACTCTGTCTGGATTATTAGTTGCAATTAAGTCAAGTAACGTCTCAGAGTGATGAGTGTGATATGTAGGTCGTAGGGGTAGGAGTGTCATATCACAAGCCTGGAACGTAGCCATCAGTTGTGTATGTCTGTTATCAGTGTCTAGTATATTTATATTAAAGTCGCCCATAACGATAACGTGTTCATATTGTATTCGCGCGTTTTGTAAAGTGGACTCAATTTCAGCGATGGCTTTTATTTTAGGAGGTTGGTATACTACACAGAGAAGACATTTTTTGAAACTGACAAATATTTCTATGAACATAATTTCGGCAGATGGTTCGTTATTAGATAGATACACAATTTTAGGAGTAAGGTCTGTTCTAACGAAGGCTCCAATACCGCCCCCGCGACTGTAAACACGATCGTGTCTAAGAAAAGTATAACCATCCATGTCAATTAAAGAAGAGGTAATGGTGGGATTTAGCCACGTTTCAGATATGAGAAGAGCATGAATATTTAAAGAGAACAAAATTGTTCTGATTTCATCTATATGTGCAGTAATACTTTGAGCATTGAAATGGGCTACCTGCAAGGAAGTAGGGTATGTGGACAAAGCTATTTCTAAAGCATTCCTTGAAGTAGTGGGGTCGAGAAGGGGAGTGGGAAGGTTATTGTCCTGTAGCCTGTCAAAGACTGTCAAAGGAAAATCTTCATTTAAACGAAAAATGGTCGTAAAATATTTCAACAAACTTACAAACTAAACTTGGTATCACGTCACTAAGAATATCTTAATTTTATGTACTATTAATAAAATGTTTAAAGTGATAACTGTCGGTTATTCACTGGCCGTGTTTGCACTAATTATATTTCTGAGACCCGGAGAATGATGCGTTTGTTATCTTCTTTAACATGGATTGCTCCGTCAATTGTCCACACATTTGTTACACCATATTTGGTGATGCATTCTTTTAATAGCTTATACCTCATTTGAGTTAAGTCTTCCCTAATTGTAACACCACTCCCTTTCAGCTGTTTTTGTTCTGGAAAACCTCTCTCCTTTTCCGATAGCTTACGAATTTGACGATAACCGGCCGTGGCCGGTCCGCCTTTCTCCCCACACGATGACTCCTATCTATATCGCATGTTTCCAATTTAATACCTATTTTAGACGCCACATCGATAGCTATTTTGTCTGTATCCTCAGCGTCCATCTCAGGGATGCCAAAGATACGTAAGCATTGGCGGCGTTGGTACTGTTCAAGGGAATCAGTTTTTTCGCACAACAGTTGTTCTGGTTTCATTATTTTAGTATCCCTTTCCTGTAACGACAGCTCCACCCTCAGTGTTCCGATCTATGGTTGTTTTCAACTCACTCACTATAACCTCACGCACCGAGTCCTTTAGCAGCTGCAACATGGCAGGGTCCCTCAAACATTCCTGCATCACACGCTTTGTCATTTCTTCTTTATTCTCGTCGGAATTCTTTGTTTTGCGTGGCGCCATTATTACAGAATAAATGTACACACAAATAAATTCAAAATATTTGATACTACCTGTAAAACACAAACAATCACCTGCTGAAAACTGTGCAAAAACACGAGCGACCAGTATATTCACTACTCACTGTCCGCCATGACACATGATATGTATATATGGAGAGCTTATGTCCACGCACGTATGGGTTCGATAGTGCCCCAGTGAGTTAGTTAGTTAATAGTAAATTATGCATAAGAAAAAATGGTACATTTTATAGAAAATACTTCAGGAATATTAAAAATGGAAAAATTATAATAATGGTTGTAACAGCTCATTCGTTGTAACAGGATCACAAAAGTTGAAGAATGCGGTGAGTATAAAATCATTTGGAAAGACCAATAGAACTCACATTATAAAAAAGAACAAAAACATTACAATAAATATTGAAGTTCCTGGGCAAGCTTGATTTGATCTATATTTTATTCAAACTCCAACAGGTGGTACAACACTAGCTGCATTTTCAGCTCGTCAGTATTTACTTTTTTAATGTTTATGATGACCTCAGAAGTATGTCCAAGTAAGAGGATGATTTTTAATAAAGTGATGTCTATAGCTTTCGATTCATATATGTATTCTGTTTATTATTTTACTTGTAATACCTCATTCAGGCGAAAGTTGCATATATTTTTCATTGTTACTGTACATGTAATGTATCTCTATATTGTGTTTTGGTCTTCTTGTAATACTGTGAAGAACTGAAATGCGACGCAGTATCAAATAAAAAGATGAAAAACAATATTTCACATTGCTGCTGAGGATTTTTTTAAACTCTTACGGAATGTATGTTACGTAGAATAGTGCTACATTGTGACCCATCTGTTACTATAATGTAATATTTTCAGATGGACCAGACTGAAAAAAGACATGCAAAAATATACAAACTTATCATAGGTCACAAACAGAAGACATATACCTAAAATGTACGTCGTATAAATAGTTTGTTTGTAACAAGCCGTTTTCTAGTAAGTCCGATCTTAGTAGACAATTACCTGTACCTAGTAACGAAATTTTTTTTAAATGTTCTGTTTGTAATAAGTCATTCTCCCAGAAGGGCAATCTTAAAACACATTTACCTGTGCATAATAATGAGAAACACTTCAAATGTTCAGTTTGTAATATATAATTTTCTACGAAGTCCTATCTTCATAAACATTTACTTGTGCATAGTAATGAGAAACACTTCATCTGTTCAGTTTGTAATAAGTCATTCTACTGGAAGTCCACTCTTAATACATATTTACTTGTGCATAGTAATGAGAAACACTTCAACTGTTCAGTTCGTAATAAGTAATTTTTTACTAAGTCTGATCTTAATAAACATTTACTTGTGCATAGTAATGAGAAAAACTTCAAATGTTCAGTTTGTAATAAGTCATTCTCCCAGAAGTCCAATCTTAATACACATTTAATTGTGCATAGTAATAAGAAACACTTCTAATTTGGAGTTTGTAATAAGTCATTTTGTACGAAGTCCTATCTTAATAAACATTTACTTGTGCATAGTAATTACAAACACTTGAAATATTCAGTTTGTAATAAGTCATTTTCCAGGAAGTCCACATTGAATACACATTTACTTGTGCATAGTAATGAGAAACACTTCAAATGTTCTGTTTGTAATAAGTCATTCTCCCAGAAGTCCAGTCTTAAATTACATTTACTTGTGCATAGTAATGAGAAACACTTCAAATGTTCAGTTTGTAATAAGTCATTCTCCCAGAAGTCCAATCTTAATAAAAATTTACTTGTGCATAGTAATTACAAACGCTTCAAATGTTCAGTTTGTAATAAGTCATTCTCCCAGAAGCCCAATCTTAATACACATTTACTTGTGCATAGTAATGTGAAACACTTCAAATGTTCATTTTGTAATAAGTCATTTTCTACGAAGTCCAGTCTTAATAGACATTTACTTGTGCATAGTATTGAGAATCACTTCAAATGTTTAGTTTGTAATAAGTTATTCTCCCGGAAGTCCAATCTTCATACACATTTACTTGTGCATAGTAATGAGAAACATTTCTAATATTCATTTTGTAATAAGTCATTCTCCCAGAAGTCCACTCTTAATACACATTTACTTGTTCATAGTAATGAGAAACATTTCAAATAATCAATTTGTAATAAGTCATTCTCCCAGAGGTCCACTCTTAATACACATTTACTTGTGCATAGTAATGAGAAACATTTAAAAAGTTCAATTTGTAATAAGTCATTCTCCCAGAAGTTCAATCTTAATACACATTTACTTAGACGTAATGACTAATAAATGTATGTCTAAGTGCAACATCTTTTTTTAAATATGATTTTCATTAGTTTAATATAATTTTTTTTATCAAACACTGCAGTAATAAGTAAGATATATATATATATATATATATATTTATTAGTAGGGTTGACATGTGGTCAAGATATCAGGGCCTCCAGCTGTTATAGCTTGTTTTCTTAACCTTGAGCTGCTACTTATTAAAGTTACTCAAATTCTTCACAATGCTTGATGGGCAATGATTCCATAGTAGCCATAATTCCATGAGAAAATGTCTTCCCCCTTGGAGACATAAACCATTGATCGGTGCCAAGGCATCTTGCCTTATTCATTCAGCTAGAGCATGGGACAGTGGATTATTTACAATAATTAAATATTTTCTATATTAAGTTGTTAGCACTTCCAAAGAACAATCCCATGAAGTTTGATAAATTGCATCCTGAATTTTTATGAAAATGCATATAACTTGTCCTTCTTAATCTTTGCCATTTATTTTATTTTTGTAAAGAATACTTTGAGTTTATCACTAAGCTGTAGACAAGTGCAAACATGATACAAACTGGTAATGAATACAATTATCATGATCGTGTAGCTCTATTTAGCAGCATAGGGCATCAATAAGAGCTTTCCACTGGACAATATTACTGGCAACATCTTTCACTACTTTCCTGACAGTAGAAAGATGATTTAGTTTAAATTATATCAGTTATTTTTAATTTGAAAGTTGATTTCTTAGCCATTATACCTGTGATATTATTGTTATGACATTTTATATAGCTATTAACTTCTGCGCTGTGCAAAAGTGTTTTTTACAAAAGAGTGAAAATGTGTGTTTCTCTATCCTAAATAGAAAACAAAATGCTGAGGAACATGAGAGAAGAGATGCTGGTTGACTAAAGGAGAAATGTCTTTTGATAATTAACATTGTACCCACGTTAATTTGTGATGGCTGTTTGCTAATAATAGTGTCCGGTGGAAAGTACTTGCTGATGCCCCACCGCCTGTTTAGTTTTATTTAATAATTTCACACCTCAAAATGAATATGATAAATTAACGGCTTTTTGTATGTGTTTTCAGAATCCTAAAATATATCTGTAACTTATGAGAAATATTTGCTCATTTTGTACCCAAAAGGACAATCCCTCATTCTATATATTGTAAGTTGCAAATTACATATTTTCATATCAGCATATCGACGGTAGGCAATGAAAACCTCGTAATTCCATCAGTTATTGAAAACCGCATAACTCCAGTAGCCAGCACAGAAATATGTGTTGCGTAACCTGTTGAGGACACGGACTACAAATGTATTAACAACTTCACTTGTATTCTGTATTAAAATATGTGGCAACTGTTGCTATATCAATTTTCATAATTATTTAAAAAGGTTATTTGTTTCTCCTGTAAAATTTACCAAAATGGATTTATGAGGTGTCCTTGCCCACCATCTATATGTAACATTAGAAAAATTATTTATTAAAATGTATTAATCACATCCATTTGAATCTCAAATATCGTTGTTATTACCTCATATATAAGTTATTTGTATTTTTATAAAATGCTGTTAAATGTAATCTTCTTATCTGGTTATGATATTGTATATGTACACTTTAGAACTAACTTTAAGTGAAACAGGGTGCGTAACATGTGGAATGAATATTACTACTACTAAAAATAAAAGATGTCCTCACCTCGTGTGAAACTCAGGGTCAGGTCGGGAGACGAGATGAGATGTAGCTCCGTTATTTATAGAGGTCTGTGAATGACAAAGGTGCCGGTCGAAACCACGCCTCACGCCACCATCACAGGGGCAGAATAATGTGGAAAGAAAACGTCTCAATGATTCAGATGAAAAGGGAGAAATGGTAGAAATGAAATTGGTTTGCCGGGGGAAATCGGGAGACAACCCAAAGAAAAACCTGCCCAGCCTCCGTGTCGTCCACCACGAAACCTATATGGAGTGACCGAGACTCGTATACGGGACCCCTGTGATGAGAGGAGATCTAACCGCTTACACCATAGAGCCACCTATATTACAACTACTAATGAGAAATATTTAAAATGTTTTCTTTGTATGATGTCACTTCTTAATTTCCATTTAATTAGTCTTAGCAAGGAGAGATAATTCAAATTTTTGGTTTATAATAAGCCAATCGTTTGTAAAACACATTTGCTCTCTTTGGTTCCATTTAATCAATAATGTATTTAATGTGTTGGCCTGCAATACACTGTCCTAATGGAATTAGCTGGCAATTCTGTGTGTTCTCGTTATACCAACAATACTCTGTCCTGGTTTAACTCTGCTACTGATCCAGCACCTGTGTTCACCAGGTAGTGTCCGTGTGGTGATCGGAATAAAGAAGAAGTACTTTCATTGCTCATACATTTTGTAAGATGTGTTCATATTGGATACCCGAGAGTTCAACTGCTTCACTCTGACTCAAGGACTATAATTTAAATGTGGGGCCTGGTCCTCCAGGTTGACCTGAAGCTGACACCCGATCCTGTGATAGTGTCGATCTAGTTAGTGTTGACAATCTCAATATAAATAGCAGTCAGATCCATAAAGGAAATGACAAATTCCTAAGGGAAAGGAAGCATGAGTTTGAATTTGGACATGGATTGGTTCTGGAAATGGAGGAATGAATATTGTTATGAGATAGACATGGTTCATTCGTGGACTGCATAACCTCATCGTATGTACTGTAGTTATATCATGGGCATCACATTTGGACAAAGTGTGCAAGAAGTTTATACTTCTTTGTACATTATATGTGCAATCTCCGTAAACGAGGTCACAGAACTCCAGCTTTTGGCTCTGATTGGTAGACAGTTGAAGGGTATATTGCCTCTATTTTTTACACCACTCTTTACTTTGTCCAACACATAACCGCTTCATCTTTATACTCTCTTCCATCTACTACCTTCCCACCACAACATTACTCGTAGTCGAGAGACAACTTAACTCTAGCTGCACTTTTACATCCAACATCTCACTATTCCCCATCTTCCCTGTTTTTTTGTACACGCCTCTGGATTTCCCTCCCATCCTATACCAATGTCTGCTTGACTCAAAAACAAGCTCATTGAATATTTTCTTGAACAACATATTTATAACCAAGTTGAAGGTGTATTTTTATTATTATTTTATATTTTATACCTTCATCTTCAAGCTATTAATAGAATAAAATTATAAGTTTTACTATTATTATTATTATTATTATTATTATTATTATTATTATTATTGCATTGATTATTTTATATATATTTTTTTTCTTTCCGGTTTTAACATGTTGATACATTTTTCCGGCACCAATGATTTGTCTTCATTATTATTATTATTATTATTATTATTATTATTATTATTATTTATTGTTGTTATTTTAAAATAATTTGTACTTTCCTTGTCAGGTGTATACTGTCCAAGGTCTATTATGTGCTTTAATTTGTAATTTATTTGTTGACATCTGTGTAATTTAACCCTGGAGAAGTAGAGAAGAAGAACTTATGGTTCTAATTGCACCAGGTAAAATAAACCAATTTATTATAACATAGGTAGAGTGGTGCGCTACAATATCCGAGGATTAGTCACTTTTTTCATATTGTATTGCTTGTGGAATTTCGAACTCGTAGATCATAATTAATTTTCTCAAAACATTGGTTATAATGTCCCAAAATATTGCATATAAAATTTGGACACTCTATATGAAAGCTTGAATTTGATAGAATGATGATAATAAAGTGCATTATAAAGTTCTATTGAAGTGCTAGTCATATTATACAGGCTTACAAGCCCCTGCAAGCTGCAGTTATTATCCAGGCAGTAATGTGAATCTAGCTAAAGTGACAATGTGATTTACAATCACAAAATTAACACTAAATACCTAATTTTATTGTATTTTTAGAATAATTGTATTGTTGTTTCATTGGTTATTGAGATACAAGAAAAAGTAACATATTAAAATTCCCTTCCCCTTCATCCCTTACAGCTACAAAACAAAGATACTCTTATACTGATGATGTCCCTACTGTACACAATGCATGATAATGTGAAATGTATAAATTGATGCAGACCACAGTAATACCAACCATCTGCCACTTGAGGAACCAAGGAAAATAAAAGCAAAGAATCAAATTTGAAAATTGATTAGAATTTTGAGGAACATGAAAAACAAATTAATCTCATAATAATTGCTGATATTTAGTGCGGATAATGCACATCAGGGTGCGGTGATATCTTAAGAAATGGTCACCGCCATAAATTTATTATGTTTGTAGCATTCATTAGATTTAGCAAAATGTTAACATTTTGGAAAAACTTTTGATGAAACAAAAATATTATATCATGTTGTGAACAAGAGAGATGTTAGTGTAACAGGCCAATAGTGTTACTTTCTGACAAATTGATGTTATGCATCAACCGTATAAGCGCAATTTTAAAAAATTGGATTCCGGTGCCATCTGTTCCGTTTCATTAAGTAAATGTATTATATGATTATATTAAGTGATTTATATGAGGAGGGTATGAATCATTTAATTTCACCATAAATTAAACCTCAGTGATTAATTCCTATAAAGTTAAATATAAGTGTACACACGATTTTAGCGCAAACATTTTAATTATAATCCTATTATTAAAGAAACATGTAAATGCTGTCAGTCTTATCAGAAATTCTATGTTTTGCAACAAACAGCTATGAACCCAGATCTTCGTAAATGCTGTTTTAAATTTTACTTCATACAGAAAAGCGCCAAATGTTCCCACTCTTAGATTGTTGATGCATAAGTATCAAACAAGGAAAATAACTTGCAATATCCAGTATTGGTAGTTTGGCGCTACAATAATAGTAAAGATTGACATAAACTTTAAAAGTGTTTTTCTCGGAACTTGGATAATGGCACAGCCGGTTGATACATGACGCCATCCAATTATCTAATATGTTCATGATGCTTGTTATTTGGTTTAACAGTTATTGGAAAGGACTCGGAGCTCTCTTTCACCTGTCTTGAGTATCTGGGGTTTAGTTCCCTTCCAAAGAGACACTTCAAGATATTTGCACCCTGAAAAATCGATCGAGCTGACTGGGCTTGAACCTACATAACCTTATAACCAGAGGCGAGCATGGTATCCACTAGTTCACCAAGACCAACTTGTTCTAAGTTCACCCGGGTATTTCTCGTAATTTTTAGTCACCTTTCAGCTTAAAAACAGCGAACACTGCGATTTTGACATGAATCTCGTCCATTACAGACATTACATCCTTATCCCTTCTCACGCTGAAACAAATGGGGACTGATATTGAACTTGAACGAAATCAGGACTGTCACCATTCATCTCAGGGAGCTACACGGTTTGCTGTTGTTATTAATAGTATTAATTTATGGTAATAACTACAGGATTGATGATAGGTCGTGCAGACATGATTTCTTGTTAAGGAATGTGGCAGTGTGGATATAATCTCCATACATTTTTATCCCGAGCTCTCATTTTTAATTCTTGCTCTACATAATTTGGCTAGATAAAGTAATAGTGCTAATAGATGATGACTTATTATACCACCAAGCAATGGCGCCAACTTATATGGGCCCGGCCCCACCCAATAATTTCCTGATTCAATTTTTTTTAAATTTTTAATACCACTTTTTGTTAAGTAAATATACAAATAAAACGAGTGCAGTATAGTGGCAGCCTAGAACAATCTGCAGTGTAGTAGCAGCCTAGCTGGTAGTCTGAAGGGGTCGGGTGACAGTCTGTATAATGTTGCGCCGCCATCCACATAATCACTGGCTTTGACTCATTGATTCTGCGACAATGGAAATTCAGTCGTCGGCTTGTTTGTGATGTAGGTCGGGACTCGGGTACCGCAAGCCGACTAAGCAACGGCTCAAAGTCGGTCTTCCCTTTGATTTTAGATGTTAATGTGAAATATGAACAAACTTACTACTTAACAATTCTGAGAACACTTCGTAGTTTTTCCACCCTTCAGTTTGCTTTTGCACTTGAATGAGTGGCATGTAGTGCTGGCAATAAGCATATTTCCAACGCGTGTTAAAGTATATGTGCGTGAATTATAAAGTGAAATCTTAGTGTCATCATGGATAAATTATTATCAAGCGACTACGACGTAATATCTCCTCCGACCTGTGCCCAGAAACTTCTAATGTACCCTTAATTAAAGAATAAACGAGTATTTCAAGATGATCTGTTTCTGACCGCGAATCTGATTTAAAATACAGTGGACGTGAAAGTGCTAAAGGGGCAGGAAAAGCGGTGGAACTTTTCAGAGTGCATGGCTGGTTACATATCCTTGGATGTTTTACGACAACAATAAGGAGTGGTGTTGTGCAAAACATGCAAGGAAGCCGACGAAAATAAATTACTAAAGTTTCCACCAAAGTAGATTCTTGTTTCATTTCTTCTGGTTTTTCCAACTGGAAACACGCATTGAGAAAATTCAGTGCTCATGAAATATCTCATTGCCATAAAGAATAGTGTAGTAAAACTGTGGTATTGCAAAGTGGAGTGAATATCGCATCAAGTTTGAAGGTTTCGAAATTGAAGGATCAACAAAATTCCCGCGCCGCGTTATATAAACTTTTCTCATCTTTGTTATATTTATCAAAACAGTGCATGACAATCAGGGGACACACAGATCAAACTAATAATTTTCACCAGCTTCTTAAACTCCGCTGTGAAGATTCGCTGGAGCTTAAGCGCTATTTTGAAAGAGAATCATATAAGTGGGTGTCGCACGATGCGGAAAATGAAATACTTAAAATAATGGCACACAATGTGCTTCGTTTCGCTTGCTAGTGAAATTCAGAGTGCAGTTTATTTTGGCCTGCTTTTGGAAGAAACAACTGACATGACAGTGAAAGAACAAGTTTCGATATCTTTCCGTACTGTTTCTCAAGAACTTGAAATTCGCGAGTATTTCGTAGTGTTTTATGAAACTTCAGCAACAGATGCGGCAATTCTATTCAACATAGTATGTGACGTTTTGTTAAGGTTGGGACTTGATATAAAATATTGCCGGGTGAAATGTTATGATGGAGCTGCAAACTTAGCCAGGAAACATACAGGGTTGCAGGCTAGAATTTTAGAGGCCAGTGAAAAGGCGAGGCATCTGCATTGTTTCATGCACTCTTTAAATTAAGCGGCGCAAGATAACACAAGACGCATTGAAACATGTAAAATTGTGTTGAATATACTGACAGACTTAATCAATATGATCAGGGAGTCTCCAAAGAGTTTGAATTGGTTTAATGCCATCAATAAAACGGAAGAACATAAACCAAAGCAAACCTGTGACCCGTATGTCCAACTCGATTCACTCTCAGAGCACTTAGTTTCAGATCCGTAATAGATAACTACCAGCATGTACTTTCCTTCCTTTCAGAATTTTCTGAGAACGATAAAGGTGATTCTGGTACCAAAGCCTGCGGACATTTATCATTGATGGAATCGTTTGGACACTTCATATACCTAAATATGTTGGCAAGTATTTTTACCCCCATGGACGCGACGTGTACACGACTTCAAAGTGTGAACCTTCACTTTCATGAAGCAACATGTCACATACAGACAGTATATGCAATTCGTAATACTTTGAAACGTTCAGGGAGCAAACAACAAAGAGAGCATGCGAACTGAACTTAGCAGAGCTACAGATTCTCAGGCAAAGGAAGGTGCCTCGACGTCTGATTGACAGACAACACACAGCATGCATTTACCAACGCGAAAATATTTTTAGAGTAAATTTTACGAAGTTTAGATTCTGTCATTGTATCTGTTAAGGGACGCTTCTAAGAAAACGAACTATTAACCAGAATAGAAGACTTCGTTATCAGTAAAGCATACGATGTTCCGTGTGTTTTCGAGAATGACATTTATGACTATGAAATCTTGCGAGGACAGAGAAACATGGTCATTGAAAGTGTTGCATTACTGAACATGAGTTTTAAAACTTTCGGAGATGTAGTAGAATTTTTTAACACTAATGTTATTTCTTGTATTGTTCCTGAATGTATGAAATTCATATGTCTCACTCTGACAATGCCCGTTTCCACGGCCACTGCCGAAAAAAATCCTTTTCTGCTTTGGAAAGGCTAAAAACATTTTTGCGGTCAACAATGTCACAAAAAAGACTTAATCACATGACCATATTATAGGTGCACAAGCACCGCGCTCAAAGTTTGGATTTAGAAGAAGTCTGTGACGAGTTTATAGGAAGAAGCGCAGCTAGACGTCGCGCTGTTTAATGACGAGTAATAACTACACTGTAGTAGTTGTTAAATTAGTTCTGTTGGCCCTAATGAATAGAAGTTTAACAAAATTAATTCACAGTTATTAAAATTTCAGCAGCATCTTTAATTGAGATTAAAAGTGATCACTGAATCACCGAATTTTCTAGTGTCAATTTATTACATCCTTCGTACTTGGTTTAAACATTCTTATAAGTGAACAGGTATTAACTAATATGATTGATTTTTATATTTGTTTTCTTAATTCAATTTTACATTCATTTCACTTTGAGCCCACCCATTATTTTTAAAAAGTTGGCACCACTGTTCATATGTCTTTCTCGCTTCCGTCGATTCTAGCCTTATGCAATGCTAGTAGTGTTTCTTTCTCTCCTTATAGTAGTCTTTATTGAACAAAGGTTGGGACCTTCTTGGCTTGTCTGTATGATGGCCAATAATAATGTAATAATACTGCCATTTGGAGGCAGTTCTGTGAACTAAAAAATCACAATATATTACTTTTTTAGGAATTCACACTATGAGGTATATTTATTTAGGTAAAATTTGTATCACTCAAATATGAGGCGAGTGATAAAAAATTTACCTAAATCGATACATTGCCAATTTGTATATATTTGGTAGTGTTGGTTCACCTATTTAGAATATTTTTTATGACAAGTGGTAGAACTGTAAACAGATTATTGCTGCCGCCATCTGGAGCATAGAGATATGTAGACATTCGTTTAAATTGCAAAACTATGTGATCTGTAGAAATAATTGAGAAGATAGCATTTTTATCTGGTTGAAATAAGGTAACTTTTAATGGCAAGTACAATCATTAAGATAGATTGGATTAATAACCTATTTGATTAGCTAATTTTCAATTAAAACGTTTCTTGTATCTGTTAGAATTTTTCAAAGAGTGGGAGACCATATAACTATCAGTATAACCTCAATTATACCAAGAGGGAATTGTTTTATAATAAAAAGTTAGGTGGTCGCGTGGGAACATATTACGGTAGTTGACATAAAATTCCATTATTGGCAGATTGATACGATAATTATACTTTTCGTATTTTAGTACTTTCTCTTACACTGGTGTGCGTATAGAATTTTTTTTTTGTCATGTCAAGGTTTTTATTTTTGCTGATTACCATTAGGTCTCGGAATATTTTGTTTTTCAACTTGGATAATTTCTCTTATTGTGCTGTTTCTGAACTTCTCCCTTCTTGAAATTCTTGTCGATCGCCCTCTAAAAATGCATTTCTACTGCTAACAACTTGTTGGCTTCTTTTCTACTTACTGTCCAGGTTTCGGACCCATATAATAAAATGCTTTGAAACAGAACTTCAAATATAGTTTTCTTCGTTCCGTTGATTACCATTAGGTCTCGGAATATTTTGTTCTCAACTTGAATAATTCCCCTTATTGTGCTGTTTCTGACCTCCCTTCTTGAAATTCTTGTCGATCGCCTCTAAAAATGCATTTCTCCTGCTAACAACTTGTTGGCTTGTTTTCTACTTACTATCCAGGTTTCGGACCCATATAATAAAATGCTTTGTAACATAACTTCAAATATAGTTTTCTTCGTTCCGTTTGTTATATTTTAATTCTAAAGCACTGAGTTCAACATACCAATGATTCTTCATCCATTAGTTATTCTTCTTTCAATTTCTGTAGTTGAATTCTCACTTTATCTAAAATAGATCCAACATATTTAAAAACTTAACATTAAGTATTCTTTTTTTCTTTTTTTTTAATTATTATTCACTGAGAGTAATTAAGGTTAAGGTAGGAAGCCTTGGCGCAGAGCTACGGGACTTGCGCTGGTTCGAGTCTCCATGGGTGAAGAAATTTTCTCATGGTATTTCGGCCAGTATGGGACCGGTGCCCACCCAGCATCGTGAGGCAATTGGGTAGCTACAATAAGTAGCGGCTCCAGGTTGAGGAACCAGCTATAACAGCTGGGGGACTCAACATGCTAACCACATGTCACCCCTACACTGGCTGTTGATCATCTACCTCTGTGATTGACACGTGGATGTGAAGGGCCAGCAGCCGGCTGGTAAAAGGGCAACCGCTGAAAAGTGCAAAGACCCTCAATCGGATCGGACAAGAAAAATAAACGTTATCTCAGTCAAAACATAAATTTATTGTGTCGACGTTTCAATCTCTTGTTGTGAGATTATTTTTAAGACTGGTTGTTTATAAATGTATTATACATGAAATTTATAAACAACCATGTCTTGAAAATAATCTCACAACGGGAGATTGAAACGTCGACACAATAAATTTATGTTTTGACTGAGATAACGTTTATTTTTTTGTATTTATAATATTAAGTATTCTTCCTGAATTAAATTTAGCTCATCTGTTGTATCCAATGAAAGATATTCTGTTTTATTATAATTTATCTGTAATCCCCATTTTTTGTATTCTATCTCTAATTTCGTTAACACATTGGTGACGGCCACGGAGATCTCCGTGTTTAAATGGCCAGCGCTAGACGACGGGCCACGGAGATTTCCGTGTTTACGTTTTCTATGGTTTTCCTGCCTCTTCGCTTTTGAAGGAGCGTGCAATTTTGTTTTTTCTCATTGTGAAATAAACTATAGTTGTTTTTGTACCCCTCTCTTTTATGAAATTGCCAACTTCACAGAAAGAGTTGTTTACAATTTTAAGACAGACGGCTGGTGAAATATGGAATTTTAGTGCCGATAGTTAGGCGATTACGGGATACGTATGTAACCTTAAATATACGTTGCAGAGGGGAAAAATTAGAAGAAACACTATTTTGCGTTCTGGAGCCGCATTTATATCTGTGGCATCATGTGTACCAGGATAATTATTATAAGTGTGGCTAAAGCTGAAAATTTGCTCGAAAGAAAGACGAGAGCTTCTGAAGCAACAAAGATTTACAGAGGGCTTCCAAAATCATTTGTGGAAGCAGGAAATAAACTCAAACCAGGAGAATGTATGTTTTGAAGTAAGGGGGACCTTTTGCTACAAATATCGAAAGATAAAAGAGACGTAAGAATGGTTAGCACATTGCATTAGGCAACACGAGATTGGGAGGGGTAAAGTTGTAAAAATGCCCTATGAATACTTCAAAATAACAAGTATGTGAAGGGTGTAGACAGGGCTGACCAACACCTATCATATTACTCCATCCTTAGAAAAACAGTGAAATGAAGCAAGAAAGTTGTATTGTGGCTTGTGAATTGTGCACTCTTTAATGCTTTTTGGGTCTATAAATTTCAAAATCCTAACAGCAATATGTCAAAGAGAAGTTTTCTGCTTGAAACAGCCTCTTGTTTGGCAGTCGTGAAATTAGGAACGGATGACAGGGAAGAGGAGGGAAGATAGAGTGAAAAGGACACCATGTCAAGACCCACCAAGAAGGCTGAGACATATAGAAACATAAATTAACACCAACTGTGTCTGAAAAAAAAAGCCTTCCAAACCTTGCCACGCTTTTAGTAACACAAGAAAGAAACTCGCTACATATGCTCTTTTGCCTTGTGCCTTTACATAAAGGGAAATGTTTATAACGCTATCAAACCCTCAATTTCTACTAGAAGGTCTGATGAGAACACTAATAAAGATTTACTTATGCAATATTGTTATTGACTGTAAATATATTGATGTAAAAATCACACTGTGCTAGCGCGGTTTAAAATTTAAAAGTCCGCGCTACTGACAGAAATGTCCGGTCCAGCAGCGGTGGATGGAACGCACAGCAGTCGGTCACCAATGTGTTAACATGAAAGATGCATCATCTGGATCCTGAGCAATCATTTGCCAATAGTAAATGATGGAGGTAATAAATAATCTTCTATTTGAATTCTTATATATTTACAATGTCTTGACCAATTCTATGTACAATTATTATTTAACGAATCTTTAAAAATGGAAATTAAAAATTAATGACTAACTATAGACCTATTTCATTATTTACAGGTGTTTCGAAAATATTTGAAAAAAGTTTATAAACAAGAATAGTAAACGTTCTAGATCAATTTAAATTATAAGCGATAACCAATTTGGATTCAGAAAATATATAGAACGGAGATGCAATTTATAAGTTTATAATAGTATTATTTGTTTACATGATAATGGACAGATATGTATAGGCATGTCTCTAAATCCAAGTATAGCTTTTGATACAGTTTATATAAATTTATTGAATAAATTACACAATATCGGCATTACTGGCAGTCTACTAAACGTAATAAATTAATATTTAGCTGATAGAAAAAATTACCAAAATCGAGAATTGCTAAAAAAAAGTTGGTATTATGGTATCTGAAGTGCTCGATTTTGAGCTCGGTGTTATTCCTAATATACGTAAACGATTTACTAAAAATCTGTTTTCCACATGTATGATGAAATTGTTATTCGTATGTTGACGATACAGTACCGGTAATTATAATGAAAGACAACACTTCATTACAATAAAATTCTTGCTTAAACTTTATTGAAATGTGGTAATTAACTCCAGAAAACCAAAATGATTTCCTTTCCATTACGTCTAAAAATAATGATATTAAAAAATAATATATCTTTACTATTCATGAAATAAACTGTATGGAACACAATGTAACTGTCCTAAACTAGAAGGAACAATAAAATAAAATATCTAGGCGTTGTCTTTGACAGTCAACTTAAATAGAATAAACATATACATTTTATCTGTAATAAACTGAGAAAAACAATATATACTGACAACGGAGGTGAGGTGGTATATTATTATATCTTGATAATTTTTAGTCAGGTACTAACACCCGGAAATTATGCGTTTTCACACTATGAGCAGCTAACTTCTCAAGAGTTGTGTTAGTTGGATTTCAAGGACCCAATGCTTGACAATACTGTCACAGTCACATCAATTTTCAGAATATCCACCTCCCATCCGTATTGCAGAGCGTACATGGACGGTGTAGTGATTGGTGCATACGTTGAAATATGCCAGGCCTCGTTTGAATTGTTTCTGTAGCAGTGTGGACTCGGGGTATAAGATCCATACGAAACTCTACTCGAGTCTAATAAACATACCGTTTCATGTCTACCCACAAAAAATAGGCAAGAGGTTTAAGATCAGGTGATCTCGGAGGCCATGGGACTGATTCTCGACCTGGACACGTTGTATCCAAATGTCTCCTCACATTGGCATCCAAGTGAGCTGGAGCTGTCATGTTGTAGCCACGTGTTTACGAAGGCATTGCCCCGTATCTACTGATAATACAACCACGAGTTGCAAATTGATGCAATTAGCTGCTGCATATGTTCCATGTAAACACACACAAGCCACACTACTCTTACTCTCTGTGTTTTACTGTAGAGGGCGTGTATAAGTGCTGCAGTTTTCACTGTCAGATGTGGAGAAAAGTCAAATACCCGCTTATCAGTACGAAGAATTGCCGTCTAGAGACAAAGCACGGAAGGTGACAGATTCCCAGGGCGATGAAACATAGACCGTAATATGGTAACTTGCACTACGACAGGAGAGGACTGAGTGCAGGTGGTGCCTCCCTGCGAGGATTAACGTTAACATGCAGCAGTCTACGTTATCTAGAATGGTGGTTCGAAACAAATTGTTGGTATACAGAAAGAAAAAAAGGCAGATTCGACTGAAGACGCGAGGAGTAACACATGGAAACAACTATTGCGCAGTGATAAGAAAAAAATCAGTTTAGAGGACCTGATGCGGCAAATTGTATTGGGATGATTTGCGGAAAGAAGACCACATGCTCTCAAAACGTTTTAGTGAACTCTTGCACATAGAGTGGCATTAGTTCCCTCTAATTTCACGTTGTATACAAATGAATACTCATGATTTGTTTTATATGCAGTTTTTTATTTCAATGTAACCTAAGAACATCTGGTCCTACAGTTGTTTTCTCTCCAGTACTAAAAATCCACTGAACAGACTGTCAGTAAGAACCAGCTACATGATGACAGATGTCCCACATCCTCATGCAAATCTATCTTCTGCAGCGCTCCAGGAATCAGCTAGAACATCGTTTCCCATCCGAACCTCCAGACGGTTCGCAAAATATTTCAAGGGGTTCGCCAAAACTTTACTGTAGTGCCGGGGTTCGAGGTTAGGCGTATTAATTTTTCCTTCACATCAGCGACATTGCACAATAATAATAATAATAATAAAATAATAATAATAATAATAATAATAATAATAATAATAATAATAATAATATTATTATTATTATTATTATTATTTTTTAATTACGTTAACCCTATAATGTCCTTTGTTACATATGTGTAACATCAGGAAATTATCACATCATTTCAACAACAAATTAATATTAACCGCGAATGCCTGAGTAGGTTTTAAACGTTAAGGGTTAATTTAATTTAAGGTCATTACAAATTTTGCTTGGAATTAAATTTTGTACATTTCTACTCTATGTATATTTAAAAGACACTGGTTCACCCAACTTAGATTGTTGTTGGAAGGGTTTCGTGAGTCGAAAAAGGTTGGGAACCGCTGACCTAGAGGAACAGTATTTTCTTCCAAAATAATGCACCCTACAGGGTTTCGGAAAATATGATGTGTGAAATAACAACTTAATGTCAGAAGTTCTCAACTGTACGTATTGCATGATACAGCTCTAGTCAGACCCCCTCAACTCTACGTATTGCATGATACAGCTGAAGTCAGGCCCCCTTAACTGTACGTATTGCATGATTCAGCTGGAGTCTGACCCCCTCAACTGTACGTATTGCATGATACAGCTGGAGTCAGGCCCCCTCAACTATACGTATTGCATGATACAGCTGGAGTCAGACCCCCTCAACTGTACGTATTGCATGATACAGCTGGAGTCAGGCCCCCTCAACTATACGTATTGCATGATACAGCTGGATTCAGACCCCCTCAACTATACGTATTGCATGATACAGCTGTAGTCAGACCCTCTCAACTATACGTATTGCATGATACAGCTGGAGTCAGACCCCATCAACTGCACGTATGGCATGATACAGCTGGAGTCAGGCCCCCTCAACTGTACGTATTGCATGATAAAGCTGTAGTCAGACCCCCTCAACTGTACGTATTGCATGATACAGCTGAAGTCAGACCCCCTTAACTGTACGTATTGCATGATACTGCTGGAGTCAGACCCCTCAACTGTACGTATTGCATGATACAGCTGGAGTCAGACCCCTCAACTGTACGTATTGCATGATACTGCTGGAGTCAGACCCCTCAACTTTACGTATTGCATGATACTGCTGGAGTCAGACCCCTCAACTGTACGTATTGCATGATACTGCTGGAGTCAGACCCCTCAACTGTACGTATTGCATGATACAGCTAGAGTCAGACCCCCTTAACTGTACGTATATTGCATGATACAGCTGGAGTCAGACCCCCTTAACTGTACGTATTGCATGATACAGCTGGAGTCTGACCCCCTTAACTGTACGTATTACATGATACAGCTGGAGTCAGGCCCCCTCAACTATACGTATTGCATGATACAGCTGGATTCAGACCCCTCAACTATACGTATTGCATGATACAGCTGAAGTCAGACCCCCTCAACTATACGTATTGCATGATACAGCTGGAGTCAGACCCCATCAACTGCACGTATGGCATGATACAGCTGGAGTCAGGCCCCCTCAACTGTACGTATTGCATGATAAAGCTGTAGTCAGACCCCCTCAACTGTACGTATTGCATGATACAGCTGAAGTCAGACCCCCTTAACTGTACGTATTGCATGATACTGCTGGAGTCAGACCCCTCAACTGTACGTATTGCATGATACAGCTGGAGTCAGACCCCCTCAACTGTACGTATTGCATGATACTGCTGGAGTCAGACCCCTCAACTTTACGTATTGCATGATACTGCTGGAGTCAGACCCCTCAACTGTACGTATTGCATGATACTGCTGGAGTCAGACCCCTCAACTGTACGTATTGCATGATACAGCTAGAGTCAGACCCCCTTAACTGTACGTATTGCATGATACAGCTGGAGTCAGACCCCCTTAACTGTACGTATTGCATGATACAGCTGGAGTCTGACCCCTTAACTGTACGTATTGCATGATACAGCTGGAGTCAGACCCCCTCAACTGTACGTATTGCATGATACAGCTGGAGTCAGGCCCCCTCTACTGTACGTATTGCATGATACAGCTGGAGTCAGACCCCCTTAACTGTACGTATTGCATGATACAGCTGGAGTCAGATCCCCTTAACTGTACGTATTGCATGATACAGCTGGAGTCGGACCCCCTTAACTGTACGTATTGCATGATACAGCTGGAGTCAGACCCCCTTAACTGTACGTATTGCATGATACAGCTGGAGTCGGACCCCTTAACTGTACGTATTGCATGATACAGCTGGAGTCAGACCCCCTTAACTGTACGTATTGCATGATACAGCTGGAGTCAGACCCCCTTAACTGTACGTATTGCATGATACAGCTGGAGTCAGGCCCCCTCAACTGTACGTATGGCATGATACAGCGGGAGTCAGACCCCTCAACTGTACGTATTGCATGATACAGCTGGAGTCAGACCCCGTCAACTGTACCTATTGTATGATAAAACTGGAGTCAATACATCATCATGGCTCTCGGTTTAATTGCCAGCACTACATGAAACCATCCATTGTACCTCTGTACACTTTATGGCATTCAAATATCTTCACAATATAAACAAAAAAAAGAGTTTTTTTTTGCATTAGAAACAGTTTGTTTTTAGCTAGCTCTAAAATATTGGGATACTCTATAGTTATTCATATCCAGATGCCTAATGTTCTCGTTAAAACCAATTACAAGGGAACTGTCAATCATGGCATGCCCAGTGTTGTGATGTACAAAGGCTGTGTCAAAAAAATCAACCGTTTTCAACTGCAAGGCATAGAAATCGAAGGCAGAATCCAGCATGTCAACTCACTGTACGGGGCAGATGGTCTCCTTGCACGATTAAGAGCGGAGTGAAGTGACGCGGCGCGGAAGCCAGGTAGTGAGAATTATCCAACTTACCAATTCCCCATATTTTAAATGGCAATTTCGTAATTGGATTTTAGTGCCTTTCAGTTTAAAACGACAAATCATTTTTGGACACGGCCTTTTTACATCACAACACTTTCTGGAAGAAATTTAAAAGTAGGTTTCGCCATGCACTGGTTGACAGTTCCCTTGTAAGTTATAGATTTCAATATTTTTTTCATAATTTACAATCTTTTATCATTTCTATATTTATCAAATGTCCACCGCTGTGGTCTCGAGGTAGCGTGCTGCCTTGTCACATAGCGGGCCCGGATTTAATTCCCGGTCGGATCAGGCTCCTAGGTGAGGTTTTATTCGGGGGTTTTCCTCACCTGTAAGACAAATGTCAGGAAGCTTAGGGCCCAACGGTCCCCGAAAATCATCCGGCCATCATCATCACCCTTATCATTATCATCACCATCGTTCACAGGTGTGGAAACCAACGGGAAGCTACCACACCTATAATTCTCTAGTAAAGCTGCAAGCATATCATGAAAATGATGTGATTACAGTGAAAGACCTGCCCACGGACAGAATTACTACTGATGAATAAGACCAATTTATCAATCAGTTAATCATCAAAACTGTAGGAAGTCCCTGAATTCGGCCTCAAGCTGGAGGCTATATTTCCATTTAGGAAGATTAAATACAGTAAAACCTCCTTACTCACGGCTCCGTTATTCGCGGTTTAAAAAATTGCGACACAGTTCCTGTATTCGCGGCTAAAAAGTATTTATTTACGGATCCATTCGGTGTGTTAGAAGGATTAGTACCCTTTATTAACGCATCGGCAACATTTTTACTGCAGGCACGTGCCAAGGCGGCTTTTACGAAGAGTTATTCAAACCAAATGGACAAATAAAAATCAAAGTAAAACAAACCTTATTGTCGCTAAGCCTGAAGTTCGGTGTTAAAAGCCTCCGCCGCGGTATTAATCGTGCTGCTGTATCCGTTGATAAATGCCGCTCTTGCCACGATAGTTGTTTCATTGTTTCAACTTGCCATTCGTTGCAATATTTTTTTCAATAACACGTGTCTCTTCAGCTTTGTTCCCATTTTTAATGTCGTGTAAATGGAAAGAAAAATTTGTTCCGAAGCGGAAAAAAGTGTGTTGCCGCTTAAAGTAAAAACAGATATGCTTGACCCATTACATGTTGGCGAGTCGTTCTCATCCATATCACGCTGTTTCAATGTTTGTAAATGAACTTCACGATTCATCAAGAAATGCGAAGACAAAATAAGGAATTCAATCGCTGATTTCTCAGCCGAATATTAATTTGAATTGAAATACCTTTTAAGAGCGGCAAAACAGGAAACAATACTAAGTTCTTTAAGCTCTCGCCTAAGCCTGACAATAAGAATTAATGTAAGTTGTTCAAAATCTCTCAGTACATTGATTTTATTTCATCATTTATATTTTATTTTGGAACCTAGGATTGTGTCCACTATACATCCATATACATTACCATTCCATATTCACAGTTTCTGTATTCGCAGCACATTTACCGAATACATCCCCGCGAGTAAGAAACTTTAGTGTATACAGTATATGTTATACATTTATACATGTTTTTTGTGTGTATGTTCTGGCTTGGAAAGATTGTACTCTTTATGGATAATATTTATTGTCGTGGGAAAATTTGCCACTATCCATCCGTTATCATTACTGAATTAATATAAAACAAATGAAACGAAATAAAAATGGCTACAAGTAGATAAACAGAAGGCGACTCTTTGCGAAAAAATCTATTAGTAACTTTTTTCACAAAATTTTAGCTAGTTACGTTTCAAAAGTGCCAGATCTAGCTACAAAATGGTATAATTGGCAATCCGGAATGGAGCTTACGAATAGAAAAAAAAAGGAGAGAGCTTTCTCGAAGGCACATAAGTGCACAGTTCACGGTAAATAGATACATTTCCCTTGGAATAAGTTATTTTACAGGATGTTTAATGACCAGGAAAACGTAGCCACGGATCAGGAAACTACCCATTATACTACAGGAACACAGCATGAAGATTCCGCAATGGGATCCTCTCCGCTATCCGAGATGTTAATTTCTTAAATTATAAACGACACGTAAATGTACATATCCCACTGAAGATGAAGATAACAAGATCAAGGATGAAGCCTATGAGGAATTAGAATTTGATAGGCATTCGTGTCATAATACGAAAATTGTTTTAGGGGATTTAAATGAAACATTGGGACCGGATGATGTATTCAGACCAACAATTGATAAATTTAGTCTTGATGAAGATAGTAACCACAATGGGATGATGTTAGTCACATATTGTTCAGAACACAACATTCCAACACACGCACATTCATAAATACACCTGGACATCTCCAGATGGTAAATTGCGAAACCAGACAGACCTTTTTTACCCAACCTGTGGTTCGCCAACCCCCGGGGGTTTGCAAAATATTTCAAGGGGTTCGCCAAAACGTTTCGGTAATGGCGAGTTTGCAGGTTAGTCTGTTATTTATTCCAGCATAATAATAATAAAAATAGTAATAATATTTATATCCGCGCGGCCATGAACCTACGGGTTCGCTAGTGCCAGTGAGTGAGTTAGTTAGTTAGATAGTTAATAATATTTATTATTATCCATCATGTCCACCGCTGTGGTCTCGAGGTAGCGTGCTGCCTTGTCACGCAGCGGGCCCGGGTTCGATCCCCGGTCGGGGCAGTTTTTCTGGGTGAGGTTTTTATCGGGGTATTTCCTCACTTTTATAAGATTCATGATGTGTTCCGTTGAGGTTTATTCAAAATTAATATAAAATTATAGAATATTCACCTGAAAGGTCCGTCTCCTCAACTTAATAAATCATTTAACGTAGCGCTTTCGGGACTTGTCCCATCATCGGCAGGATTCAAAACTGGTGTTTCACTGAAGATCTGGTAGAGGGGGTTGCATGTATTGGGTTCGTTTTCGTTTATCAGGCTGTCGTTGTGAGCTGAAATCATGAAAGCAGCTCACAAAGACAGCCTGATAAACGAAAACGAACCCAATACATCCAACCCCCTCTACCAGATCTTCAGTGAAACACCAGTTTTGAATCCTGCCGATTATGGGAGCTGAAATCATGAAAGCAGCTCACAACGACAACCTGATAAACGAAAACGAACCCAATACATGTAACCCCCTCTACCAGATGTTCAGTGAAACACCAGTTTTAAATCCTGCCGATGATGGGACAAGTCCCGAAAGCGCTACAGTTAAATGATTAATTAAGTTGAGGAGACGGACCTTTCAGGTGAATATTCTATAATTTTATATTAATTTCCTCACTTGTAAGACAAATATCAAGAAAACTTTAAGGCCCAAACGGTCCCCGAAATTATATCATCATCATCATCATCCTTCACCGGTGTGGAAAGCAACGAGAAGCTACCACACCTACAATTCCGTAGTAAAGCTGCAAGCGTAGCATAACAATGCTGTGATTGCAATGAAGGACCTGCCTTCGGGCAGAATTACTATGGACGGATTATTCATCATCTTAATTGTCCGACGGTCTGTTCCGCTCTCAGAATTCATCTTCCCATATCATTATTATTATTATTATTATTATTATTATTAATATTTTAAAATTACGTTAACCATATAATGCCCTTTGTTACATGTGTGTAACATCGGGAATTTATCACATATCTCCACAATATATTATTATTTACCGCGAATGCCTGATTTACAGTTATGTAACAACGTTAGAAGTGTATTTGATTTCGCTACAACTAGGTCTACACGTTGTGTAATTTTTAAGCCGTAACTAGAGAATTTTTAAAGATAAATTATGATACCAATTAATTAACTACTATCGTGACTTTAAAAACCAGTTAACTTCGGCGCATTAATTAGCAAATTATTTGGTGACCGGCCACGAGTAAACTCGTTATCGATGTGTTCTTGTTTCTCGTAAGCGGTTACATGTGATAGATCTGAAAATTAAAATTGTCTGTCAACAATATGTTAATGTAGAACGAAAAATAAATTTAGCTACTTTGGTACGTGCAGCGACTATTTGTCTCAATCGTCCAAGAGACCCTTGATTTCATTCGTGAAATAATCCAATAAGTAGGATTATCAAAAATATAAGACTAATAATTAATCATGATTTTATACTTATTTATGCGATCAGCATATAAATACGTTGGTAATATTGGTTTTGTAATACATGATGTTAGCCCGGTCAAGTTAGCTCAAAAAATAGGGTTAAGCTTACAAAAATTCGCATAGAGCTGATAATTGGTACGAATGTTGGGAACACCTTTATGAATGAAATGTGAAAAGTCCCCATCGATTCCACATCTGCAAAAAAAAAATTATTCAAGGTCAAAATTCGCGAGTATGTTTTTTTTTTTAATTTTTCAGTCAAACGGTGAGTTTTATCATAAATATAGGTCACACAAAAGTTGTAGACATGCCATTATCTACAAAAATTGTTCTTATACTTTTTTTTCATAAAAACCACTATTGTTGAGATATCACCATTTGAAACACTGAATACAATAATATGCACGCTTTTCAACTGCAAGTTAACCTCCTATACATCATGGGATATTTATATAATAAAAATATTGGTTGAATAACTTATATATACAAATCATATATTATATGATTCTGATAATATACATAAAAAAACTCAGTCCCTAATTTAATTGGACCGTATAACCTTAACATCTGACGACTATTCTATTTTTGTCCGGGCGGCGAAGTCATATACCTGTTTTTCTTTCTGGAAGGCATAAACAAAAGACTTTTAGTACAGTGTCCCTTTACAGTGAATACACGTGGCTATTGATACACGTGCTTGTTAATAATATTTCTTAAACAATTTGTGCTGTTCAATAATTTAAAAAAGTCGCAATTTTGCTTTGTTTCTAGTAAACCTTTGACTGAAAATGAAACAGTCATTGTTGATCGTGGAATGAAGACTTTGATCGATTAAAGTGTTGAAAGAAATGATGGGTTTTCTGCATACCTGAAGGACAATACATCTGTGACAATTGAAGTGCAGTGCCGTAAAATGTACACTCGGAAGAGTTATGCTGCTGTAGTTAAAAGGCCGCATGAGATGGAATAAGCCAGTACATCTGAAACAGTCCACCTTGTTCTAGAGCACGCGTAAGTGGATCCGTTTCTTGTTTAAAAAAGTATTACTTATTTTCTGGAGATGAAGCAAATAAAGAAGCTGAGAAGAAAAAAGCGCAAAATGGCGATGTAAAATTCATAAAATTGCTACACTTGAATTTAAAGAAACCATTCTGAAGTTAGCTGGGACTCGTTTTGATGACGTAGCAAAATCACGTATTTAGTACGAATATGATTTAGTTGCTGCCGAGGCTAGGTACCATTATAATGCTATAATTCCTTCTCGAGACCCGCCATTGGGTATAAAATCGGTCGTTCTCAAGATGAATCTATAATGTTGCGATGGAGAAAAAAGTGATGACTGTCAATTTTCATTGCAAGAATTACAAAATAATTGTAAACTCCAGCTTCAGATAATAGATCAATTAAGATTCGATTGAAGTTAAAGTATGATCATCACGATATTCTTATTCAAGCTTGGTATGAGAAAAAAAGTCAAAATGGAAAAAAAAAGAACGATTTAGAATCATCAGAGCCGCAGCAGCAATCATTCGAGACGACATTCAATCTCTAGTATTACATAATGCTAATTACCACCGCCTAGTTGATTGTTTGGAAATATTAACAGCGATATTCCGGAGTCATTGACGTATTTTTTGGAACACGTAATTCTTAAAAATAAACAATTTAAACTAGAACTATTAAAACTAGTATGTACTAATATCAGCCACAATATTATGACTGCTCTTAGCCTAGATATTTCAAATCAAATTTGCAATTGGGTCAATTAATAGATAATACTTTGGAACCAATTCAAACGTTACTCCCACCTGCTCCACAAATATTCTTAACACCATTTCTTGCAATTGCAAAAAGGGTTGTAGTGCAATATGTGACTGTAAAGAAGTCTAATTATTTTGTCCGCCAGTATGTACCAATTATCAAGGCTTGTCTTACTCCAATGTTGAACCAAATGGAATAGATGAAGAATTATATGAGGAAACAACTGATACTTCTTTCTCAGAACAATTAACAAATATGCAGCAAGAATAAGAAGAAGACTTTACTGTCGAAGTAGAATTCGAAGATTATCAGTCAGATTAAAATTATCCGGAATTAAGGATAATTTTTGTCACTTAAATTATTCCCAATAGTACCATTTTTTGATTAATAGAATATCGTTTAATAAAACTTAATCACAATAGATCGTGGAGTATACCTTTCAAAGAACACCACATTTAAAAAATGCGCCTAGTACACTACCTCATACGTGGTGCGGAAATGTGTGCATATTATGTATTATACGACTACTTCAAATTTTAGAATCGCGATATCTCAAGAATGGTGATACTTATGAAAAAAGTATAAGAATAATTTGTGTAGACAATTGCATGATCTACAGCTTTTGTCTGACCTATTTTTATGATAACAATTACCGTTTGGCTGGAAAATGTAAAAAACCAATATTCGCGAACTTTGACCCTGAATAGCTTTTTTTGCAGATGTAGTATCGATGGGGACTTTTCACATTTAATCCCAACATTCGTACCAATTTTCAGCTCTATGCGAATTTTTGTAAATTGAAATGTCTATTTTGACCGAATTATGTCGTGATTTTTATCTTGTTTAGTGTTTGTATTTGACTGCAGTACAAGAACGAAACATAATGATAAGCACCAAGTCATTAACTAGTATAAATAAGATTAAAGTGCAGGCAAGATTCTCTCACATTTCACACCTAAAAGTTATTATTTATATTTCCGGAGTACCTACAATTTTGTAATTCACTCAAATTTTGCTCAGGCTCAGTCTGTGTTTTAGAATAAAATGGAACTACACTGCTGCTCAAAATTAAAGGAAAAAATAGGTACATTTTAAATGGTGTATCTTCGCGAAAGAAGATCGAAAAAATAAATAAAAAAGTCTTGAAGGTTGAAGACTCTAGTGCAGTGGTACTCACTAGAAATTATAAGAGAGCCAAATATAAGAAACCATATCTGTTCGAGAGCCGCACCAAATTTCACATTTCTCAGTCTTGGTAACATGCAACTTTTTTTTACATTTATGGACAAAACACAATTACTGATTACTGTCGTTTAATTTTTTTAATAATGAACTGTTTATTTTCATTATTATTATTATTGTTATTATTATTATTATTATTATTATTATTATTATTATTATTATTATTATTATTATTATTATTATTATTATTATTATTATTATTATTATTACGGTACTGTACATAATTTTAAGGCAACTTACAGTTGTGTAGATTACTGCTGTGAAGTTGATGGTCGAACTCTGCTACTCTCCTGCTCAATTTTATCAATACGAGCTGGTTGATTTGCCACACATATCCGCAGCAGGTTTTCCAAGTTCACATTGGTGAGACGAGATCTATGTTAACCCTTGATGAACTTTATCTTACTGAAAGTCATTTCACAAACATACGTTGATCCAAAAAGACACAGAATTTTATATGCACACGACACCAAGTTTCGAACTGTTTTTCAGGAACTGTCTACCATAACTTTAAAATTGAATTCGTTTTTCGTTTCTCTTGAAAAATACCTTCCAGTTCTGAATCCTGCTGGAGTTCAGTAAGTTCATTTTTAAAATTTCTAATCTCAGGACCAAAAATAACCCAGTTATATCTGTTGTCGTTATTGACCAGGGATTTTCAACTAATCGAAATGGGTTTCGAAACTTTCTAAAATCATTAAATCTCGCGCTGAAATCATGGTGTAGTACAGTGAGCAATTCTATGAAGGGTTACAAGTTTATATATTTCTCTGAATATTCTTCAATAAGATGTTGGAAACATGGGAAACTAGTGAAATCATTTTTACTAAGTTCTTCTGTATACATTTTTAATTTTTCTTCTAAAGAAAAAATTGCACTTGTGAGCTGAGTAATAAGTTTATTTGTACTCGTACCTTGCATTTTAATTTGGACATCATTCAGTATTCCTGTTATGTCAGGCAGGAAGCCAACTTTTAACCACCATGAAGAAGAGTATAGTTCAGGGTATTCTTTATCTCGTTCACTTAAAAAAGAGTTTTATTTCATGGCGAATATTAAAAAATCGTTCCAAAACTCTTCCTTTACTCAGCCACCTCACCTCGCTGTGATAAATAACATCATCATACTGTGAATTAAGCTCTTTGAGGAATTCTATGAATTGCCTATGATTTAGTTCACGTGATCTAATGAAATTAACAATGTTAATTACTTTCTTCATCACAGATCTGAAAGTTTCGTCAAATTTAGCAGCAAGATTTCTTGATGTAAAATGCAATGGTATGTTAATAAGTGGTCTCTATTTAAATGTTTTTTTAAACAGAGAAATGAATCCTATATGACAACCTACCATTGAGGGACAACCGTCAGTGCACACTGATAAAAGTTTGTTTAGGTCAATTTTGTATTTGTCAAAAAAAAATTAACTGCTTCAAAAAAATCTATTCCTCGTGTCTGACCTGTCATAGGTACTATTACAGTTAAAAATTCTTCCTTTATAATCCCTATCTTATTACGATATTTACAAATAAAGGCAACTGAGAGGTGGGACTAATATCTGTGGACGAATGCAGAGCAAGGCTGAAATAGTCACATTTACGAATTTCATCGAGAGGACAAAGGAGCATGTCTACAGACATTTAGTTAATTCTCCTAACACAAGTAGAATCGGAAAGTTGTAACTTTTGTATGTCACTTTTTATCTGTTTAGCATTTGGGAATTTAGAAAATAATGTGTCACAAACGACTAGAAAACTCTCCTTAAAATCTCTGCATCGGCAAACGGTTTCATTTTGCGTGCTAAAATTTCTGCTACTTCATATGCTGCTTTTGTTATCAATTTATTTACACTTACGGTATCGAATATCTTTTTCCGTTCAGACACTATTGACATTTTTAATGTTATTAGTTTTTCTGCTCTCAATCTAGAATCTTTAGGATATTTGCACTCAAAATTTGAATGCACTGTTTTATAATGCCTATTAAAATTAAATCGTTTATAACCTTGAACTACGTCTCGACATAATAAACACATCGCACTGCCTTCCTTTTTAGCAGGTTTGAAGAAAAATTCATGCTCACAAGTATCTTGAAAAACTCTTCCTTCATCTTGAGTTTACTCTTTTTCCCTTTCGAAAAAAACACCAGATATTATTAAACAATGAAATTCACTTCACTTCACTTCAACTGATTAGGTAACACACAGTATCCAGTCGCTTGTTCATAGAAACTAAATTATATAATATTTCATTGTGAAATATTCGGACGACAATGTAGAAGTTTAAACGGTTTTAAAAACAAACGTACACATATTCAAAACCAAAAACACTAGCCAGGACATTGCATTGAATTTTTGAACACACGTGCGGTACTGTACTGCTCGGAATGACACCGGGATATCCGAAGTTTTGTAGAATTTCAATAAAGATATTATTTTATACTTAGACTTTAAAATTTAAATGTAATGTAATGAAGGTAAAATTATTCCAAGAGCCTTAATAAATATCTTCAAGAGCCGCATGCGGGCCGCGGGCCGCGTAATGAGAACCGCTGCTCTAGTGTCTGAATCAGTCATGCAATTATTTTTTGTCAACTTTGATATAGTTTTTCTCAGTATAAAGTGGAAAAAGCAGAGCGCCAAAAATTATCGACAAGTTTGACTTTCTACACAATTTCTTTGTATGATACATCGCTTTCCAGTTAATATAATATAGTTAAATTATGTTATCGCTTTCATGTAATTTTAATGGGATTGGTCACATCCTACTCCTGCGTTCTTAGATGCTTAAATGAAACAACAACAACTTTTTTTTAGAGACTATTCGATTTTACTACGCCTTAGGAGCGTATGAGATCCTTGTGTTTGTACACGCTTTATATTAGCTTGACCTGTATCTATCTATCTATATTTCAACGCGATTTTGACCCACTTAAAATCATTGGATCGACTTGAAACTTTGTATACTTGTAAAGGACTCGTGAAAATACAATAATTTGTTTTTTTTCTGAAATCCTGGCCAGAATCATCAGAAAATAAAAAAAGTGTTTTTGTTTCTATGTAACGGAATCTTTGAACACGATTTCCACCCACTTAGAAACATTGGATCGACTTAAAACATTGTATACTTGTAAAGGACCCGCAATAATACAAAAGGTTCATATTTTGTTCTAAAATGCTGGCCAGAATCATCAGAAAATCAAATAAATAATAATTTTAAAAAAATTAAACAACACGCTTTATTAGAAAACCGAACTAAACAAATAAAACATAATTTTAATTTCCAATACGCTTGGGATAAAATTAAATGGTCAACAAAAAAATTAATCTCCAAGACATATAGAATAAAACTAGAGTTATCAACAAAAAGAAAATAAATTTACCATCAAAAGCGTGGGGTGCTCTATATCAATTAATATATTTGATAATAATCAGATATTGGTAAATGTAAAGTCTCTAAGAAGAAAATGTAGAAATCATAAAGAGCACCCCAGGCTTTTGATGGTAAAATTATTTTATTTTTGTTGATAACTCTACTTTTATTTTATATGTATTGGAGATGATTTTTATGTTGACCACATTAATTTTATCCCAAGCGTGTTGGAAATTAAAATTATTTTTATTTTGTTTAGTTCGGTTTTCTAATAAAGCGTGTTGTAGTTTTTGGAAACTATTATTTATTTTTTATTTTTCAGTTTAGTATTTTACAGAATGAGATAAAAATGTAAATATCTTTAAATTTGATACTATTGTAGTATGAGCTAAAAATAATACTCTTCTAAAAAAATCCTTCCAGCCTAATTTGAACCAGTGCCCTACGGATTACTGAAATTATATACAACTAGAGTTCACCGCTCTACCAACTGAGCTCTTACAATGCAACTTATTACATCAGTTTTCATTTTTTTTATGATTCTAGCCAGGATTTTAGAAACAAAATATGAAATTATTGTATTGTCACGCGTCCTTTACAAGTATACAAAGGTTCAAGTCGATCCAATGTTTCTAATTGGGTGAAAATCGTGTTCAAAGATTTCGTTACATAAATATAACGACACTTTTTCGATTTTCTGATGATTCTGGCCAGGATTTTAGAAAAAAGTGAAATTATTGTATTGTCGCGGGTCCTTTACAAATATACAAAGTTTCAATTCGATCCAATGATTTTAACACATTGGTGACGGGCCAAGGAGATCTCCGTGTTTAAATGTCCAGCGCTAGACGACCGATCACGGAGATTTCCGGTTTTAGGTATTGTTTGGTTTCCTTGCCTCTTCGATTTTGAACGAGGCATGCAATTGTTTTTTTTTTTTTTTTTCACTGTGCAATAAATTTAGTTCATTCTGTACCCCTCTCTTTCCTTTTATGAAGTTTCCGACTTTACAGAAAGAGTAGTTTAAAGTTTCAGTTTTATCTGTGATGTATCATTATGGCTAAAGATTAACAAACATGCTTATCGCCGCAACCTGCGTGAAGACGAAATGTTGAAATTGTTATAAGCAGATGATTTCTCTGTCGTTTCTAGCGATATTGAAATAAGTGATAGTGAATGTGATAGCGGAAGTGAATCTGTGTCGTATCGCGTAAGCGTAAACGTGCACAAGTTTTGAATAATTCTAGCGACTCAGAATCAGATAGTAATGATGTGGGTTTATTACAATCAGCAGGAATTGACACTACTGATGGAGTTTGTAAATATGATCCCCCTAGAAATATTGAGAGTTTTGAAGGTGTCCGAGGTGTCTCTAATTACAAAGAAACGATCTCATTTCTGTTTGGAATGCTGTAAATTTATTTTGTGATAACGAGCTCCTTTCAATTTTCGTTGCACAATCGAACTTGTATCGTAGACAAAATATTGATAAGCATACAGAATCCCCTAAAACTCTAAAGTGGAACGATATAACTCTGGCAGAAATTAAATAATTCTTAGCAATTATCATTCTTATGGGCCAAGTAAGGAAAGACAGAATGAGAGATTATTGGAGTACAAATCCCTTGTTAGAAACGCCAATATTCGGTAAATTTATGAGCAGAAATCGATGGGAACAAATTTGGAATATCTGGCATTTCTGTGACAATACCCTAACACAAAATAATGAGGACATACTATATAAAGTTCGACCTTTAATGGAACACCTGAAACAGCGCTTCCAGACTGTGTATAAACCAGCGCAGGAACTGTCACTTGATGAAGCTATGATTCCATGGAGAGGTCGTCTGAGAATTCGCACACATAATCCGGGAATGTTGGTGAAATATGGAATTTTAGTGCGGGTAGTTAGTGACGCCATTACGGGATACATAGTAACCTGGAAATATATGCTGCAGAGGGGAAAAAATTAGAAGAAACGATATTTTCCATTCTGGAGCCGAATTTGGGTCTGTGGCATCATGTCTACCAGGATAATTACTATAAAAGTGTGGCAATAGCTGAAAATTTACTTGAAAGAAAGACGAGAGTTTGTGGAACAATACGGACTAACAGGGGGCTTCCAAAATAATTTGTGGAAGCAGGAAATGAACTGAAACCAGGAGAAAGCGTGTTTTGTAGGAAGGGGAAAGTGTTGCTACAAACGTGGAAAGAAAGAGAAGTGAGAATGGTTAGCACTTTACATCAGGCTACAATGAAGAGACACGAGAGTGGGAGGGGTAAACTAGTAAAAAATCCCTATTGTATACTTCAATATAACAAGTATATGAAGGACGTAGACTGGGCTGACCAGTACCTATCATATTACTCCATCCTCAGAAAAACAGTGAAATGGAGCAATAAACTTGTATTATGGCTTCTGAATTGTGCACTCTTTAATGCTTTTACGATCTATAAATTTCAAAATCCTAATATCAAAATGTCATACAAAAGTTTTTTTCTTGAAACAGCCTTTTGTTGGGCAGCCGTGAAATTGAGAACAGATGACGAGGAAGAGGAAGAAAGGCACAAAGAAAATGAAAACACCTCTAGGACACCACGCCAAGACCCTCCAGGAAGGCTGTCAGGAAACATGAAGAGACATAAATGATCACCAATTGTGACTGGAAAGAAAAAATATTCCTCCAACCCTTGCAGGGTTTGCAGTGAACACAAAAAAAAGAAAAGAAACTCGCTACGTGTTATCCTTTTGCACTGTGCCTTACATAAAGGGGAATGTTTCCAACGTTATCACACCTTCAATTATTACTAGAAGATCTTGTGAGTACACTATAAAGAATTGCTTAAATATTATTGTTATTGCATGTGCATATATATATATATATATATATATATATATATATATTGATGTAAAAGACATACTGTGCTAAAGCGGTTTAAAATTTAAAAGTCCTGAAATGTCCGCTCTAGCAGGGGTGAGTGGAACGCACTGCTGTCGGTCACCAATGTGTTAAGTGGGTGAAAATCGCGTTGAAAGATTCCGTTACATAGATAGATACAGGTAAAGCTAATATAAAGCGTGTAAGAAAGTGTCTTTGTACCTATGTAATAATGGAATATTTGAACACGATTTTCACCCACTTAGAAACATTGGATCGACTTGAAACTTTGTTTACTTGTAAGGGACCCGTGACAATACAATACTTTTATATTTTGTTTCTAAAATCCTGGCTAGAATCATCAGAAAATGAAAAAATTAAATCTGGTATAATAGGCTGCAGTCTTGTCGACTTTTTAGTCAATCGTTGTAAGAGCTCAGTTGGTAGAGCGATGAACTGTAGTGGTATATAATTTCAATAGTCCATAGGTCGCTGGAAGGATTTTTTTTAGAAAAGTAATGCTTTTAGCTCATACAATACTATCGAATCAAAGATATTTACATTTTTATTTTATTCCGTAAAATATTAAAACTAAAAAATAAATAATAGTTTTATAAAACTAAAACAACACGCTTTATTAGAAAACGGGACTAAAAAATGAGAAATAATTTTAATTTCCAACGCGCTTTGGATAAAATTAAAGTGGTCAACAAAAAATCATCTCCAACACAAAGAATAAAACTACAGTTATCAACAAAAGGAAAATAATTTTACCATCAATAGCGTGGGGTGCTTTTTATGATTTTTACATTTTCTTCTTAGAGACTTTACTTTTACCAATATATGTTTATTATCAAATATATTAATTGATATAGAGCACCCCACGCTTTTGATGATAAAATTATTTTATTTTTGTTTATAACTCTAGTTTTATTCCATGTGTGTTGGAGATGATTTCTTTGTTGACCACTTAAATTTCATCCCAAGGATGTTGGATGTTAAAATTATTTTTCATTTTTTAGTTCGGTTTTCTAATAAAGCGTGTTGTTTTAGTTTTTTTAAACCTATTATTTATTTAGCATTATTTACATTTTCCAGATTAAAGATAGCTGATGGCATAGAATTGTGTTTTATATACAACAAATTTTCAGAAAGAAATGCAAATTATTAAAATTAAAATAAATATCTAAACTTTCTTTTTGTATTTAAGTGACAACCCCTCTTCATTGGTTTCTATAAAGTAAAGCTTTATTAATAAATCGTGGGGTAACGTTTCTCGGCCTGACCGTACACAAAAATTTATCGGGCCTCAATTTATTGATATAAGAATGATGTTATTTTTAATAAAAAATACTCTGAACTGTTTTATAAACATATAACGTAAACTGTTTACTAAAGGAACCTTTACACTGATAAAGTAAATTTATCCATGTAAAATACAGTTCTGAGTTATTCTTATGATATTTTAGTGGCGAATCTCTATCTAACTATACATTTCGTTAAAAGTTGTATTTTCGGCCCATACATTTAAAATTGCTTACACAATACCAACATAGGGTAGAGTGGGGTCTCAAGAGATGTACGTTACGCAACTTTTAATATATGACTATATTCAATTATTATTTTTTGTAAATACCCCAGGTTGTATTTCGACATTCCTGATGTTCTCTCCTGGCTTGTAGTACTTGTAATGCACTTCTGAGGTTGGGGCGCCTGGAAGGCGGGGTTACGTTGCCCCGGCGATATGATGGGTGATGATGCTAGTGATGTGCCAGGAGAGTCCCTAATCCTAAACTTAATCTAAGATGGATATGCATGATGATGATTGCGATGGCCATATGATTTCGGGGACCGTTTGGGCCTTAAACGTTTTGCTGACATTCGTCTTATAGGTGAGGAAAAACCCCGATGAATACATCACCCATAAAAACGGTCCCGACCGGGAATCGAACCCAGGCCCGCTGCGTGACAAGGCAGCATGCTACCTCGAGACCACAGTGGTGACTCAATTATTAATATTCCGTTCATTATTTTGGGAATTTCGAAATTACCGAAAACGCACGGACCTAAACTAAATAACTTCGATTCGATTGAGGGTCTTTCCACTTTTCAGCGGTTGCCCTTTTACCAGCCGGCTGCTGGCCCTTCACATCCACATGTGTCAATCACAGAGGTAGATGATCAACAGCCAGTGTAGGGGTGACATGTGGTTAGCATGTCGAGTCCCCCAGCCGTTATAGCTGGTTCCTCAACCTGGAGCCGCTACTTATTGTAGCTACCCAATTGCCTCACGATGCTGGGTGGGCACCGGTCCCATACTGGCCGAAATACCATGAGAAAATTTCTTCCATCATGGAGACTCGAACCAGCGCAAGTCCCGTAGCTCTGAGCCAAGGCTGCCTACCTTAACCGCTCGGCTACGGCGCGGGACAACTAAATAACTTCATACTTTAAAAAATGTACGGAAAAGACATAACAGTAGTGAGCCACGGGAAACACCTATATAAATATATAATAAACCATCATTACGTTGTGATGATGAAATCATAATAGTAATACTTTTTTTTTCAGTTTCTTTTAGTATAGTTGCACTTAAGGATAATCTGAATATGAACATTGGAGAGCCATCTAGCAATGAACACCAAAATACATCTGTATTGGAATCGACTAGCAGTAACACTATTTTCGCCAACAATATAAGGATTCTTGTAAATAAAAAGACCAAATGAATATACAGAGTGTCAATTATTGGAACGAACTTGTGAACCACCAAAGTCATATTCCCACATCCACTTTACGAAAAAGGTGGGAAGGAGTTGAAATGTTATTTGGGTTATCAACACTAGGAACAAAGGAATTGACTAGCTCTTTCCCACACGAAACAGGGGTTGTTTTGTAAGTTCTATGTGCTGTTTTCTGATGAAAAGTGTGGCCGTATAAAGGAATGAGAGCGCAGAACCTTGTCACCCAACCGTTGACATTATTCGCCAAGTTTTTAGGAAAAAATGAACACTTAAAATTACTTCTTACACAAAGTATGTGTTCAAGCAAACGTCCTGCAAAACTACCATAACCCACAAAAGGATGATGAAAATCAGGTAAATACTCAACGACTGCAACAAATAAAAGAAAACAAGGAGTGATTTCTACCGAGAAATGATGGCCGTCTTAACAAAGTGACTAGGCCCCGTATTGAGGGGTATTTCAGAGAATTGTTAGAATTAAGAGAGTCTGCAGGAGACGAAAATCTTAAGCGGTGAAGCTTGTCAACTGCCTCTTCAAGAACCGCATACGTAGGCAATACAACACAAAACCTACTAATAACATGTTCTGATGAAGAAATAACAGATACAACACTTAATTAAATAAGGAATGGTAATCTGTTATATTTGACGAAACGAGAGATTTTCGAATACACAACAGTTTTCTTTGAACTTGAGATATTTTTATAAGAATAAAATTCGTGAAGATTTCGTCAAATTTATTGACGCTTATGAGAGGATTACAAATGTCAATCCAGATCAAGACCCAAATAGTGAACGACGCCTAACTGGAGAGGCTTTGGGAGTGATTGTTGTAAACGTACTGCAATAACTGTCCCTAGACTTAAACAACTGTGTAGGAAGTGGTACCGACAGATGTACTGTAATGACTTCAGAAGTTTGTCGGTGCAGTCACTGAAATACAGAAACCTGCGAAGGAAGCATACGCTTAGTTTATTGTTTGGTCTTAAGACTTACAATATAAGAGTTGTGATATTATGATTAATGACTAAACACTGTTTAGAAACTGCTCAAAATAATTTTAAAACATGTTATCAGTACGCTAAAATTTACAAATTCATTTATTTCTTAATTTACACAGACCCATGCACCCCCGAAAATTTACACGAACCCATGGTCCCTCTCCGAGAATTTATTCTGGAACCGTCCTTGGGAAGGGGTTCGCGAATCGAAAAAGGTAGGGAACCGCTGAGATTCAACATTGATCAGTTGACAAAGGGTGGCACAATTTCATCATCGACATTAGATCAGTTATAGGACAGACTGAAACTCGGATCATCATCTGAATTGGATGATAACACAAGTCTGCATTTAAAACTTTTTCTCAGATGATTTATTTAAAATAAGTGTTCTTCAAACAATTGATTACACTGATTCTAGAAAAGATTTCCATTTTTGTCTATCACGTCAGGTTCTTGCACAAAATAAAAATTTATATTTTCACATTTTAGCCACTACAAGCACAAATATATTAAAACTTAATTTCACACAAGAAAAAATTTTTGATACAAATACATGTTAAAAATACTGAAGAGAACTGTCCTAATAATTTTGAGGCTACGTTGAAAAAAATAAAAAAGTACATGGTGTTCCATTAATTTTGAAACCTTTTCTTTGACTTACTTGAAGTTCCTCCATTTTTAGTCTCCCTCATCAACATCCAAATGTAGTTTCATTCCATGTTCCCTGCTACCTACTCTCCATCTCTTATTTTCCACAATTGCCTTGTAATTAGGGTCTAGTTCTTTTTCTCTGTGTCTATACGATGAGTAATGTGTTCCCGGTTCCAGAAGATTCTTACTTTTAAGCTTGAGCTAAGTAGTTCTGCAGATTCCTTTGGCAAATTCAGACCATGAATTAGATCATTAAAGCCACTTTGAGAGAACCGTTGTGGAGTAAAGCCGTCTTCAGGCTGATATATATCATCAGTATCGTTAGTGATTGCATCAAGTTCACTTTCCACATTATATTCTGTCAGGTTCTCTAAAACAGCTGGAGGAAGAGGAACAGGCAGCTCTTTTCCATATGGAACTGGCTTATTACCTGAAAGGATGCTTCGATGTACAATTTGGTTCTTATTTTTTTAATTACACCCCTGAATATTAAGCAAAGAGAGTAACAGTCATTACGATGGTCTTTAGGCTCCCTCCACTCCATAGGAACCGCAAACGGCATGCACGATTTTTTCCCTTTCGTCCACAATCTTAACCTCTCAACGCAATAGCGGCAAACTTTGTTCGGTGCCCTCACCTTATCCTGGTCATCAAGTTTCACTTTAAAATAAGGATAGTATTCTTCTTTTTTTTCAGAAAGTCTGTAATGTCCGTTCTTTGCTTAAGCATTGTATAATTTCCTCAAATATAGAAGAAAACGTTAGGAATGTTCACACACTTGCGTGTAGGGTGTAGACATTGTCATACTTACAGTCACACTAGAGAGATAAAATGAGAACAGCATTGATAATGCAAGTGACTTCCAAAGTCACCCAATAACAACCTCAGCAGCAGTTGTGCCAAACTAAAGGCTTACAGGCTTCAATTGACTAATTTCCCTCCAACAATACTCATTACTGTCTGGCACATAAGCTTTCACCAATAAATATATGAAAACAGATTATGTCCATTGTGAAAAAACTGTACATGATAGACGAAAACTAAGAACATTTCTGGAATCAGTATAAAAAAGAGAACTGATACAACATATTGGTTTTCTCTAATCTGATATGATGTAATGGAAGAATTGTTAACGCTTTATTTTGAGAGAAACAACCACTAAAGAATACTCTGGAAAATACGAATTAAAAAATGTATCTATCGATCTATAATGGCCTAGCCCAAATAGTGGACTATTTCCAAATTCTTAAGAATCGTACTAATTGTTTATAGAATCGTTCAAAAATGTTTAAAATATACTAAACGTTACGTGACGTTACTACAAATGTTAAGTTTAGTGCAACAGTGGCATAAAAATGAATGGGAAATCGTAATCGACAAATTGTAGACCTCAGCAACAAATGGTAACTCTACTAACCTATTGTGCAAATAAATATAAAACCAACAAATATTCACGTAATTTATAAATATTTAATAATCGTAAGAAATGTTTATAAAATGTTTCCAAAATGTTTAAAATAGTACGAAACGTTAATATAAACGGTTGATAAGTTTTTTGGCATCAGTGGCATAATAATGTTAGACGGAAAATTGTGTGGGTCTTAAAGCCAACCTCAGACCCTACCATGGAGGTTTTTAATTTGAACTGGAGTAAGTGAGCGACATGTAATGGACTTTTTCCAATGTAGACCAATTAATTAAAAAATGTAAGATAACTATTTCACTGCATACCGAATCATTAGCGTGGTCACGGCCTCCATTGACGCCACAGTATTGAGTTTTAATCCTTGTCAATATATTGGAAATCGGCGTCTTTCTTTGTTCTTCATCCACAAGGTATTGTATCAAATCTGTTCTTATCTTCCAGTTTCATTAATCTGTGGAATTAAATTATATGTACACAAGCAACGTCGTTTAATATGCGTTTACATTTTGTAATTTTGTTTACTTGCTAGTAGTATTTTTTTTGGATGAGCATGTATTAACAATTTGAAGAAAAATAATCATGACTAACTGGTTGGTTAATCCTTAATTTGCAACGCCCACTGTTAAAGATGATTTCAGCTTATTCTTGTTCTATGAAATTCAGTTATGTAATTATTTTAAACTTGACTCTCAATTCCATAACCTATCAACATAGGCCCACCAGTGGACATATACTTCAATAATGGCATAAATGTACTTTATAATGGCATTTTGTCTTTTTTAGTGATTTCTCATCATTTTTTTTGTATGGAATTGATTTTTCATCATGTATTTATTTATTTATCCAATGGAATACAAAATGTCATTTGTTCATCTGATTCATTATAATGATACTGGCTTCCGAATATTATCCGGTCTCAGATATACTGCGAAGAGTTGGGCAGCACATTAGGTATTCCATATCTTAATCCAGGTTTCAGAGCTTGCAGGTGGTTCCAAAGCGAGACAGTTTATTGGGAAAAATGCCGTGTCCAGTTTGGAGTCGGAATTTCACAACAGCTTCTTGTCTTGGCCAGTCCGGTCTGTTATGTATGGAGGTCTTGCTGGATATTGTGTTTATTTCTAAGCCCATGAGATATTGTTCCTTAATCTGCTTCTTTATACAGAGTGAGGTAGAAGGGAAGTTACATGCTTTGAGGGGTGATAGTATTGGTGATTCTGAACAAAAATCTTCTAATAAACATGCGGCCTTCTGTTAACCATATCAAGATAATTTAATGAAAACAACCATGAACCGGAAAAGTGCAGGTGACACTAAATCAAGATACTGTTATCTTAAGTTTTCTTTAATTGTGTACGTTTCCTCACAAAAGATGTTCAAACACTCCACCACCAACTTCAATGCATTTTGTTGCTCTTGTAGACAGCTGTTGTGTTGTAGATCTGAGCTCATTCGTACATTCCTTTACTTGAGCCCAAGCATGTAAAATACAAGTGAGAAGTTCCATTCTGTGCTTGTAGTCTTCACTCTTAAGCGAACTCACAAACAGTAAATAATGGGGTAATATCGAGTGACCTCGGTGAACAAGCAATAATTCCATGGTATCTCAGCCGTCTGCAAGAGCATCAAAATGTATTGAAGTTGGCGTTGGAGTGTTTGAACATCTTCTGTGAGGAAACGTACACAATTAATAAAACTTAAGATAACAGTATCTTGATTTACTGTCGCCTGCACTTTTTGCAGTTCGTGGTTGTTTTCATTAAATTACAGTAAAATGGTTATGAAATCCTATTTGTATATTAGAAGATTTTTGTTCAGAATCACCAGTACTATCACCCCTCTAAGCATGTACAATTTCTCCTGACTCACCCTGTATAGAGTTTAGAGGAATGGCATGATGTATCTTTTTTGAAGCAGTTAGGGAGCATGGCAGCTTTCTTTGCTAATGTGTCTGCCTGTTCATTGCCAAAAATCTGGCAATGCCGAGGGATCCATGCAATACAACTTTCTTGTGGGCTTTTGGAACTTTTTTCATCATGTTATAGTTTCTGAGCCCGAAGTTTCTATTAGGTCACTGAATTTTAAAATACCTGCCGCACTGAAATCAACTTTTATTACGTTAAGGTTGCATTTACTATCATTTCCTGTTATTGTAAATGTTTTGTAAAATAAGCTTCATGGAACGTTATTTATAGTTCATAAATAATAGAAAATGTGGGGATTATAGCTCACCATGCCACCAGCATAAAGTTAAATGAAAAAACCGAAAAACACATATTTTATTGCTGCATATTTTAATAATTATCTGATATATATATATATATATATATATAATATGAAAAGAAATATGAATGCTAGAGTCGTGATTTGAAACTAAGTCTCTAAACTCTGTACGTTTAGTGCTCTAACGACCTGAGCTACCGAAGTATTACAATTCAAACATACATTTTTCTTATATATCTAGTATTCTCAATTCATACAAGAAATAGTGGAAATTTGTTCCAACTGACATCTAGTGGCTAACATAACAGTTGAGCAAATTTTTAAAAAGAATATTTACTTTATAGCAGTAACGCTTGTATATGTAGATGTTATAACTATATTTAATATAGTTGTAACATCTAAATATATGTTGGTTTTTTTCCCACAAGGAATCGTAGAAATGCCTTGAAATGAAGTAAGAAGTTTAGGTCAGTAAAACAGCAGTTTAACTTTCCCAATACATTTTTTATGTTCTATAGGATAACATTTGGCATGTGCGTGAGTTTATAGAGTTGTTGCTAGGTGCACATATATTTGAAGTCCTGCAGAAAGTTTATAGATCTCTCGCTAGATGGCAGCATATGGGTGTGAAATCAGTTTGACCAACCTCTGAAATAAATTTCCAAACATTCGTTAGAAATGGTTGTACACTAATTTCTCCACCATCCTACTGCCGGTCTCACATCCACATGTTTCAATGACAGATATGGAAAATGATCCAGCCAATATAGGGGTGACATGTAGTGAGATTGTTGTATCCCCTCCTGTTATGAACCTGGAGCGGCTATTTATTATAGTTACCCAAGTTCCTCACAATTCTTGGTGGGCAGCAGTTCCATACTGACCGTAATTCCATGAGAATATATCTTCTGCATGGTGACTCATATCAGCACAAGTCTCATATCTCTACACTAAGGCATCATGCCTTAAACATCATGGCTTGTTCATCACCTTACATTGAGAAAAATTGATTGTATTTTAATGATGTAACTGACATTTTCAGATCAACTGATTACCCTGAATTACCAGTTAGCTATTAAACACCAAGATCTGTCAAGCATGGAAACAGCACTGCAAGTAAGTTACTTTGTAAAATTATTCTTAAATATGCCTTAATACACAGACCAGCTCTCTATAACCAATGTTAATACAACTAAAGGGAAAACTGTTTGTACTGATATCTGAACTCATGAGATTTCTTTTGCGATTAAACAAATATAAGTTTGTATTTGCCCTGCAAGTTACCTAAAGAGAGCCACCATGTAAAGTTGGAAGTCTTAGATTCAAATTCTAGTTGATGCAGAAATTTGTCTCTGTAGATGTGTTATATTTCATTTCATATAATATAGTTGTCTCATAACACAGACCGTAGAATTTAATTTTTACTGCGGCACAGGGTATATCATGTCTCTAAACTTAATTTTGGTGTGGCTAAGTTCAGGTATTTTAACAGTTTTTTCCATATCACATAATGTTATTTATCATCATCAGTATCAAGGATTAGACCTGCTGGTCTGTTCCGATCTCATGTTAGAATTGGTCTGTCCATCTTTTACTGGGTCTTACAACATTTCTTCGTCCTAGTGGTTTGTAATGAGAGAATCTGTTTTGGAATTCTATTGTTATCCATTCTAATGATGTCGTCCATCCATTCACATCTGTATTGCATAATTCTATCAAATAGTTTGAATATATTTTTCTTTAATAATAACCACATCATCAGCATACACTAAATTTTTAATATTTTAAAACGGTCCATTCATATACCTATATTAACAATACTTTTCCAATTTTGGATGATGTCATTAATATATAGGTTAAAAAATAGTAGATGATAAACTTTACTTGTCTTACACCTCTATTTATTAAAATAGCTTCTGGAACAAGTAACAAATTTTAATTATTTGGATTGTTATTTTACTATAAACACAAAAACTGATTTGTCATCAACAAGGAATAGGCTATGGCTTATTCCGATCTCATTATAGGTCGAATTGGTCCTTCCATCTCTTCAAAGGTCTTCCCAACGTTCTTCTCCCTTTTGGTTTATAATTATACATTCTTCTTGGTATGCTCTGTTCATTCATTTGTAATACGTGCTGAAGATAAGCATTTTGGTAATATATTATTCTTTCACAGAGATTAAATATATTAAGTACTGTTCTTATATCTCGGTTTTTATTTTTATCGGTCCTTAGGTATCCTGCTATTGCTCTCAACATCTTCACTTCAGCAGCTTCTATTTGTTTACTATCTGCCTTAGTTAATGTCCAGGTTTCACATCCATATATAAGAGATGGAAGTGCCAATACTTTGTAAAACTTCAAAACAGTTTCTTTTCTAGTCTTATTCAACGAAGTGCGTTTAATTGTGCCACATAGATAATCGAATCGTTGTATTTTAGTGTGTTTATCTAAATTTCTGTCATTGCCTAAATGACAACCCAGAAAACTAAAATTCTGATCTTGGTCTATAATTACATTGTTTATCACTATTTTTGTTCTTATTGCCACATTTTCCTTTCAGAGCTAATATTTTTGTTTTAGATGTAGAGATTCTTAAATTTGTATTTTAGAGAGATATTATTTAATGTATAAAGGAATTGTTGCAGAGCATTTTCTGATGCTATCATTATTACTTGGTCGTCTGCAAAAAGCAGAGTTGTCAATACGCTATTTATATTAATTTGTTCTTGCCATTCATTTGTGACATGGTCCAAGTCCATCCATCCATAGTAATTCTGTCCAAAGGCAGGTCCTTCACTGCAATCATAGCATCTTCATGCTATGCTTGCAGCTTTAATAGGGAATTGTGTAGGTATGGTAGCTTCCCGTTGCTTTCCACACCGGTGAAGGATGATGGTGATGATGATGATGATAATGATAAGGATGATGATGATGATGATGATGATGATAAAGATGATGGCCATATGATTTCGGGGACCGTTTGGGTCTTAAAGTTTTCCTGACATTTGTCTTACAGGTGAGGAAAAACCCCAATAAATACCTCACCCAGAAAAACTGCCCCTACCTGGGATCGAACCCGGGCCCGCTGCGTGACAAGGCAGCACGCTACCTCGAGACCACAGCGGTGGACATGGTCCAAATATAAATTAAATAATACTGGTGACAATGGACACCCCTGTCTTACTCCCTGGTTTATTTCTGTGTTTTGTCTACTAATTTTATCTCTGCAGTCTATTTTAAAATTTGTTTCTATATATAAACTGTGAATGGTTCTTATTAGATGTTGAGTGTTGCAAATACAATAGGTCCTAAGTGCAGGTTCCGTAAAAATAACGCTAAAAAGACAGAGACCGAGGCGAGATAAACTGCGGTTTTATATCAAAAGGTAGAGGAAAAATAATCATCGTTGGAAACTCTAATAAAAGCCATAACCGAATTTAGGGACAAGTTTTAAGAGATAAAAAACAGGAAAAAAATTAAGGAAATATGAAAAGATCGGGAGTTGCAGGAACAGCTTAGGTCTTGGGAAAAACATATTTTTCAAACTTTAGGACAGAATTACGAAAATAGCACCATTTGAATAACACATTATATAAGGAGACAAACAACTATATGATCTGGCCCTGACAAAACCAAATTATTACCCCATATTAGGAAATAATAGCTACGACCGGCACAAGGTCACGCTGGAAGGGGAAAAAATATCAAATAAATAACGACGATTTTGAGTCCAAAATCGAGATCGGAGGGCAGCTAACGCTCAGAGAGGACATGGATAGGCAACTCGGGTGTGAGTATATTTTGTAATTATTAAAAGTTCCAGGTGAAGATTAAAATAACTTGTAATTTGTTTTAAATACTTGACATTAAACTTAACTTTAAATATAAATCAAGTAGAAATATTAGAATTAACTTTTGAAAATATATGTAAATATTCCACTTTTAACTTTGAATAAATCAAATTGAATTAACTTTAGCTTGAAGTAGCTTAGGATAATTTAGGATCAGGAGTCGAAGGAAAGACTTCAGCTTTGAAACGAAATACAACACTCATTATGACTTATCTCATGGTTTAACGTAGTTCTTTATGTAAATTCGCGTCATGAAACATTCATGTTTATGAGTATAAAAGATTATAATTTCGAGTAATTTTGTGTATGAATTAGTTTAGCAAATGTTCTAATATATATATGTATATGTTATAATAAAGGTTGATGTTTGTTGGTTTATGTGTGGTAATTAATAACGGTACCAAATCAATCCTTCACTAAAATAAAGCTAACCTTGAGAGATCTCTAGCATTGATAATGGCTGACGTGGTCTACAGGCAGACTGGGAGCAGCAGAGAAACGACTCTCCAACCTCATTGCTCTAATACTTTAACAGCATAAAATACAGATTGATACAAAACCTTTGCCCTTGAGCCGACCTCGCTACCTATGACCTTTGTCCTTAAGGGTTGTAATAAAAGTGGTGGCCCCGCGGTGTGATATACTCGTGAGCATAATCTTCTATTATTCTCACGAATAGGAGACGAACCCTAACATTTCAATCCACACAGAACAGCAATCGCAACTTTTATCTATATATATATATATATATATATATATGTTTTTTTTTGCAGAAGATTTTGCCTAATAATCCCATGAGAGTAGTCAAAAATTTAATTTTAGTAGATAAGCTTTTAAATAACATAGTATTTTAAGAGTGTTCCATTTCAGCATAAATTAACTTGGTAACTTGTGTGTCTTTTACAGAACAGATTTTTTTGATATTATTTGGTGTATTGGTTTAATTATTTTCTTTAATAGTGGTAAAGTTAATTTATGTTGACGTGTCTAATAGTTTTTCATTTAGTATTTATAAAAGGGTTGTGGAATTTAAGTTGTGACTTTTACAGGAAGTGTTTTATTTTGTTTAGAATAAGTTAATTATTGTGTTAAGAGACATTGTGTGTAGTGTTCAGATAGTTAGGTATTATTACATTGTGGGAATTTGAAACTTAGGTGTTGTGTGAATAGGTAGAACTACTCTGACGCTTGCAGTAAGTTTAGGTAGGGCGTTAGGTAACATTGTTGTGTTAGGGAAATAATAGTATAGTATGCCTCGCTCAAGATGAATTCCACAAATTCCTTCGAAGGTGTGACGCTCAGACGATAGGAGAATTATCTTCTTATGATGGGAGCGTCAAGAGGGGCCATCTTGGCCACAAATTTAGAGAACAGATTGTATCAGTCGGCAGTCTAGTTCCGCGACGCCCTACCGTAGCAACGCTCCCACCTCCAAGCATCGACTTCGTTAATGGATCGGCTCTTTGAATAGTACCAAATCCCCGCCCATGGGACGGCATTTGCCCCGGAGCCTGTCGATAGAAGCATTTCTAGATATGATACATAGCATTAAGCGACTATTAATCGATGGATCACATGAACTAAAAGTTATGATTTTGAAAACAAATTAACAAGGGATGCTAGGGCCTTTTTTTGCAGCTCGATACCTAGATTAGATACCGCTTGCGGATTACGACACTGATAATACGACTTCAAAGAAGCGGTTCTCCATCCAGCGAGCCCCGAGAGATGCGCCAGAAAATTAGAAGAGGGAGACCCAAATACGAATCGTTCGGTGACACAGACCCAATCATCGAACCCGGCACCCCAGAGAAACTAGGGATATTCAGGGCCTGCACTGGCACTAGGGAGTTACTAGTCACCATCAGAAACGAAGGGAAGGATAGAACCTTTCTCCTAGATTCTGGAGCAGGTGCCTCCATAATCAACAACATTAGAAAACGTTTAGGATATGTCTGGGAAACGGATAGAGGTAACGAAAATGTTAGGTCCCCCAAAATTTCAGACAATCAGCACGTAATGTCAGCCGGGTTATCAGCCCTGCGTGACGGCCGCCCTCCCCCCAGAACAAGAGTCTGGTACTCATTTCAGTTAGAGGCTGAATCGACCCCAGGGCATAGTGCCGCCAGAAGGACTAGATCAGGTTAACAAACCTAAACACACCGGGACTTGAACCCCCAACTTTTCGGCTTATAGCGCAGTACTTTAACCACCAAGTTAGCAGAAATGGATATTAATACTAGAAATATCAAAGAATTTTTTTTTTATAACCGATTTGCCGCTGGAAATGTATTCTAGGATATGATGGGTTGACGAGCACCGTATTATATTTAAGAACGTTTTTCAGTTAAAATCGAAGGTAGATATAACACAGAGAGAACGACTAACTGAGTGATTTAAATTTAAGAATAAAATACACACAAAACAATAATACTCATCACACGAAGTTCGGGTACAAATCATGCATTCATAATGCGAGATAATGGAAGAGATGAGGACAAATCAGATAATAATAATATTAGGGGACTTGCAAGGAAATAAAAGTTTTCGAATAATAAATATGAACTCACCAGCGTGGAAGCTTGAAAAATCACCATTTTGGAAGAATTTTTGTTTGAGACATGTCTTGCCTATGGGCAGGCAGGCTGAGTCATTTAGGAGGTCAAATAGCTGTAAACTCTCAGCTGATTCTGGGATGTGTTTATTTTTGGCAGTGAAAGTTTGACTTCCTTCAGGGTAATATTCAATTGTCAACATCTAGTTAGCAGATAATTCAGAGGGACACCTTACACATACATGCGATAAATACTATTAATTTTTTGATCGTAAGGCAACGTATGGGAAAATAAATAAATGATAAATATGAATAACAACTTGAGGGATTAGCAGTTAAGGAGAAGTGGCATATTATTAGTAAAATACAGAATGGGAAAAGGGGCCTGGAAACTTAAACTGTAGAGAGACATCGAAAAGAGGGGAATAGGGAAGTAGCACAATCAAAAGACGAATTCAATTAATGAGGAAGGTAGATTCTAGTTTCAAAAACAGAGAGTATGGAAAAGGGGCATGGAAAATTTCGGATAAATTAGAGAGAATTCGATCAAAAGCGGGAATTGAGATTAGCGTAATAAAAATAAAGCAGACACCACCCACCTCCCTAAGGGAAATAACATTACTGAGGGATTTCCAATTCGAGAATCATAGAAAGGAAGGCGACCGAACTTCAGATTAAATAATAACTAAATATTTTTTTTTTGTTTATTAACCTCTCATGCGGGGTTGAGAGATTTACAACAATGCTGGCGAGCGCATTCTGTGAAAATTTCGACTACAATGGGAGACGGTTCTAAATCATGAGTAAGTAAATCGAAAGTAAAGTCAAGGAGGCTAACGCAATTAAGGGAGGACTCGCTTGATCAGTAATTCAGATTTAGGTTTCGGAAACAAAATTCTGTATAAATAAGAGAGCTCGAATGGAAGAGGAAAACGAAACTTACAGACATATTAAAATAAGGTTAGACTGATGCTTACAGAAATGATAACGGGCGGATAGACTTATTCCCAGAAATATTTTCTTTCGGCAGTAACATGTTTTTGAGTGGAAATTAGGATACTTGACAAACAACATCGACGAATAATCCTCAAGGATAGGATCTAGAGACCAGTTATGATATCCACGTGAGATTAATAGGATGTAAACAGAGAAATAAAACTATTAATATTAATGAAGATCCTGAAAATTAGTAAAAAACATGATAATAATAATATATCACCAGGAAAGTAAATAATGATAATAATAAAACTCAATAAATTTATAACTAACAATGATAATAATAATAATCATAATAATAATAATAACGATAATAATAATCATCATAATAATAATAATAACGATAATAATAATCATCATAATAATAATAATACCGATAATAATAATAATAATAATAATTCGCGATAAATTACTAAACCACAATAATAATAATAATAATAATAATAATAATAATAATAATGATAATACTAATAACAAATTCACGGTAAAATAATTAATAATAATAATAATAATAAAAACGAAATAAGAGCGACCTACCAAAAACATACTTATGTTTATGCATAAAATGAAAGAGAACGGCAGAGGGACATGGAAACTTAGTAGGAATTACACGCATTGAATAATACACTTAGAATATAGAAGGTAAAAATTAGGATACTTGGCAATCTGTGAGTTGTTTTATTCGATCTAGTAGAATAGTGAAATTTCAAAATGGAAACCCAGGGGTAACACAAAATACTATTACTGAGTATGACACAACAAATAATACACTCTGCAGGCAATGGTTCCCGCCCCTGAGATGGATTTCCGGCTGTCGTAAAGTTTGGAGGGCCTAAGGGCCCTAGACTATCTCCTGTACTGCGAGCCGTGTTCCATGGCAGTTAGGACTAGTGACCAGTCGAGTAGTAGACATACACACATATGGGGATATGACACATTTCGATAATAGGGAAAAAACTAGATCGCTTAAGACTCTTCATATTTAGACCATACGAGGGATAATACACGGATATGCTACAACTTAGGTCAATCTAGGCTAGTGAACGTTAAAAACATACACCAGTGACGTTAGAAATACTTAAACAGAGATGAAACTTTTACATAGTCGCACACGAGGGCACAAGTTGGGAAGGACTAAGGACCCTTTTGGAGAGGTTTGGACCTCGAAAATTTGGCGAGTTGCCTGAACACTTCGCCAACAGCTAGGCAGGTGCAAGTTGGAAGGTGGGGCACCCCCGTTATGACATGATCTAGAGACTGAGAACTCCAAAATGATCTTGGGGCACTGGCCATAAAACCTTGCCGGCTTGGCACTGACGTTAGGGACCATATGGAACATCGTTGTTTAGGGAGTGATAGGCATCGGGGAATTAACGATAAGAGGAAACAAGGAAACATAGGAACAAATGAAAGCACGATACAATTACGGGCAAGGAGCCCCACGGAAAACTGTCATGATACCCGGGTTTAGGAAGAGATGAGGGCGATAGGGGAACCCCATCAAAAAGAATAGGATAAAATCCACTTTTCCGATGAGGCGGCGTCCATGAGTTCAAGAAGGCTCTCCCTAAGGTTAATCCTGAGGCAGAGAGGATGAGTAGGATGGGGACAACTTGGGCCCCGAATGGCAGGCGGTGCCCTCCCTTGAGGCGATCTCCTTTGAGGGATTTGCTCGAGTTTTCTTGGGCCCCGAAGGGAGTAAGGACCAACACCACCTCCATTGAGGCGATTTGCTCGACGAGTCCGCCAGAATACAAAACAGGAAAAGCGGGAGTGCGGTAGGGACAACTTGGGCCCCGAATGGCAGGCGGTGCCCTCCCTTGAGGCGATCTCCTTTGAGGGATTTGCTCGAGTTTTCTTGGGCCCCGAAGGGAGTAAGGAACAACACCACCTCCATTGAGGCGATTTGCTCGACGAGTCCGCCGACTTGCCAAGGACTACAAGGTCAGAAGTAAACTAAGCACGAAAAGAGATAGCAGGGGTCTATCCAGAGTCGAAAATGATGCCAGGAAAAACCGCGAAGGAAAAGACGTACGCACACAGGGATATGGTCATAACAAAGGGATAACGAATAATAGACAGGGACGCCAGATACGTTGGGAAACTAAAGAAGAAGAATATTAAAGGAAACACAGATATAACGATTGTGCGACCGACGAGGAGAGCCAAGAGAGACAGATTGACCTAAGTAGGGATATTACATACATTAGAAGTTAAACACATACGGTATACATAAAAGGAGATCTCAGGAAATTAGAGGTTACACTCATATGGAGTATAGAAAGTAAAAGTTAAACACTTAGGGAAGTGCATGAAAGGAGTACAGGAAATTAGAGGTTAAACCAATAAGGTAGTATGGGTAAGAAAGCACCAATAAGCAGTCTAAAAGTGAATAAATAAACAAGTACCTAAAATACATAATTAGATAAAAACATGAATAAGTAAATAAATGAAGTAAGGAACATAGGAAATAATGTTAGACCGAACCTGTGGTATCTTAAAAAAAAAAAAAAAAATAGGAAACTATCGTCATGAACAGGCAGATAAATTTACAATTTTCAATAAGAACTATCATGCTCATGGAATTTCCGGCTCCCATAAATTAACTCAAAAGAAACTAAGTACTAGTGATGAATATAGGATAATATGATTAGGCAAGCAGAGGAAACATTAAGAGAATAGAGATGAATTTAGGATAATATGATTAGGTAAGCAGAGGAAACATTATAAGAATAGAGATGACCTTTAGGATAATATGATTAGGTAAACAGAGGGACAATTATATAAAGAGAAATAAAAATTTATGGAAATATGGTTAGGGAATTAGAGGTGAACACAACATAAAGGGAAACAAAAGGAAAATAAAATCATAGACCACACTCACATGTCAAGATAAAAGAGACTTGGTAAAAAGTATTAACCTAGGAGGAAGGTGACCGAACGTCAGGTTAAGAATAATTTAGATAGACTTTTCTTTGCTTTCACATAATGTAGTTAACACCCATGTGATATGGAGTTTGCGGTTTAATACTGGCGAGCGTATTTGAGTATGACTCCGTTCTAATGAGACGTGTTCCATTTTCGATTGTTAAAAAAAAAAAAAAAGGAGTTAAATCATAAAAACTAATCAGGGATTAGGAAAACATCCCAGAAATTATTAACCTGACGGGCGATCACTATGTCCCATGCTAACCGAGGGGTAGCATAACTAAAAATGTAAATAAACCTAGGATTAATCATGTATCAAAAGCTACTATTTACGAACTGGAGGCAACAACAACCAGTAAAATAAATCCCAAAGGAAATCACCCCCGAGTAGAATATCATGTCCTGCTTGTTATCTATTCACCTGGAACTAAATATTGCAAAATATACTAAAGGTAGTGAATGGGTGTCAATAATTCCCATAAGTTTTAACTGACTTCCACCCATAAGTTTAACTGTCTACCAAATCTCTAAAACGTACATGAGAGTTTCAGCACCACAACCAGCATCACCCCTGGACCAGCGGTTCATCCCAGCTGGACCAGAATGGAATCAATACCAGGCGTTCCAGGGACTGCACAAGTCTAACCATCAACAGGGAGACTGTCAGGTCCACTTGTTCCACTACACACATCGCCACAATAAAGGCATTACCAGGATAAGGGTCCAGCTGATCAACAACATTACCAACCCAGCAACAAAAAATCCCTAACTCCACAGTCAACCCTAACCTCTAATCCAAGCTAGCCAATGATTTACCCTAACTGCTGAGCATCCTAGCAACACAACGCTTTATGAAAGGAATCCATCCAACCCATCCTGAAATTGTCCTATGGACCTATCTGGGTGTGGAACGCGGACCCTGATACTCAAAATAACATGGTAAGGCCTACCTTGAAGTACGAGCCGGTACATGGTACACGGCCCGGCTCCTTACCAGCGCATGGACAATGGTGGACTCGAACCCTGGCCTTCGGGCACAACACTAGCCCCAGCCAAAAACCGACTCAACTGCTTGGGACACAAAAAAACAAATATTACAGGTCTACCAGTGAACAGCTTCAAATAAATAGTCAATACATTTTTTTTTTGGGGAAAACGCGGGTACGGCGATTAACAATTACAGGCCGACCAGTGGATAGCGGAATATAATACATAAAATGTTTAAGAAAAGTGTGAACGACCGTATACACCATGGTGGTAATGTAAACCAAAGCAGACTGGGAAGGAATACGAACTGTGTCAACATACGAAGATTAAAGAGAGGGAAATATATGGGTTTTTAGAATTAGGTCAACTATAGGTTCTGTTAAGACATAATTATTTAAATACAGTGCCTTAAAAATGTCTAAATAGCTAATGTAAACGGCGTAGGACTAGGTGTAAGAACTGAGAGGAAATTTATTCTCGATATATCTCGCAACTGTTCACCCATTAAGGTGATGTTTAATCGCGATAAGGCAAGTCATTTCGATTACATGAATCAAATAAAAAAACATAAGCGGCATAGTGAACGTCGAATAAGTTTCCTCAAAGTTATCTAAGTTGTTTAAGTTTAACATAAAATAAATGTAACTCACCTGGAACTTATATAGAAGGAACACGTGGTCCCACTCGGCAGGACGCATCATCGAAAACTAACAAGTCATACGTGGTAACAGGAGGAGACACGAGGGAAGGGGTTTAGGCAACATAACAAAAAAAAAAAAATATATCCCGGACAGGGCTTTAAAATTACCAGGAGCTATCTCGTATAACACCATCACGCGGCAATCGACGTAAGCATCGGAATTAAGGAACTTATTGTTTTTTGAATAATAGTAACGTAAGACGATACAGAGATGAAATCACGGGACATAGGCAAGCGTAATAATGAATTTCAGAAGGTGACGAGCCCTTCTCTAGGAATTGTGAGGCCCGCCATTAGGAATATCCCGTTTAAACACAGAGGACTAATTTTATGGGTAGACAAAAATTTTGGAAATTCGTCCTCGAGATATTTTATGTGGAAGAATAACCGACGGTTTTGCAAACCTATGGTTATATTTGGGGGGGGAGGAGTTGTTGCAAATACAATAGGTCCTAAGTGCAGGTTCCGTAAAAATAACGCTAAAAAGACAGAGACCGAGGCGAGATAAACTGCGGTTTTATATCAAAAGGTAGAGGAAAAATAATCATCGTTGGAAACTCTAATAAAAGCCATAACCGAATTTAGGGACAAGTTTTAAGAGATAAAAAACAGGAAAAAAATTAAGGAAATATGAAAAGATCGGGAGTTGCAGGAACAGCTTAGGTCTTGGGAAAAACATATTTTTCAAACTTTAGGACAGAATTACGAAAATAGCACCATTTGAATAACACATTATATAAGGAGACAAACAACTATATGATCTGGCCCTGACAAAACCAAATTATTACCCCATATTAGGAAATAATAGCTACGACCGGCACAAGCTCACGCTGGAAGGGGAAAAAATATCAAATAAATAACGACGATTTTGAGTCCAAAATCGAGATCGGAGGGCAGCTAACGCTCAGAGAGGACATGGATAGGCAACTCGGGTGTGAGTATATTTTGTAATTATTAAAAGTTCCAGGTGAAGATTTTAAATAACTTGTAATTTGTTTTAAATACTTGACATTAAACTTAACTTTAAATAAAATCAAGTAGAAATATTAGAACTAACTTTTGAAAATATATGTAAATATTCCACGTTTAACTTTGAATAAATCAAATTGAATTAACTTTAGCTTGAAGTAGCTTAGGATAATCAGGAGTCGAAGGAAAGACTTCATCTTTGAAACGAAATACAAATTTATGACTTATCTCATGGTTTAACGTAGTTCTTTATGTAAATTCGCGTCATGAAACATTCATGTTTATGAGTATAAAAAGATTATAATTTCGAGTAATTTTGTGTATGAATTAGTTTGGCAAATGTTCTAAAATATATATATATATATGTTGTAATAAAGGTTGATATTGTTGGTTTATTGAGTGATATTCATAACGGTCCAAACATTCCTTCGCTAACCTTGAAAGATCTCTAGTTCTGATAGCAGCTGACGTGTTCAACAGGCAGACTGGGGACAGCTGGAAACCGTTTCTCCAACATCATTGCTCTAATACCTTAACAGCATAAAATACATATTGATACAAAACTTTGCCCTTTTGAGCCGACCTCGCTACCTATGACCTTTGCCCTTAAGGGTTGTAATATTGAGGAATTCCTTTCATTTCTATTATTTTCCATAATTTATTTCTACTTACACTATCAAATGCTTTAGTATAATCAACAAATGCTATATACGTGGGTAAATTAAATTATTTTATTTTTTCAATCAATTGGGCCATTGTAAAAACGCAATCTATAGTTGATCTACCCTTTCTAAATCCATTTTATTCCTCACGTAATATTGTTTCAGCTATTTTATTTATTCTATACGATAAAATTTTTGCATATATCTTATAAGCTGAATTTAATAAACTTATTCCTCTATAATTTGTACATTCTCTTCTGTTTCCTTTTTTAAATATCGGGACAGTTATTGCGTCCTTCCATTCATCCAGAACAGAACCCTTTTCCAGCAAAGGTTTATGAATTCAAGAAACTTAACAATAAATGTAATCGATGCACATTTGAATAATTCTATGTTTAGATTATCTGCTCCAGGCGATTTCTTGTTTTTAAAATTTTGCATTGTTAATGTTAGCTTTTCGAACCTAATACTATCCACTGAAATAGATATAAATATGAAACTGTCGAAATTTAAAATGATAAGCGGAGCTATACACACAATATTAATGAATAAAACAAGAAGATATTCTAGACTGAAGTTTTATAAACCATTGGCAGTTCCTGCAATACTTTATGGGAGCGAAACTTTGGTAATGACTAAGAAATTACAAAGTAGAATGCAAAGCGCAGAAATGAACTTCCTTAGAAGAACAAAAGGTTGCACAAGATTGGATCGGATAAAGAATGAAGATATAAGAGGAGAGTTAAATATATATCCACCTTGAATGAGAAAATCAAAGAATATAGAGAGAAATGGTTTACACGTGTAGAAAGAATGAATGTAACAAGATTACCAAGTGCAGCATTCAACTACAAGCCAAGAGTTTCAAGGAATGTGGGAAGGCCAGTGAAAAGATGGACAAAAGAATTGTGAGGCAGAACAGGCAATTTTTGCCGTGCCCATGAAGTGAAGAAGAAAAAGTAGAAGTTTGAATATATTCAGTTCTGTTCATATGTTCTCACTTCGCCTTTAATCCATTATTGTATTGCCAGGCACACTCCTCAGAAACCTCATTTCTGCCGTTTCTATTCTTTGTTCCAGGGTTTTGGTTAAGATCCATGTAGTAGTTAATATTTAATTTTAGGTAGTAATATTTTGAGGTTATTTTAATTATACTATTTTTGTCTGATCATCTTACCTCAATATTAATATTGATTTGTTCTTGAACATGTTTCAAAACAATTCTGTTTTATCGTCAGCTTGTCCAGACTGGTTTGATTTATGTTGCATTATGTTGCACAACCTGGATGTTGATGTCAGCTCCATCCTGTGGTTCTTTGGCCAACATCCAGGTTGTGCAACATGATGCAACATAAATTAAACCTGACTGGACAAGCTGACGATAAAACTGAATTGTTTTGAAATATGTTCAAGAATAAATCAACATTAATTTTCAGTTAAGATGATCAGACTAAAAATAATATAATCCAAATAGTAGTGTTGGAACCACCATTGTTTTATAAAATTTTAATGTGTCTCCTTTTTAGTTCCTTTGAGAATACGTTTTATGGTGCCATACATATAATTAAATTAATTTATTTTGTTTTCAATGTCTTCATTTTTGTATGATATATTGTATCCCAGGTAATTAAAATTGCTCACTTGTTCTATCATTTTATTCTCTAATTGGATTTTTACTCTTAGTGGCTCATACCCTCGAAAAGCTAAAACATTTGTTTTTAGAGTAGATATTTTAAAGTTGTATGTTTCACATATTTTACTTAGTTTGTATAATACCCATTATAGGCCATCTTCTGTCTCAGGTGTCAAAACCTGGTTTTTTTATGCCATGTTGAAATTATATATCTATTACTTTTTACGTTATATATAATATCCTTTATCCTTTAAATTCTAGCATAACCTACAAAGGCTTGGTACAATATCAGTTGTACAGTTAAAACAGTTTAAAATAAATAAAATGCTCGTAATGTACCATAAGATCCAAATGAAAGGTGAATTAACTTGTGTTTGTGCTAGTGAGGTTTTTCTCTTACCAATCACCTACGAAAATAGTAGGCAATATGAAGGCATCCCATTCACCCTGGTATCTTATTTTCATCACTTTTATGTCTTTATGATGGTGTCTCTCATAACATTCTTCACTTAGTGCTTCTAAATTCTCTGGGAAATATTCAAGATGAAAGTGAAGGAACTGTAACTTCAAGCTCATCCCAGTGCCCTGAACTTTTCGAGCATGGTTTTACACTTTTCTCATATTGATCAACTTTAACATTACACCGGACACTACTCGATAATGTCCTTGTATGTTTCCATGTCAGGAATGCAGTTTTTAAAAGTAACAAGTTTGCAAATCTGTGACTATGAAAAAGGTCTTCCTTCACTTTTGGCTCTGACAGTAACATCATTTTTTTAGCAATATATTGGTAACAAGGGGCATTTTTGTCCAAAATTTTAACAAATTGCTTCATTAATTCTAGTTTTGTGTGCAAAGGAAGTAGTAATATATTTTCAGAATAAACTAATATCTGATTTATTACATTTTTTGTTCCTGTCACCAGTTGTTTTCTTCTCGGTCAATTTGTAACTTTCCAGTGCCTTTCCCTGGCTCCAGAGTCTCAATCACAGGAAAAACACAGAAATTTCATGTATCCTCTTTGTTGACCCAATAAAAAACAGCACACTTTAAGAGCACAGCACATGTACCACTTTTTTCTTTATATTTTATTTCTTCTAGAATAGTATACTTGTTTGTATGTGTATACTGAATGTACTACTGGAACTATGGCTAATTATTTCATATTATCCAAAACAATGCCCTTTATACTTCTTTTGCTAGAGACAATAAATATATGCCAATATGCCAGTTTGTAAACTGTTGCTGGGCAACCATTCAAGCCAGGGATAGAACATCAGTACACAACTTCCCTCTCTTTACCAAATACATCTTAAATTCTTCTTCACGATTTCTATACCAATAAAAAGCTGTGCCATCAGTTAAAATATTGTCTTCTTAAAATCTCGAGATAAAAGATTACCTTTATCTTTAGTAAGACATAAATCGCTTACCAAATTGTTTAATTTTGGTTAATTGATAGGATGCGAATTGTTTTCTTTTGATTGTAGGGACAAATTGAAATTATTTTCTGTGCTGGAGGTGGAAGGAGTGCTGGTACTACTCCCTTATAGTGTTGTGGTATTGGAATTTATCTGGCCTATGTGCTGGCAGCTTATTGCTTCCGCAGTTTTCTCCGGAAACTGGGTAATATAACCAGGAGAGGGTCATAGGATGAATCTAACTTCAGTTAAACGCAAAGACAAACTAGTATAAATAAAGCAGTGATTATATTATAAAATTGTATTATATTTTAGATGTTTACATATTTTACTGCTTCGCGTATAAACTGCATTCAAGTGGTGTACTATACACTCTCATTTTTTATGTTAAAAATAGAATGGTGAAAAAAAGTGTGTGACATGCTAAAAATAGCAATAGATCCATTATCAAAGTATTTTACTTATTTGCATTAATATATCTCATGCTGCAAAATCTTTGAGATCTGTGTGTTTCATGGTCGATAAATTTCAAGGATTTTAAACAAATATTAGAAGAAAATTTTTGGGTAAGGCACTTGTAGTCTGCTGTGCTTAATGAAGGTGTTTGATATTGAACATTTTTACTGATACGTAAAGATGTGATGTTTGGTATTAATGTTCCAAAATCAATATAAACATCAAATATTACCAATTTCATTAAGTAGGAAAGGAATTGGCCGACATTTATTCACAAAATCAAAATCTTTCAATGAATAATTTAATGACTTGAAATGAATATATGCACACATATTTTAATGACAAATACTCACGAAGCAAGGAAAAAAAGCCATTTTAAATTTAATTTAATATCCGATTGCCTGGATGTGTACTTATCCCGATCGTCTTTGCACCAATTAGCGTACTGAACTTGGAAAACTACCATTTTCATGGCTATATTTTTTTACTTTGTACATTTTAGTTTTCATCTCTTCTCTTCCTTTCCCATTCAGATGGAGGCTAAACTGAAATGAGACTCTCACTAGCCATCACAGTTACTCAGAAAACTAAATTCAACAATAATATTAGACCTGTCTGATTATTTCTATATACATCACTGGGAATGCTAAATCTCATTGTAACAAAAAAAATAGAGGTTAGTTCTGTTCCTCTAAAAATATTAGTAAATGTTTTATAATGAATCTGCATTATTGTGAATAGTTATTCCTCATACAATCATCTGTTATTGATTTATTCCAAGCCCAAAGAGATATAACAGTAAATATATGCTATTTATAACTATACAGCCGGCTTAGAAACTGCCCAGAACTGAAATGGGAATATATAACCACAGATTTAAAATTCGTAATGAGAGATATCTCCGCAAATTAACTTCTTTGACAAGGATATCGATTCACCAATGTACAATTGATATGGTACAACAACAAATGCTAAAATAAAACAATAAAAAATTCCCCAAAAAAAAAGGTTGGTTATGTTGCTCTAAAAAATTATTAAATGTTGTATAAAGTTTCTGCATTATTGTTAATAGTTATTTCACATACAGCCATCTGCTATTTATATTTTCCAAGCCCAAAGAGATTTAACAGTAAAGATATGCTATTTATACCTACACTACCGGCTTACAAATCACTCTGAAGTAAGATTGGAATAAATAATCTCACTTTTCATAAATATTGTACATTACGATTATTTTTAGCTTCTGATGTTGTATTATTTGGTAAATAGTCACTCCGTACCCAACATGAGGTTGGGTTTTTCATTTGATAAAATCACAACCTCTTGTTAGATTACTTTTCATAATGTGATATATACATACACACAGACATATTCCCTAATTAATTTTTGAAGAGAAAAAAATCATGGATATGGGATTGTACGAGATAGGATAACACAAGTGGTTGTTTTCTTTTGAAAAAAATTCTCTACATTGTGTTAAAACATTGCTTATGTATTCTGAGAAGTTTATATTTGACATAATGATATATTGTATTTTTCATGTTACAGAATGTCAAAGTTGAAATAAAATCAGAACAAGAAGAACAGACCGACTCTTCTGATATTGAACATGAACATTTCCAGCTCTCGGCGAAACAAAACTTGAGGTATTGATTTAGTTGGTACTTCAGAATTGTAGAGTGAAACTAATAGATCCTTGCACTAGTGACTGCTGCAACAATGCTGCTGCTCATACGTGGCGTAACTCCCAGAATTGGTTTTATCAAACTTGATAGAATTTGAGTTGGAAATAGTAAAAAAATCCATCATGTAGTAACTGTTGTAAACTATGCAAAATTCCTTAGAAAACATAATTTAAGATTTGATTTTGCTAGTTTGTGGAATGTATGTTCCTTTTTTAATTAAATTGTATGCATCCAAATTCATTGTGAGATATAAACATGGTCACCATTAGAGATATTTTAAAATTTTGCCTTTTGTATATATGCCCATTTGTATTGGCCAGATTTTTATTAATTTTTTTTCTTGAGATTACATTTATCATTGTTATTCATTGACATATATTGTGGTTTGCTGCAAAAAAAAATTGAAAATTGCAGCTCTTTTAAATTGTTGCTTTCATTCTAATGGTCTGATTTTCAAACTCAACCTTACATTTGTAAGTTTGGTAATTCCATTATAGTACATGCGGTAGTAGGAGGTTAAGGCTGTAATCTTACTAGGCAATTGGCTCAAAATGTCTTCTTGGTTGTCAGCCTTGCATGATGGCTGCCTCTACCTTCAAATGTTTAAAAGATGAAGATGGACTATAATTGATTTGTATTAACAAGCTGTTAGTTTATGCTGACAATGTAGTGTAATTTGGCAATAGCGCACACTCTATTGAGTAACACAAACAAATTGTGGCAGGAATCTAATATCAAAGAAACTAATTACATGGTCTCATATAGAAGTAGATTATATAATGTGAATGCTTGAATTAATGACAGATGAGGGAAATTTTGAACAAAAGGCTGAATTCAAATGCCTAGGAACAATAATTACAAACACAGGTCAGCTGCATTAACAAATTAAACATATGGTCCACTCTGGGAATGCATGCTATTTTGTATTAGAGGGACTCTTGTCTTGTCAACTTCTTTCATAAGAACATTAAACTGAAGATTTGTAAAACTGCTGTTCTCTCAGTAATATGGGGTGAATCATTGGTGTTTACTTTAATAGAGGTGAAAGATTTTGAACATAAAGTCATAGGAATTTTTTTTGGACCAAAGAGAAATGAACAGACAGATGAAATGAAAGACTGATAACAGTGATATCAATTTTAAAATTTGTATCTTACAAAAACAGTTGTCCTCAACTATAATAACTTCTGTTATAAACGTCGCCACACTATAGAACTTTAGCCCTTTCAAAGACTTTGTCTTCAGGAATACGTATGGTACTGAAATTATTTGTATATCTCATACAGAGGGTCTTTAGTTGTTGGGTGTGTTCTCATTTAGAGTATTTTTATTTTCTCCTTGCTTTATAATTTCAATATCTTCCAGGATATTGATTTATTAATCTCTTTGTGGATTATTGACATTGTTTTATCTATGAATTGATGGTCTGTTTCTCAATTGCTCTCAGCAAAACTTGATTTTCCTTCCTTTTAATAAAGTCTGAGAAATGTTCATTAAAATCTTAATTTAAATCTTCTTGAAGCAGAATATAAAAATATGCTAAATTAGGAAACACCCAACAATCTAAGCTCTCTTAATGAAACATACAAATAATTTCAGTGCCATAAGAATTCCTGAGGATGATGCATGTCTTTGAAAGGCTCAGAATTTTAATAGTGTGATGACATTTATGACAGAGTTAATATAGTTGAGGAAGACTTTATAAGGTACAAATTTTAAATTTGAAATAATTTTAACCTGAATGGTGTTCAAACATGATATTATAAGTACAGATACTAACAGTGAGTTACATATTGTTTATGGGAAACCAGATGTAATAAGAACAGTTAAGTCTTGTAGACATAACAGGTAAGTCTTGTAGACAGTGATGGACAGATCATGTGGCATGAATGGGAAATAGAATTACATATCAATCCTCTCGAAGGAAAATGAAATCACCGAGTGATGGGCCCAGAATTGGGGGTGATTGGAGGGAGGAAAATTATATGGGTATGATTGCAAAACATTAGCCCACGATGAGGATACATGGAATTTTTAGCCCCCACGGCCATGAACCTATGACACTGCCAGTGAGTTAGACAGTGGTAATATTAATAGTAATATTAAAAATATTAATAAGTGTAGGGATTGTGTTGAAAATATTAGAAGACATTTTGTACATTTTCCTTGTTCTGACGCACAGGTCATGGATGTCTTGCTGAATATTCTGTCAGTTCACATTTCATTACTTGACATCTAAATCAAGGACAGAAGGTAATCAATGATCTGGGTACCTCTCTTGGAGCTGCAGTAGCATTTACCACATTTCACCATAGAGTAGAATAATGCCGGTGTACTCGTTATTTATAAACATAGCAGGAACACTTCAAAATATGAAGACCCACTGTTGTTATTACCCACTTCCACAAACAAAATAGGAACAAACGTGAAGCAGGTTCATAACCCTTGTTCTTACCCTTTCTAGCTCTGTGGCAGTCTGTTCGAGTTCCACTGCTAATTTAAAGGAGAAATTGTTTAGGCCTCCAAACTTTCTCAGCTAACAGAGAAATTTCTAAGATACCACTGAATGATGCAGATATACCATTTTTTATGTATATAGTTTGATATACTGAATCTTTGTCTCTCTGTTTGCAGGCCACATCTGATGCTGTGAAAAATTGCATTAAGACCATTGATATTGATGAACAGATAACTCATAATTTGGTAAGTTCACTTTTTATTGAAAATATAGGCAATCAAAAATGAAACGTTTTTTTTTTATTTTTCATTGCAATCATTGGTTTTGGTACCTGTTTATATGACTTGATTAAGACTTGGGAATGTGCGATGATCAGAGCAATTACCCCAGTTGTCTCATGAAAATGTCACCAGCTTTGGCTTTGCTGCCAAAAGGATTACTAATGCTGAAAAGGTTAAAGGCAATAATGCAGTACCTTGGTCAAAACAATGACAGTCTTTTGCTCTAAAAATACAACCGTCAAGAAATGCAGATGGGGGGGTTCCGATTCCGATTGAGGGTCTTTCCACTTTTCAGCGGTTGCCCTTTTACCAGCCGGATGCTGGCCCTTCACATCCACATGTGTCAATCACAGAGGTAGATGATCAACAGCCAGTGTAGGGTGACATGTGGTTAGCATGTCGAGTCCCCCAGCCGTTATAGCTGGTTCCTCAACCTGGAGCCGCTACTTATTGTAGCTACCCAATTGCCTCACGATGCTGGGTGGGCACCGGTCCCATACTGGCCGAAATACCATGAGAAAATTTCTTCCCCCATGGAGACTCGAACCAGCGCAAGTCCCGTAGCTCTGCGCGAAGGCTTTCTACCTTAACCGCTCGGCTACGTCGCGGGACTGGGGGGGTTCCACAAGTGTAAAATTTTCCAGAGGTAAAATAGTTAACCATTGGGTTCTTGGGTCCGGAACTATTTCAGGGAATCCATGGCCGTTTGAAATCATAGGTAAGGAAGGGATATACTGAGAACTTATGCCTGCATGGCCTTGAACCTGAGGGTTTGCATTAACACTGTCTATAGGTTCGATAATGCCAGTAGTTTTTAGTGTAATGAAAATGTGTTATAGTTTATAACAACTTCTATTCCAAATTGTTCTATTTATATAAAGTATAATAATTTGTTATTGTAAATATGTTTCTATAAATCTACCATAGTGATACAGTATATAAAAATGAACATTTTCGAATTGATGCTCATGCATGCACATAATATAAGAAACACATGCACTTAAAATGTGAACCAGACAAAAGCTGATATCCAGTAAATTGTATACGTTGGTGTTGTGTGAGGGCAGTATCACTTATCTCTATAGCAGGATTTTAATATCATAATAAATATGAAAGTTAAAGTTAATAATCTTGTATTTTATAATTCTTTTAATATTTAGTTATAACTTAAATAAAGAAATCATCTAAATAATTCATTGTTGTTCATTGTTGAATAAAAATGTCTCAGTAACAATTAAGGGAATTGTATTACAAAACAGTCTTTCTTAATAATGCTTTTAAAATTGTTTTAAGTCATTGTTGTCAGAAATATAAAGCTTTCTGTTATAACTGTAATAAGAACACCTGCTTAACTTAATATTTTTAAATTAAAGTATACTAAATTCTGATTGGATGTTAAAACAATTAACTATTTGATTTAACAAATCAAATTTAAACATTATATTAACCAATAGAATTTAAACCTAACATCATGTGATGTATTAATGTTTTTAAAATTATAACAGAATTACTATAGTCATTCTGCATACAACTTTCATCAAAGATAGAAGCAAGAAGAGTTCTCAAGGTAAAATGTAATATTTAATACAAGAGTAATTGATTACAGACAAGAAAAGAATTTATTTTAATTGACAGTGAAGAATAATACCACTTCAATTTACTTAATCTGCTGGAAACCTACAAAATGAATAAATTTATAACTGTTTCAACAAGAATCAGTTATTAGTGATTTTTAAAGTGTTTTCCTATCCTGTGTACCAACTTTCGACGACCTTGAGAAGAGAATTCGGCTCTACCGAAAATTAAACCCAACCTGAACCAGTAATTCTTTTTGGGACACCAATCCTTCAAAATGTTACTACAACATCGGGCATGAAGAGAGTTAGCTGCTTCAAGATGTCACCATAACATGGGAAAAGAATTACTTCTTCAAAATGTCGCCACAACGTGGGGCATAATGAAGATTTTACTAAAATACTTCTTCAAAATGACGCTTCCAACGCGGGACCTGAATCATCATACGACCTGAATCACCATCATTCAACTAGATGCATCGCACATTCTGGAACTTCAAGAATTTAATACATCAAGGAACCAGAAACATTGTGGCAAAATCAAAACAGGTGCCTATACACGACATCGGAGTTAGTATACAGCGACGAATGTAAGTAAATATACATTTTAATAGTGAAATATTTAAAGTGCATTTGTATGATTTTAAGAAATAGGAAAAGTTTAGGTACAAATATCGAAATGGCAAGCAACGAAGAAAATAATGTAAATAGTGACAGTGATATGCCAACAAGTGAATCTCTTAATAATGATAATAGTCAAGCTTCAAACGATATTATGATAATAATGAAAAACGTGTTTGTGCAGCTAAATTCAAATTTTAATCAGGAAATGGAAGAACTAAAAAGTGATAATTCTAAACTTAGTCAAAAAATGGATAGTAATAATGAAGAATTAAAAAGTGAAAATTCTAAAATGAATCAGAAAATGGAAGAATTATATGATAAATTTGAAATATTTGGTATTAGGGTAGAAGAAAGTTTTGAACAATTAAAAATTGAATGTAATCTAAATCAAATCAGGGTACAACAGAATATACTAGATTTGAAAGATAAACATGACAGTGAAATTAAACAAGTAGATGATAAAGTAAATGATGTAATAAAATCCATCGTGCAAATCGATGATGCATGTAAAAATAGCTTCATAAATTTAGGAAGTACAGTTCAAAATTTAGGAAGTACAGTTGAAAATTTGGAAAGTACAATTGAAAATTTGGAAAGCAAGGTTGAAAAAGAGATAAATAATTCCAAAAGTGAAGTAGTAGGAAAACTAGAAGAAGTGGTTAATGAAAGATGGAAAATTGGACTGAAAAATTTACAGATTTAGAAAATAAATATAAATTAATTTTGAATAAGAGTAAAGAGCTAACTAGTGTGAGTGAAAATAAGTTTGACAAAACAAAAGAATGTAGTATGAGAGTCAATCTGAACAATTTGTGGAAAATTCTAAAATTCTGGCAAATTTATTGTCAGAAATAAATTTACCATGTTTTTCAGATCACTCGAGCCAAAGTCCTCTTGACTTTATTACAGAGTTTGAGGAATATTTTCAATTAAAATGTATTAGTGATAATTATAAAATGATGTTTGTGAAAAGGTCGTTAAAAGATTCGGCTGAATCTTGGTTCAAAATAGCATGTCATGACTCAATGGAATATAATACATTTAAAAGTGCTTTTATGAATTATTATTGGGGTCATTGGAGTCAGATTAGAGATTACCAGTGGTAAATATAATCCTAAAATAGATCATAGTTACCTTGGGTATTTTCTAGAAAAAGCAAGGATAGCTGCACTTCTCCAACACCTATCGATGAAATATCTTTATTGTCTTTAATATCCCATCATTACCCAGAAGAGATTAAATATCACTTGATTATTGCTAGACCACAAAATATTTCAGATATGTTAGAGTTGTTATCCTTATTAGAAAATAAGAGAGAAGTTGAGGTCAGAAACAAGGGAGCTAATTGGAATGGACAAGAAAATTCCAACAAAAATTTTCTTGGGGTAGGGGCAGAGAACAATGAAAAGAAAAATTATGATGATCATAATAAAGATTTGAAAAAACAATTTCATGATAATTATAATAGAAGTAGGAACACCCAGGCAATTAGATGCATACCAAATGGAAATAAGGAATAGACCTTATAATGACGGAACTGTAAATAATTCGGGAAATTTTCAGAATAGAAATGATAGGAGAGAAATTAACTTTATGAATGTAGAAAATTCTGGGGAAGGTAATGATAGAAATTGGACATCACCCCATTGAAGGAAACGTAGACATAAAAGTTATTCTAATAGATACTCTTACAATAACGAAAGAGAAGGATACTTTGGTAGGCAAGAATGTATAAATAATACAAGCACCCAAAGTGGTCATGGTTATAGACATAATGATACTGGAATAAATCCTAATACAATTAATAATTCTGAGTTTGTGTTAACAAATGGTAACAACCGAGTTGAAGCTGAGGGGAATAAAATACCTCAGAATTTAAATGCCAATTAGATACGTCAGGGACTCCATTGCATATCTCAAATTGTCTAAAATTAGGGGTCAACAATAGCTTTGATCGTGTAGATATTTTATATAAATTTAAACCAACAGATATGGTTAGCATTAATAATGATAATGGTAATAAGAGAGAAATTATTAATAATATAAACATTTCCAAGGAGAATGAAGAATTAGATAGATTATATACTAGAGAAATGAATATTATTGGTCGTTCACCTAAGCTAAAATTAAATATTTGCGGATTGGAGATTATTGGTATTGCAGACAGTGGATGTTCTAACACAATAATTGATCAGAAATTTTACAATGCCTTAATTTCTAGAGGAAATAAGATCAATACAGTAAGGTTTTGTGGAGTATATTGCACCCTAGCTATTGGAAAGAAGAAGTTACCTATTGGACTTCAATGTTTATTAGAAGTAAATATCTGTGCGATTTCATTTAAAGTTATTTGTTTAATATCACCTAACTTATCATGTGATATGTTAATTGGATGCGACATTTTAGATCAGTATAGAGCTATCATTGACTTTGAGAGTTATAATATGTCTTTAAGTAATGAGACAAATAATAGAATTGTCGTACCATTTGCCAGAGAATTTGAGGAGATTCAGAATATTAGTAGACAAGAAAATTTGATAAAAGATGAGCACATTTTCATTGAAAACATAAATGTAGAAGAATGTGATAAAAATAATGAAGATGGGGATTTGACCCAAGAAACCATGAACGAAGATATTCATGTGTATAATAATGAATTCCTGTGTGATAATTCCACAGTTGAATATTTATTAAACGATATTGATGATTATAAGTGTGTGGATGTTGAATGTGCTGACTGTATAGAAAACAAAGAAATTCCTATTCTCATGTGCATGGTAGATGACGAAGACGATTTTTGCCAACAGATAAGAGATAAGGTAGCCAATACACATGGAAAGTCTGAACAACAGAAATACAGACTATATAATGTTTTGATGAAAAATAAAAATTCATTCTCAAAGAAGCCTGGATTGTGCAATTGTTTTGAATACTCGTTCAAGGTCATAGAACATGAACCGATTAAGATCAAAAGCAGACCGATTCCGCTTAGCATTAGAAAACAAGCAGACGACATGATTCTAAAATTTGTACCCCTAATTAAGAAGCTGAGATATATAGTGTGAGATCTAATGAAAAAGAAGTTGAGGTGTAATGTGAGATCTAATGAAAATGTTAAAATATATAATTTAAAAGACAAGTTGATATTTTCTATTGAGAAAAAAAATTAAAATATGTTGCTTGAAAGGAGAAAATTTATATTATGTGAAATAGAATATGTGAAATGAATGTAACAGTGATATGTTGTCTTAAAATCTTGTGAGTAAAAGAAAGGAGGTGATAAGATTTTAGTTAGTATCTTTAACAAGATACAATTATAATAATTTGATTATTGTATGAAAAAAGTTCAATAATAAAAAATGTATAACGTTGTTGTCAATGTAATGTTTTCTCTTTCAGGAAAAATGAAAATATTTAAAGTGTTAATTTCATTGTATGTGTATGTGAATGTATATCTATTCCAAGCAGATTAGTTACTTTAAAAATTGATTAAATAATTAAATAAATGTTTCTTGGGGAATGATCATTCTTCTTTTGTTCTTCCTAGTGGAAACAAAATAAAAATCATCAGGGACATTTTATAGCAGGATTTGAATATCATAATAAATATAAAAGTTAAAGTTAATAATCTTGTATTTTAAAATTCTTTTAATATTTAATTATAACTAAAATAAAGAAAACATCTAAATAATACATTTTTGTTCATTGTTGAATAAAAATGTCTGAGTAACAATTAAGGGAATTGTATTTCATAACAGTCTTTCTTAATAATGCTTTTAAAATTGTTTTAAGTCATTGTTGTCCGAAATATAAAGCTTTTTGTTATAACTGTAATAAGAACACCTGCTTAACTTAATATTTTTAAATAATAGTATACTAAATTCTGATTGGATGTTAAAAGAATTAACTATTTGATTTAACAAATCAAATTTAAACATTATATTATCCAATAGAATTAAAACCTAACATCATGTGATGTAATAATGTTCTTTAAAATTATAACAGAATTACTCAAGTCATTCTGCATACAACTTTCATCAAAGATAGAAGCAAGAAGAGTTCTCAAGATAAAATGTAATATTTAATACAAGAGTAATTGATTACAGACAAGAAAATAATTTATTTTAATTGACAGTGAAGAATAATACCACTTCAATTTACTTAATCTGCTGGAAACCTACAAAATGAATAAATTTATAACTGTTTTTACAAGAATCAGTTATTAGTGATTTTTAAAGTGTTTTCCTATCCTGTGTACCAACTTTCGACCTTGAGAAGAGAATCCGGCTGTACCGAAAATTAAACCCAACCTGAACCAGTAATTCTTTTTGGGACACCAATCCTTCAAAATGTTACTACAACATCGGGAATGAAGAGAGTTAGCTGCTCCAAGATGTCACCACAACATGGGAAAAGAATTACTTCTCCAAAATGTCGCCACAACGTGGGGCATAATGAAGATCTTACTAAAATACTTCTTCATCTCTTAGTTTTATTTTATGTTGTTTTTTGTGTGCGGTAAAAGTATAACTAGCATAAACCCAAAGTCAAAAGTTAGCAATATGGAAAATATTAATGTAAATAATGAGTTCGCGCAAGGACAGGACAGTATGGAATCTCCAATTATAACTGATGTAAGTACAAGTGAGGTTCATTGTGGAAGCTCCATATTGATAACCCAAGAAAGAAATGAAAATGTCCCGAATAATATTAATGAAACTCGAGAATCGCCAATGCAAAATAGTTCCCAGATAAATTTTGAATATCTGATACAAGTAATACAAACGGCAAATAAGTAATTGACAGATGAATTAATTGGATCGATTGAGTCAGTAAGGACCGAAATGGAGCAAAACAACAAGATAATGAGCGAGATATTAAATATAGTTGTATACAACATGACCGAGGAATTAGTCACGGTAGATAATGCAGTTCAGAACCTCAATACGACAGTTAATAATTTAAAAGACGAAAACGAAACTGTCGAAGTTGTACTGGCTAATGATTCTAGGGGACGAATGGAATAAATTAAAAAAAAATGCGGGAGAAATTGACAAGCAAAATAAAGTATCAAGAAAATAAAATAAAGTCAATGGAAAATAACCAAAAAGAATCCGAAATAAAGGTAACTAATCACATTAAAGAGATAAAGAGAATCGTGGAGGGAAATAATGAACTGGTAAATAAAAAATTACCGAGTTTTGGAGACGTAATGGGACGGGTACAAGGGCTAGACAAAAAATTTAATACGATTGCAGAAAAAAATAACATATACTTATGCGAGGCAAGAATTGAGCCAAACAACTTAGAATTTTCGTGCTCGGAAAATACAGAGTTTAGGAACGAACCAGCCGACTTAACCCCTGAGAATATAAGAATGTTAAGTCCGGCAGTTCAATCCACTAGTGATATAGCAGGAAGAAGTGTAGGCCTATGCACAAGTTACACGATACCCCAGTTCCAATTATATCTGATGGATATTCCATTGCGTAAATAAGACCCCAAATACGATGATAACCCTATACAATTTTTAGAAGAGTTGGATAATTAATTGAAAAATTAAAGTGATCCAGACTCACCATTATATGTATGTAATCCGTAAGAGTCTGGTGAATCATGCGCTTAGTTGGGTACAAGTGTCTCAGAGTATGAAACCTTTAAATGCGCTTTCCGTAACAAATTTTTTAATGCAGAACGGCAGATGAGAATTCGTAATGAATTGCGCAATGGTATATTCACAGGAGATAACGGCGTTACAATCTCCGAGTATTTCCTGACGCTAGCGAAAAAGGAAAAACTGCTATCGCCCCCACCGTCTAAGGCTGAGTTAATACAGATGGCGATAAATTATTACTCAGTATCAATAAAACCAAGCCTAATAGTTTCAAGAATAAGTGACATAAATCATATGCTAGAGTTACTTCAAACTTTGGAACCTATGTAAAGACGGGGGTAAATTATAGAGGAACGGAAGGAAATGGTACCGATCGGAAGAAATTTAGTGTAGATAGACACCCTAGTAGGAATTGAAAAGTGGACGGAGAGGGAGGTAACTACGTCAAGGATAATTACAAATCCAGGGAGAATAGATACGATTCTAGGAACAAGTATCATAAAATAAATGAAAACAGGAACTATAACCAAAATAGGGAAAATGAATACAGACGGCCCAATAATGATGCAAATAGGCAAATAAATATGTGTAGTATAGGCAGGGGTGCTAAAGTACAGCATAGGTCCTTAGTAAATGGTAGAATTGTACAAAATTGGTATATGACTTATCACGACACAGAGTTTTGAAATGGTCGGAGAAGTGACCATAATTACGACAATTATGCAAGCATAAATAACCGTAATTCTCATTATAATTCTCAAGGAACTGAGAGCATGTCGAATAGATATCAATCTAATGACACACGGGGCCAAAATTCAAATTCAGGACCCACACCAAATGCACAGGATAACTAAGGCTCTCGCGGTCCCCTACTAGCCACGAATAAGAACTAATGAAAGTCACGATTTAGGAGATCGTGCGGCGAATCCTTTAAACTGATGCCGGACTCACTTAACAATGACCGAAGTTATGTCCTTAGCTTATCTTGTGAGCACTTAAAACTGTCATCCCTCTGAATGTTAAAAAGTATGGCATGGTGTGAATGTAACAGCAAGATGCATGTTTTCAAGTGTTTAATGATACAATAATTGAATAAAGTGTAAAAGAAAGTGTTGGAATAAACGTTAATACATGTGTCTAAAAAAAAAGTAAAGTGCAAAAGAAAACCGTATATACAGAAGAGGACTATTATATATTATTACTTTAAGTATAAGGGTTTATATTTTTTATTTAAGCATTAAGAATTTTAAAAGATTGCAAACAAAATATGTGTTCAAGTGTATTGAAATTTGTATGTACCATGTTTTCAAACAATGATCAGAAAGTGGACATTGAATCAAAAGAAAAAAAAATTCTCAATTTTATGTCTTTTGATCCAAGAGGTATTATGAGGCGGGGTAATTCCTAGAATTAATTTGGTTATTATTTGGGACCACACAATAAGCTTTTGTTATACAGTGGTTAACGGTAAATCAAGAGTTGGCAGGTATACCCTTCGACAAAAAATGAGTTATTTCCTGAACGCACATTTCTTTTAAGTCATACTCGGGACAGCACAGGGGTCAAACTAGAAAACTAGTCATAATTGTGCAGTCCGTGAGCTACTGTGTTCTGTTGCTTGAACTGAAGAATCTTCTACGTGACCCGCTAGCTCAGCGGTAAAGCACGCGGTCACTGGTTCTGTTAATGAAGATCGCAGGTTCGCGTCTTCAATTACGCAGTTTTTTTCGTGACATTTGTATTAAAACGTTTTATGAATTAAATACATTTTATTTCGACATTTGAATTAATCTATACTTTTTAAGTTCATAATTTTTTTATACCGTTGAGGTTATAACAATGTTAAATTATATATTTTTACACGCTTTATATTAGCTTGACCTGTATTTGTCTATGTAACGAACCTGTATCTATGTAACGGAATCTTTGCACTTGATTTTTATCCACTTAAAAACATTGGATCAACTTGAAACTTTGTATACTTGTAAAGGACCCATGACAATACAATTTCGTAATGTTTTTTTCTAAAATCCTGGCCACAATCATCGGAAAATTAAAGAAAATAAATACCTGTGTAATAGGTTGCGTACTTATCGACTTTTTAGTCAATCGTTGTAAGAGCTTAGTTAGTAGAGCAGTGGACTGTAGTGGTATATAATTTCAGCAATCAATAGGTAGCTGGTTCAAATCCGGGCCGGAGGTTTTTTAGAAAAGTATTAAGCAATTAAAATTTCATAGGATTCTGGTTTATGACAATCAAATTAAACATTTATAAAATAAATAATTGTAAAAAAACAAACTACACGCTTTATTAGAAAACCGAACTAAAAAATAAAAAATATAATTTTAATTTCCAACACGCTTGGGGGGGAAAAAATTAAAGTGGTCAACAAAAAATCATCTCTAACACATCTAGAATAAAACTAGAGTTATCTACGAAAAAATAGTCTTACCATCAAAAGCATTGGACGATTTTTATGGGTTTTACGTTTTCTTCTTAGAGACTTTACTTTTACCAATATCTGTTTATTATAAAATATAAGTATTAATTGATATAGAGCACCCGACGCTTTTGATATTAAAATTATTGTTTTTGTAGATTACTCTAGTTTTATTCTAGATGTGTTGGAGATTATTTTTTTGTTGACCACTTTAATTTTATCCCAAGCGTTTTGGAAAATAAAATTATTTTTCATGTTATAGTTATGTTTTCTTTAAAGCTGTGTTGTTTTAGTTTGTTTAAACTACAATTTATTTTTACCTTGTATACTACCGTCTTCCTCAACTATCTAAAATTATCGTTGATTTCACTTTAGGCCATTCGATGCATGCTTTATCTTTTGGAGTTGTTGTAGTAGTATTGAATTAACTGTATGTCTAATAGAGGGTTTTGCTTATTAGGCACATTTTCGTTGAGAATGTTTGTATTCTTGGCCTTCTTCATAATTTTGATTTCTTGTAAAATGTTAATTTTGTGTCTGTTGTTTTCTCTGTGTATAATTTACGTTGTATTATCGATATTGTTGAAACTGTGGCTGCTTTCTAAAATAAGTTTTGCGAAATTTGATTTGAATTTTAAAGGAGAAGGCAAATGAAATTTCGCTGTTCACCAGGTTGAATCCAATCGAAAATGTATGGGCTAAGATGAAAATAGAGATTAACTCTAATTGGCCTACAGATGCACGAAAAACGGCTTATGGGCACAAATTCAAGACGCCTGGGATGCTCTAGCCGATCGTCCACGTGCCTGTAGAAATTTTTTGCATCAATGTCCCGCAGATTGAGGGCGGCAATAGATGCTGAGGATTCATACACCCAATATTGATTTTGTTTAAGTTTTTTATTTTAGAAGATATTTTCTTTCTTCATTTAATTATTAGAAGGTTTTCATTTATGTGTTTTGTGTGTGCATTAAAGGCATAAAACACAAATATAAGATTAAATATGAAACTGTATTACAGGCGAAATGTTATCCTAACAGCCAGTATAAAAAAAAGGTAGAACGGGAATCGGACCCGTCAGGTTAAGAACGCAGATGTTGTGTGTTAAACCGCTCGACCACGGAAACACACAAAGGCAAGCTCTCTCTCTTTTATGTTACTTGAGTGTGCACTACGTTAACTAGCAAACACAGTACAATTACTGAAAACGTGTTAATGTGAATAAGGCTTCTGCGAGTGCTCACAAAGTTCCCCGATCGGTTGATAGAATCAAGAAATGACTTTTTTTCGTCTAAGGGTGTACATGTACATACAGAAGCGAAACTAATGTTTATTATAAAAGTGTAAATTTGATTGACGTGTTGAATATTTGCAAAACAATAAATTTTGTTAAAAGAAATACTTAACATTAGTAATTCCTAGAATTAATTTGGTTATTATTTGGGACCACACAATGAGCTTTTGTTATACAGTGGTTAACGGTAAATCAAGTTTTGGCAGGTACATATACCTAGCGAAGCGAAACTAATGTTTATTATAAAAGTGTAAATTTGATTGATGTGTTGAATGTGATCAAATTTGCAGACGATTTAAAAACTTTTGTTGGGAAATGAATATAAAAGGCCAAGAAATGTTATTGTTAACACTGCGGTTAGTAGCTCATACACACACAGAGTGTGGCTAGTTGTTCTGATACGATCAGAGTGTGGCCAGTAACTCCCATACGAGAACATACAGAGAGTAGCCAGTAGTTCTCTTACGAAAACAGAGTGGGTTAGTTTATCATATTACGATTATTCAGAGGAGCCTGTTGATCCCACATTATTACCTAAAGGTGTGAATCAATCTATCGTGCGTAAAATATACTAAGGAAGTCTAGATTTGCTAAAGTAGTCTTCAAGATATTAATTTGTTGTGTATTGTGTTGTTCATAAGAGGTTAACAAAATAAACCCTTTCAAATTAATTACACAACTCATTGTTACTGATTATCGAATCCCTTGTCCTTCACACCAGTAGAACCCAGAAATAAGCTTAATCTAAAACACGCCCTGAAGAGACCCTCGTGCCTCCTAAAGCCTACTGCAGCATGCGAAGCAGTTTACAAACAGGGAGGATATCTTAACAGTGTTTCAACTAAGAATGGTGCACATAGACATATCACAAACAGCTAATAGTATTCAGCACCTTCTTTATCATTGGCAAAATGTAAGCCTTGGGGAATTATTTTGAAGGGTGTTATTTGTGGATTAAATGAACATTTTTTCTTCACATGTAATAGAAGTAAAACAATGATTTCTATTTATGCATCTTTCAATGTCCCTCACCCATATCCTCCTGTACCACCTTTGTGATTCTCACTTGTATATACTGAATTTTGTTTCCAGCAGCTTTATTGGCTGATAAAAGTAGATGCCATAACTTACGAAATGACCTTCCTACGAATTTACAGTAGACACCTACAAGACCCAAAGAAAAGTTTCATGTAACATGTATACAAAACTGGTACTGTGCAGTGCAATTATGCATCCTATCAACTCTCCCCATGTGCTTGGTGTAGTCCAGGACTAAATTTGGTTTCACTGTTGCTGCTTGATAAGGATACTTGGAAGATACTGGTGTCATTTCATTTTCATCTCATTTTTGATAAGTACTCATAGGAGTTACAGTTCTTCTATCCGTCGATGTGAGAGCCAGGTTTTCTTGTTTCCTGAAACTAATTACATCCCTCTTTTTCATCTGTTTATTTTATTTGGCTCTAGGGAATTTGGCATATTTTTTTCTATTGCTCAGGACTATACCTGTTGTGACAATATTCATCTTCCATAATTCATCTGCTAATTCAGGTGAAGTATATCACCTGTTTATAAATATTGAAACCTTGAGGTGGGTCTGTAGGTGGGATGAGGTTCAGTCCTTCACAACTTGTGTGGTTTTGAGGTGATCAGAATCTGATTAAATTTTCCCATGTAGGGGTGGAAATTATACGGAATTGCCTGAGAGTGAAAATACCGCCAATCCAAATGTTGGCTGGTTTATTTCGGTTGTAGTCTCCACTTGAAGCTTATTGTGCTTTCATCGACAGATGTGGAAGGTCCTGGCGTGTAGAAGAGAGAACGCTTGTGCTGCATTTTTTCCATCACATCCTGCATCAATTTCTCTTCAGTTAACTTGTTGTTACCTTCATCATGGGCAAAATCTAAATTCCAAAACAAGAGGAGAAATTAGTCTCTTGGAAACACATCGCCAAAAAAAAGGGGAAATTTGTCTACCCAGCTTCTGGAAAAGTAGTTCTTGTTATCAGGACTTGGATGAAGCCCGATATTCAATACCATGCCGAAAAACAGTTTTATATCGGAAACTTTCGGGGGAGACCATGATGCAATTCCAGCTCTTTTAGTTAAGGGTGTTAATTTATGTTTTTCTGACCGTGAATTCAAGTTTCCTTCGTTATATCAAGAATTAAAAATAAAAAGATGAAAATACTCCACTGGATCGATATCCTGATCAAAAAGGAGAAGATGACACTGGCCCCTGCTGAATTTTATTTATTGGTATATTTGAAGTTGGGCGGGATCTAATTAACTCACCTCTGCCCAGGAAGCTGCACCCAGGAGTGGGTTACAGTTCTGCCATTACCAGGAGATAATGCCAGGAATTTATTAAGAATACTTTGTGACATTAAGAAAATCACACTATGTTGTGATGCCTGTGTATGAATTTATGTCTCTGGTTTGTATTTCTCAAGATATTCAGTCTACAGACACCCTGTAACTATTATTGTAAAGTTTGATATTTAACTTTGTTCTCAGGTCGCTGCATTTGCTGTAAAAGAGGAAACTGATGATATTAAACAAGAGGTACCACCTGTAACAAAGGTAAGGATTTTGTTTATATTTTCTTTGCAATATTAGACCATCTATTATTTTGCTGTGTGGTTATGCTACTTAATTAATCTGAGTGAATTATTTAACAGCAGATAAAGTGGTTCTGTTGAAAAACCACTTACAGTATTTTCCAGTCTATAAGATACACTTGTCCTCTTTATTACAGTTTTGTGTTTCATGAAGCATGATCTTTAAATGTTTTATCTGAACACTGGATGACTACTTTGCATGTATGTGAATAATTTCTGTTGAATTGGTAATGATATTACGTAAATCTCCTTGCATGCATTTTAAAACTTTGGTCTTTATTCTTGCCCACTTCACACATGCTAGAAATAACACAAGAGTCACATGTTTAGTTTGATTTTACAATTAACTGCCTACGAAGATATTGGAAGTTGAAAGGGAGAGTAATGATGATGATAGTCTTTACCATTTTTTAAATTAAGTTAAAAAGCTTGTCTTATACACCAGTAAATAAAGTACCAGTATTTTGGTTTCTTTGTTTTGCAACATTTTCTAACTGTGACCTTGTAACACACCACTGTGTGTTTCTCTCCTTACACTAGAAAACACTGTTCAGGGATACATTTTAGAACTCAGTTTTTATCTTCGTAACTCTGAAAGTCTCATGTTTTAAGAGCTATAGTTCACCAGATATGTGGTGTTCTTTAATACAACATGGTGATAGATGTCAGGAGTTCAGTGGTTTGAATCCTGATGGAGGCAGTTTATTTAAACAGCCTAAACCTTCTGACTGCATCATAACCCTGGTGTTGGCTCAGCCTTTAAATGAAATGAGTATCAGATATTCGCTCTGGGGGTAATAGTTACCATTATGTAAAACAGAGAACGTGGTTGACATCTTGTGCTAATTGTATGGAAAGGTGGAAGTCTTAACCTTCTGATGCACTAGTATGATCATATTTTCCAAGATTCAACCTCTTTAAATTAAATAATTAACTATTTCTTAGTGTTTTGAATGTCATACAGTAAGTGATGTCACATGAGTTAGCTTTAAAATGAGTCTGCTTACTAGTTGGGTTACGTTTAATTGTTAGACTATAGAGATAGGGAGCAGCAATAGTGGGAACATTTATGCCAGATGCCTCGTCATCTAATTAGTGACATGCGTGAATGGATTAACGAGATTCCCACTGTCCCTATTGACAGTTAAATAATCAATTCATTATGGGACTTAGTGTCTCTGTTAAAATTTAATTTAACCAATCACATTAAGACACAGACATTCAAATTTATATTTTCATATATTGCATGTGGGAATGTATACATGTTGAAAGTATATGGTGTTAGAAGCAAAAAGTTCCAGTAAACATGGGTCTACAAACAAACCACGTGAGAGATTTTTCATTATGAATATGAGGTTATAACTTGCAATATCCTGTATTGTTAGTTTGGCTCTACAATAAATAGTAAAGAATGACTTAAACTTGTTAACATTTTTTTTCTGAAAATTGCATAATGGTGCATAGCTGTTTGATACATAGCACTGTCGAATGATTCTCAGTGCATGTCTATAGAAAATAAATAACGACTCAGGTGAAGATTATAAACTATATTTTTTTTAAACTTTGAATTCAGTATCTTCAGATATGTCTTATTAACTACACACTAAAAATATATTATACTTTTAATAATAATAATAATAATAATAATAGCTTTATTTTACCTGGCAGAGTTAAGGCCTTAAGGCCTTGTCTACCACTCAACCAGGTTTAGAAAAATACAAACAAAAAAATAGTCTTAAATCTAATTACAATATATATATACAAACGATTACAAGTTATGAATACAATACAATTAATATTTATAATGTATTTTGATTTACTCTAAATTTAACGAATTAAATATATAATATGTACAATATATATAAAAAAAACGAGGAAAAGATTAATGACATAGTATAAAATTAAATAAATAGAGTAAAATTAATTATTAGGTAACAGATAACTGTATAAGCGTGACTTAAAGGTACCAAGTGTGCGGCAACCCCTGATATCTTGAGGAAGGAGATTCCAGGAGCGGGCAGGGCTACTGTGAAAGAAGTAGAATAGGAGGAAGTGCTATGAAGAGGAATTGTTAGCAGACTGCTATCTTGTGATCTAGTGTCAATATTGTGGTAAGAGGATAACTTCTCAAATCTGGACGCCAGGTAAGTAGGGATGTAGGAATTCAGAAGCTTGAAAAGTAGTGAAGACAGTGCAATTTACGTCTGTCAGTAAGACGGAGCCAAGAGAGGTTATTAAAGTGTTCAGAAATATGGTCATAACGGCGGATATTGAAAATGAATCGAACGCAAGCATTATGAACACGCTGCAGTCTCTGCGACAAGTCATAGTTTAGATCATTATATATAATGTCACAATAATCGAAGTGTGGTAACACAAGATTCTGCACAAGGATTTGTTTTAACGAAACTGGGAGAAAATTCTTTAACGTCTAAGATAATGTAAGATGGAGAAAGTCTTTTTACATATGTGTTTCACTTGTGTTTGCCAGGTTAAATTTGCGTCTAGATGTAGTCCAAGATCTATTACTGAAGAAGAATAAGGGATAATTATATTATTCATAGTAATGTTTTGGAAGTGTAGATATGTCAAAGGTTGTAAGCAGTCTTTGTTGTCCCATTAGAATTACTTGTGACTTGTTAGGATTTAGATTTAGACCGATACTTGAAGACCAGTTAAAGATGGATATGAGATCGTCATTCATTTTTGTCAAGCTGTTATAGAGAGAATGAGGAGGTGAATGTAGGTAAATTTGGAGATCATCAGCGTAGAGGTGATCGGCAGTGCTTTAGTACAGTTGGCAAGTCATTTATGTAGATTGAGAAAAGAATAGGTCCGAGAACACTGCCCTGGGGGACTCCAGCCGGCACGTTGCGGCCAAGACGAAGATCTAGAGTTTAATGAAACGTATTGTTGACGACCGTGCAGGTATGAGTCGTACCAGGATACAGCGCTGTCAGACAAATGTAGGTGCTTGAGTTTTATCATAAGTAAGTCGTGGTCTACTGTGTCAAAAGATTTGCTGAAGTCAAGTAAGGTTAAAGGAGTCAATTGACGTCTGTCTACGGCTTCACGAATATCTTCAGTGATTTTTAGCATAGCTGTGGTTGTGCTATGGCCATATCTAAAGCCGGATTGATAAGAATCAAGGAGGTGATTTCTTGGAGATATTCAGTCATTTGCTTATGTACAATATGTTCCAGCGCTTTAGATAATGTCGGAAGGATACTAATCGGTCGGTAGTCATTACAGTTAGTTGGTGTACTTATTTTTGGTATAGGCCGAACTCTAGACTGTTTCCATACAGTAGGGAAGATAGAAGTTATAAGGGAAGCATAAAAATATGAGTCACTGTGGGTAGTATAATGTCAATGATTTTATTTAGCATTAAAATGCTGATGTTATCTGTTCCTTGCGCATTGGATTTAATCCGCTTGAGTGCTTTTTTAACGTCTATAGGCGAATGTCGTAAAAGTAAAATTTATCTCTTCCTATATGTGGGGATGGGGATAAGTCTTTAAGAATGTCTATTTTAGTCTTGTTGTCTGGAGGTGTCATGGGTATTGAGGTAAAATGTTCATTTAAGTCATCTACAGAAATGTCTATAGAGTCAGTTGAGGGATTCAACTGTCTAAGTCCCATTGCACGGAGATTTCGCCAAGTGTCCCGTGCACTTATTTCAGGTCCGATTATACTGTGGGCGTGTCGTAGTTTGGCATTGCGTATAGTTTGTGTAGTTGTGTTTCTAAGTTGTTTGTACAGTTGCCAGTTCTCGTCATTTTTATGTCGTCTGTATGTTCGGTATGCTTTGTCTCGTTTTGACAAAAGTTCACGTATTGAGTCATTCATCCAGGGAGAAGGGGGCGGGAAAATCGTCGGGTTTTTTACTGGTGCATGTCTGTCATATAGTTGTAGTATCAGTGTATTAAATGTGTCTACTTTTTCATCAACTGATCTAAGATTCCATATTGTGTACCAAGGTAGTTCTAAAGCGTCTGATTTTAGTTTAGTATCGTCTATGTTTTGTAAATTTCTCTACGTAATCAATTTAGAACGTCTTTTAGGACATTGGAGTGAGTATTCTATGAATACAATGTCATGAGCAGATATGCCAGGAGCAGGAATTTGTCCATATGACAGTACTTTCTGTGGATGTGTAGTCACAATTAAGTCCAGTAGAGTGTCGGTAGTAACAGTATGATGTGTGGCAGAGAGAGGAACAATTGTCATATTTAAGCTTTGGAACATATTTTTAAGTTGTATGGCTGGTGAGTCAGTCTGAAGAAGATTTGTATTAAAATCGCCTGCGACAATAACGTGTTCATAATGAGGTAATGAATCGTTCAGAGCGTTTTCTAGATCCGAAAGGTGCCTTATTTTTGGAGGTTTGTATACAATGCATAAGAGACAGTTTTTTAGACTGGCTTGAATTTCTACGAATAAGAACTCGGGGCGAGCGGAATATACAGAAGGGGACTTGTGGACAATTCTTGGATTAAGCTCATTTGATATAAAGGCACAAACTCCTCCACCTCTTTTATCTATTCTGTCATTTCTGAGCAGTGTATATCCGTCTAGGTGAACAAGGGACGAAGGTATGGAAGGGGTGAGCCAGGTTTCCGAAATTAAAATGGCGCTCAGTCCAAGAGATGAAAATATGGTTTCAAACTCATCAAAATGGGACAGAATGCTTTGTGAATTTACGTGAGCGATTTTAAGTGATGATTTATCAATAGAAAATGCATTCTTAAGTAGACTAGTAGTAGTTGTTGTTGGAGGGGATGGTAGGGATTGAGGAATGTTGCTACCTGCGTTAAAAGTTGTCTGCAAAATAAGAGGGTGATCGGAGAAGGTGAGTGAGTCAGAGGTTGCAAACAAGTCTTCATTTGTCAGCTCAATGTTGCCAATAGCAGAAAGTAAAAATAAACTATGTATTGTGATTGAGCCTTTGGCATGGGTTCCCTGAGTAGTCCCCGCCTGGAGAACCGAATGGGGGACTATTTGACCTCCGGAAAATTTTACCCCAGATGAACCCATGTCCGCATTTCTTGACGGTTGTATTTTTACGGTGAAAGATCGTCACTCTTTCGCCCAAGGTACTTTTTTTCGTCTGGCTTATCACCTTCGACCAGTCCGGCATGGGTAAAAACTATGTATTGTAATAACTCTAATAAAATTAAAATAATTTAGCTAAACAAAGAAGTTAAAAAATTAAATAAAACAAGTAAGTTGTCCTAAATAAAAATAATAAACTTAAAACTTACCTAAATTAGAAATAAATTAACAATATAATTGTTAGCAAAGAAAAGACAAAGTAAACATATTTTACACTCAGGTCCTATCTAGTTGATATCCGTAGAAGATCTAATTTTTTTTGCGTTTTTCGCCATTTACTTTAGCTATGACGGCACCGTCCATTGTCCATACATTTTGAATACCGTATTTCTGTATACTCTCTTGTAGCAGGCGATAGCGACACTTCGTTAGGTCCTCGCGAACAGTGACCCCACTTCCTTTCAACTTTTTCTTGCTTAGAAAAACTTCACTGCGCTTGCGGTAACTAACAAATTTCACTATTATAGCCCGCGGTCTTTCAGCATTACTAACACCAACACGGTGACTTCTGTCAATGTCAGTCACTGATAGATCGACACCGATTTTTTTGGCCACCTCGATGGCTTTCTGGTCAGTGTCCTCTCCGGCCTCTTCTTTTACGCCAAAAATCCTGAGGCATTGACGTCTCTGGTATTGTTCTAGATCGTCTATTTTATTTTCTAACACCTCAATCTTTCTGTCTTTTTCATCGAGGGTCTTTTTCAGATCCTCAATTACTTTAGTGTTGTCCTGGATGGTCTTCTGCAGTTCCGCCACTACCTGGTCGCGCAATATGGACACAAACACCTGCAGAGTGCCGGGATCCTGTAGCGCCTCTTTCACCACACGTTTCACTGCTTCCTCCGTAGAACTTGTCGAATCGTTGTTTGAATTACGTGTGTTTTTTCCCATGTTGTAAAATGTACACACTTTTGACACTAACTAATATAAATTTAAACTTAAACTGACTACGAATATGCAACTTAAACTATGAAATAACGAAGGCACCTACTGAAAAATAACTTAAAACCTGGAGCGTAACTTGTGCGTGTTAGTAGCTAGCCGCCATGACACTCTTCTTTTTCTATAGACATATGCCTATTTATTTACACAAACTATGTCAATGATGATTACATGTTATTCCATCTGTTGTGAGGTCTGCCCACTTTTCTTTTTGCTCCAGGATGTAAGTTCTTCACTACTTTAATGAGCCTCTGTCCACAAGGAAAATTCCATTCCCTTTTCCTTGTTGTAACAAATATCTTAACATCTGTTATAATGCGTTCCTCCCTCACATCCTAGTTTCTAACTCTGTCAAATCTTGTTTTGTTTACTAAGGCTGTTAAAATATTCATTTCTGCTGTTCTTATGAGTTGTTTAGTATCTGCTCTTGTATCTGCACTATATGTCATTATTGGCCATACACAGATTTTATGAACTTTCACTTTACTTTCTGTGTTTATATATTTATTTTCCATATAATAACTTGTAAGTATCCAGATATTCTCAATGCTTTGAAAACCTGAGATCTTACTTGATCAATCAATATACTAGAGCTAGAGATGTGTATCCCAAGCAAGATATTTAAAATCCATAACTTGTTGTATAATTCTAATTTGCATCTTATAGATATACACATACATCTAGTTTTATTTGTAGAGATGTCCATATTTAATTTTTTCTGCTGATGTCACAAATCAATGAAGTAATCATTGGAGTTCGTCCTCTGTTCTGGCGACTATAACTTCATCATCAGCATAACATATTGTATTAAATGTTTCATTTTCCCATTTGGTAATGTGATAAGTACTTTATCTCTTGTATGATTTTATCGATCATTAGTGTTGATGCCAAGACGGTCCAATTTTGAGTTCTTTGCCTAATATTCCTCTGAGAGTGCTGGATTTTATAAAGGGGAAATTTAGTTTATTACAAACACATGTAATCGTGAAAATATCAAGTTTATTTCTGTGCTAACCTTGACGTGGATACAATAAGCAGAATTAAATGTTTAATCAAAGTCCGTTCCTAGGACTAGAGGGGCCTCGAAGATTATCAACTTCGGATCAGTTAGCACGTGGTCCTCAATAACCGCGTGATTGTGCCCACCGCACACTGCGATGCCTAACACGCACAACGAGCTCCTAACACGAGCTCCAAACACACACTATGAGGTGTTCCTAAACCTCTTAACTAAAACAGGACCGTCGTCCTCGACGGCGTGGCAGACACTGAGAAAGAGTGTTGTAGTCATCTGCAGACCTGAACAATACGCAGAAGTTGGCAACAGTATAGCCAATGCTAACAACACAACTCAGCGATACTGTATTCAGGCGCCTACAAGCGGCAGTCAGACGAACTACATCAATTAGCGTAATGGCAGACGGCAGGTGTCTGCTATTACCGACAGAGTGCTACTCTTGTCGCAACATACTGCCCCCCGTTGATCTGACCAGATCAAAACTTACACAATTTTACAACAAAGCAAAACATTACAAATGAAAACAATTTACAAAAGATAAACCCTCCTGAAAAACAAAAACAAAACAAACAAATAAAAATACAAAATAAACTCAATAACAAATACATAATGAAGTTTACAAATGGCTCTATATAATGCATCAAGAGTTCAATTTGGAATTGGGCACAACTTCAAAACTGCCCTCTTCATTATGGCGGTATTTGTCTTGACAGAGACCACTCTGCAAATACCATCGGCACCAGGGTGCAATCCAACAATGATACCTGCCTTCCAAACTAAGGGAGGCAAGTTATCTTCTTTTAGCAGCACTAAGTTTCCAATGCTAACATTCCAGTTGTTAGGCTTAGTCCACTTTCTTTTCACTTGCAAGGAATGCAAATATTCCTTGTACCACAATGTCCAAAAATCCTCGTATAGACGTTGTACCATGTTCCATTGGGTAGACAAGGAAACGGGTTTGATGGAGAAATTGCTTGGAAAATTGTTCAAATTCCTACCTATCAAAAAATGACCGGGTGTAAGATATGTTGCATCATCATGATCATCATTAAAATTACACAAAGGTCGTGAATTTAAAATTCCTTCAATTTTTACAAGCAGAGTGTTCAACTCTTCAAAATTTAGCAAATTTAGATTAGCAAAATGCTCCTTAATCAATCCTTGATTATCCCTGAGGAACGACACGATTTCATTCTTTGCGCCAATAAAATTTACAAACGGCCGAACCCTATCTGCAGGCATATGTCCCATTATAGGAGTGTGTGAATCAATTTGCAATAATTTTAACAACGGAGGACCAGTCCACCACATTGATAGGTTGGACAACAACAAACGCTGCACAAAGTTCCAATCGTGCAATGGATTGTTGCTTTAAACGGAGCAACTCTTGACTTAGAAGTCAACAAACCAACGGACACCTGATTGTCAATCGAAACAGACCTTACATATACACAGGCACCATATGTCTTTTCTGATGCATCACAAAAACCATGGAGTTCTACACATTTAGAACTTTGAAATGGCAATACCTTCCGAGGGAACTTATAATTGTTCAATAAATGTAGATCCTGGTATAATTTTGACCAAATTCCAAAAATAGGGGATGATGGATCAATAGTAGCATCCCAATCCATCTTGGATTGCCACAATTGTTGTAGTAATATCTTACATTTTATTATTACGCAACCGAGAAGACCTAACGGATCAAATATGGATGCGATAGCAGACAGAATTTTTCTCTTGGTAACACTACCAGTGGTTTGCTTCAAATTAATTTGAGTACGGAAGTCATCGGTGGCAGGATGCCAAACAATACCAAGCGTTTTCACATATTCATCTTTAGTGAGGCTGAGAGTAGGCGAACACTCCAGATCTTCAACGGGGATGTCGCTTAATACCTCAGGAAAGTTAGAGCACCATTTTCTCAAGTGAAAATGAGCACTTTCAAGTATAGAGGATACTTGCTGTTGAAGCTTCTTAGCTCCTTCAACAGTCATTTCACCAAACAAACAATCATCAACATAAAAGCAGGATTTTATGATCTCTGCAGCCTTGGGATGAGAGTGTTCATGCTCCTTAGCTATTTGAATAAGACATCTAGTCGCTAGAAAACTGGCTGAGCTAGTGCCATACGTAACTGTCGTTAGGCGATAATCCTTGATTTCCTCATTAGGAGAATTACGCCACAGTATACGTTGCATATCCTGATCATCAGGATGTATTTTTATACACCTATACATTTTTTCCACATCGACAGACAAAGTAACAAAGAAAGTTCTAAACTTTAGAACTATCGACAATAAATCAGGTTGAACTGATGGACTAACCATCAACATAGAGTTCAACGATACACCGTTCGGAGACTCACTACTGCCATCAAATACAACTCGCAATTTGGTAGTCGTACTAGACTCCGTGAATACGCAGTGGTGGGACAGCTAATATTTAGTAGAACCAGCAGTTTCTGAAGGATCACTTCCATGTGACCCATAGATTCATATTCATACAAGAAATCAACATAATTTTTTCTAAGAATATCGTCTTTAGAAAATCTCCTTTTCATTTGTAACAATAGTTTCAATGCTTTGTTACGAGAACTGCCGACCATATCTACATCACGTTTGATAGGTAACCTTACCACAAATTTACCCGACATATCTCTTCCAACATTATTTACAAAGTGTTCTTCGCATAATTTCTCTTCAGGAGTGAGCACTTGTTGGGACAATTCTTCTAATTGCCAGATTTTTTTAACTTTACTATTCAACAAATCAACTTGAGTAAAGTTAACATGGCGAGGCTTTGTCACAGGTTTCCTAATTGACCCTTCAGGAAATGGACCAGAAAGCACATAACCAAAACGTGTATTGATTAAAGTAGGGAAACCATTCCTCATTAATCTTTGAGATGACACCACGTGATGATACACATCAGCTCCTAATAACAAATCTATTGCGGAAGGGGTATTAAACGTAGGGTCACTCAGTTGTATATTTTTAGGGATGTGCCACTCACTGACATCAATGGGTTGAGCTGGCAACTGGGTTGTGACTACTGGCACTACAGCACAGCTCACATTAACAATAACATTAGATATGGGAGAGTGCAATTCCAAACTACAAGTGGAATTCACTGGGGAAACAGTAGAATTTCCTATCCCAACTATTGGTAATTTGCAACGATTTGTTTTGACACCTAACCTTTTGATTAGGTAAGCGGACATAAATGATAGCTGCGATGCACTATCCAACAATGCCTTGGCCATGACCATTCTGCCATTGGCTGCCCTTACTTTTACACAACAGGTACTGAGTAAGACATTAGATCCTAAGCCTGATACTATTTTCAGCGAAGTAGGTGATATTACATTTGAGCCTTCCCTAGCTCCTTTAATTGCCCTGGATCCTGGGCACAACAATGAATTATGCATGCCTTGGCAGTTAATGCATGGACGACCCTTACTATCCTTTGAAAGATATGAATTTGCAAATCACATGAAACATAGCTTGTTTTCATACACAAATTTTCTTCTATCATCAACAAGAAGCTTTTTAAGCTTAAAACAATTACTTATTACATGATTATTGTTCTTACAAAATTCACATGCTAATGACTCCTGTTCATTGGCAATATGAAATGATTTTACTCTATTCTTTGGTTTCTGGGTGCCCTGAGTTTCACTAGTCCTCCTAGATTCTGATAACTCTAACGTTTGAGCCTTTCCTTTTAGAAATTCAATTAAACATAACAAATTAGGTAATTCACTTGATTTGAATTTGGATTCAAACTCAATACGATGATTGGGTCTTATTTTGCTCAATAGCATTTCAACTAACAACAAGTCTTGGATACTTACTCCGGGTTCCAAGTTTTCAATAGCCCCCAAATAGGCCTTAATTTGATTTATTACCTCCCTATAATCGGATGATATACCTGCATCACAATGTTTTAGGCTCAAGAAATTCTTAATATGTAGGCCTACAATAAGACGTTTATTGTTGTATCTGCTTTCAATTAGTTGCCATGCAATATTAAAATTCTCATTACAAATGGCCAAGTTATCTAACAATCCCTTAGGCTCTCCTTGTAAAGAGGACAAAAGATAATGAAGCTTCTGTACATTGTCTAATTCATCATTATTAATTACTAGACTGCTAAAGGTGTTCCAAAACGATAGAAACTTGGTCAAGTCCCCCTCAAATACTGGTAATTCTATTGGCGGTAACCTAACCTTACTTTTAGTCGTACTATTCGAAATTTCAGACTGACTGTCTTGCTACTTCCTAAATTTAGCTTCTTCAAAATTATCTAACAGGTCCTGCATTCTCTCACTGATAGCAAAACATCGAGCTTCAAAATTATTATGCTCTTCAATATGAGCCTCTAAATTCTCAGAGTCTATTTCTAATTTTAAGTATTTTCTCACAATGTTAAATTCTTCCCAGGTATTGAGTAGCTTATTTTTTCTTTCTATTAATCCATTTTTAGATATTTGAGTGCTATCAAAATAAGTTTCCAGGTTAGTAAGAGTTCTTTTTAGGAACCCTCGTTCCTTCACAGCACGTGCTTCCGACACAAAAGACATTTGCGTCCAAATTACAGCACGAAAAAGAGACAAAAACAATTCAAAAATTATTTAAGGGCACGTGGTTATTATACCAAACAATATTTATCAATAAAACAATTAAAAATAACACAAATTATTTTTTGTACCACGTGACCTATCAAACAAAGAATGCTCGTGTTTATCAAATACAACAAAATATACACAAATTTATTCCTCAAAGGTAATTAAGTATATTAAGGAACGTATAATAAGCTTACCGGGAGTGGTTTTACAAGGATGGAACAGATACACTTACTTGAGTCAGTATCAGCTATGTCGTCGCCATCTTGAAGATCACTATTTTCTTGGATCACACGCCACTTTTTTGCACGAAATTTTTTGTTTCACAATTCCGAAATGGTTTAATTTAGAATCCGGCCCGGAGGACCAAAATGTTGATGCCAGTACTTTCCAATTTTGAGTTCTTTGCCTAATATTCCTCTGGTAGTGCTGGATTTTATAAAGGGGAAATTTAGTTTATTACAAACACATGTAATCGTGAAAATATCAAGTTTATTTCTGTGCTAACATTGACGTGGATACAATAAGCAGAATCAAATGTTTAATCAAAGTCCGTTCCTAGGACTAGAGGGGCCTCGAAGATTATCAACTTCGAATCAGTTATCACGTGGTCCTCAATAACCACGTGATTGTGCCCACCGCACACTGCGATGCCTAACACGCACAACGAGCTCCAAACACACACTATGAGGTGTTCCTAAACCTCTTAACTAAAACAGGACCGTCGTCCTCGACGGCGTGGCAGACACTGAGAAAGAGTGTTGTAGTCATCTGCAGACCTGAACAATACGCAGAAGTTGGCAACAGTATAGCCAAATGCTATCAACACCACTCAGCGATACTGTATTCAGGCGCCTACAAGCGGCAGTCAGACGAACTACATCAATTAGCATAATGGCAGACGGCAGGTGTCTGCTATTACCGACAGAGAGAGCGACTCTTGTCGCAACAATTAGATTAAACAATAAATGGCTTCTTGTTTTATTCCTTTTGCACACTTAATTCCTTTCCTAAGTTTCCCATTTATAGAAATCTTTGTTTGAGTAATTGTATTTATATGCTTTATGAAGTTTATTACTGGATTGAAAGTTTTTTCTCTTCCAAGATTCCTATTATATCTTCTATTTTTTTTTTTGTATCAAAGGCTTCTGTCAAATAAAGACAGAAACAAACAGGTGTTGTATATTACTTTTCAATTCTAAAGTATATATTTTTATCATAGTGAATGTGTTCCATTATATTAAGGCATAAGTAAAGATTCAGACTGTTTGATAAAAACGACATTGTCATTTCTGCCGTAGATGTAATTTAACATGTCTTCACAGAATAATGAGTAAAAATAAAGAAGTATGATATATATTGTGATTCATTTTGATTATTTGGCATCCAAGACAGCTAGGTATTTACACAGGTCAATAGGACAGCATGAAGGTGAGTGTAAAATTATTGGTATTTGAGAATTTTAAAACCAAATAACTGGGAGTGATGAAAGAAAATTTCAGCATCACTACAGAACATCAGATAAGTGACAGAAGTTGGAAGGAATCTCTTTCATTCCTCTGCCATGTAGAAGAAAGTCGTTAATTTTTTAGGTCATATCCAAACCATGAGAAATAATTTTAAGGGCTGCTAATTTGAGATGTTAACGTGCCATTCCTAGGGAAGTTTAAAAAGAGTACCACATGTCACTCTTATGTGAATGTTTAACAGGAGCCACTCTTATGGAGGTTTGTAAGAAGGACCACATAGAAGTCCATTTAGTTTTTACAGTAGAAAATTGTGATTGGAATTGGAAAAGAGTAATATTTTGTGATGAATTACCTATTGTACTACAAAGAATTAATTCAGTTTTGTTTACTATGAATATGGAACTTGATTTGACCACAGATACACTGTCATTAGTGCCCAGAGTAGTAGAGTATCCGTGACATGTTGTAGGTGGAAATCTCATTGTGGATTGGGTACAGTGCATCACATCAGTGTAAACTTTAACAAGCACAAATCTACATCAGTTAGGAAAAACCGGGTAAGTCAACTTTTGGTCGAAAATGAGTTATTAACATCTCCCGATAGTTTTGGTCCGATGCACGTTCGGTAAAAACGGGTAAGTCGTCAAGCGAATAGTGACGGTGTTATTAAGCATTGAATTTTCGATGTATGCATTCTTTGATGTAAGTCATTGAACTAGTTTTTGTTCTCATGTAAAAAAATCGCTTTGAAGTCTTACCTGGTTTTTCCTAACTGATGTAGAAATATCAAACGTATAAAGTTATGTTTTTTATGTAAGGTTGTTATATCCTAATGTAAATCTTTAACTTCTCAATTGATTATAAATTAATTCTGAGGAGAGAGGATATAGAACTGATAGCCCGATATCATTGCTCTCCAGATTTGAACCCATTTGAGAATATGTGGGCAGAAGTAAAGAAGTGTATATGGAATAATTTGCCTAATTCCACTGCAAAATGATTTATGGAAGCTCTTCCAAGATACCTGGTGTGGCATAGCTGAGAATAGACACTATTAGAAAGGATTATGCAATTCTATGTGCACACAGTTGAAAACTGTGATCATGTTGAAGGAAGATAGAGTAAATATTGATTTGTATCTTTGATTTTACTTTTTTTAGTTTTCATTTTCCAAAACATCTAATAGTTTGTTTTATGGCATTACACATACTTTCTGCGAGAGTAAAAGCTTTATTTTCTTTCTTTTTACCTGATATTCATTGTTAAAACAGTCATATAGGAGAGAACAAAAATTATATTTCATACTCTTAAAAAAAACACTACTTATTGTATGAATGCACAGCTTCATAAATGCAGGACCAAATTGTTACCATTACACTAGAGCAGTGACATGCAGAACACTTCCATTAAAACTTTAGATATCAGGCCGAGGCCAAAAACATATGGCACTACCCTCTCCAAGTTGTAGCGAAAACACTAGAATCAATCTTAATCTTTAAGCCTGGGTGGCCGATTGATACCAAGCTCTCATTTCTCTGTTCATATTTGAACTGAAACATCCACCAATAACGAGAATATGTTTCCCCATACTCCCTGGACCTTGATTTGTTTCTCTCTCTGTTTCATTATTGTTACTATCAGACCTGCCAACTCTGGTCCCTTTTTCAGTACTACTTAACTTCTTCCTTTACATTTTATGAAATAAGTGGGTAGTACATACCATATATCTCGGTAGGTAAGGCAACCTTCAGATAAGACGAGGTATAGGTTTTTGTCAAAGTTTTATAGTTTTAGCATATATCTGTCCTATAAGACGGCCCCCAAACTATCAACGGCCTAAGATTTTAGTTTAGATCTGCGATCATTACTAGCTTACTGTATAGCATATACTAAATTGCCGTATTCGTAATTTTTCAAATTAAATTTTATGTTATATGTTGTTAATAATTTAAGCCCTAATTATGATAAATAAGTCAATTTTATTTTCATTCAACCGGCAACACTGATATACTTTCGATATGTTGTATTAGCACGATAGATGAGACCTGTCGCATGGAATGCGCCAGAGGGGAAAGGAGATTACGATAAGGAACGAAGACTTGCTGCGTGAGAAATTACTTGTTACTCTACTGTCAAACCCAAAAAAATAAGTTATCCGCATATTTAAATGTTATACAGTGCCCTTTGCATCATGCATAGTAATAATAACACTATATTAATAATTAAAGGAAATAAGCAATAATGTTCATGTTTGTTTTCTACACAAAACAGACTGCAAAAGAATTGAATAACCGTATGTTTTCAGGACTGGTTTGATAGTAGCTGTACTCACGGGTATTCACTAAATCTCTAACAGTTCTCCCCCACATCTCAACTGATCGGTTTGTCACCGCGCATCATTACATCAATCGCAATCAGTGGTTGCATTGCTATTTGTGTGTCATGTGTTCAAACTTATTTTTTTGTATCTGTCCTGTAAGACGACCCTTGATTTTGGGGGCTTTTTTTTATGGTTTAACTATCGTATCTGCGGAGATATATGGTATGTAAGTATTTGTTCAATTCTTTATTTTTATTTTTCTCATTGACTTTTCCATCTATTAGATCTATGGTCTCGATTCATTGCTCAAGTAGTCTTCCTAAAATGTCTTTATTTACTCATAATGCTATATATATATATATATATATATATATATATATATATAATGCAACCTCTTCTATAAAATCTCATATACAAGAAAATACACTCATGGACCCAAAATATTGTTGACAATATACTAAATTACATGCAAGCAGAATTGAAATGAAATAAATCTTAAAAAAATTACAAATAAAAGCTGTGAGAGCAAGTGGTGTATTATGATATACAAGTCACGAAATTAAACTGTATGAAACTGCAATCACGTGTACACCGTTCTATTCATAACCATTCTCCCTCTGACGCAGAAGCTTTCAATTAAGTTTTGTGCTTGATGTACCCATTTGCTCAACTATAACCTTAGCATTAATTGTAATATCACAGCAGTGAAGCAAATAGTCTTTGATTCTTTTCAATGTGTTTAAGTAAGTGGATTGATCGATAGGACAGAATTAAAAAAAAAATATGTGGATTATAGTCATTATGATTCATGTATTATTATTATTATTATTATTATTATTATTATTATTTATTATCATCATCATCATTATTATTAGCAACTAGAATTTTGAATTCTAGAAATAAAATAAAATCACAGATATGATTTTTACACCCTCCTTTGTTACAAGTAAGATGAATAAAAAAAAGAAATGTTGACATTGATGAAAGACTGAAAGTTCATAATATAGTAGGAGATATCCAAACATACAAAAAACTAAAAACTGAACTCCATGGCAGATCATGCCTAGAAGACCATGTGCATACTAGCAAGTTCCTGATATTAAATCCACATACGCCTCATTCAGCCATTATAGGGGTGACACGTTTTCATAGTTTGGAAACCCATTGATATTGTATCTGGTTTTCTCAACCTGGATTCTCCACTTATGGCAACTATCCTAATATCTCATGTTGCTGAATGATTACAGACCCCATGCTTGTCAAAACTTCATACAAAATCTTCCTCCATGGGGTTCGAACAAACTTTTGACCCATAGCTCTGTGTCATGACATAATGCTTTAGATTACAGCAGAAGGAGTGGTAAATTTCTTCAACAGAATGGATTGATTTTGTTTTCTAAAAATAGAAATTCCAATATCAACTTAAACAACACAGAGACAGGGCAACACATAAACAATGCTGGGGAATCAAGAACATCTTGAGATATAACAAGACCCAATTAAGCATAAACCTAAAATGTTCATGATATTTTTTTTTTAACGCTGCTGCTGTTAATGTTTAAAAAAGAGGCAAAACAAGAAATGGTTTAATGAGGAATGTGCCGACACGGTAAAGAAAAGAAAACTAGCAAAAATGAAATGGTTACACGAGCCAAATGAGGTAAATTTAGAGCAATTGGGCAGTATTAGACGAGAAACCACCAAGTTACTAAAGAGTAAAAAGACGGAATATTTGAGAGAGAAGATTAAAGATCTTCAAATGAACGCAAAACATAGGAACATTAGAGAATTATATCAGGGAATTAATATAGAGAAGAAAGGGTTTCAGGCTAGAACAAACATAATTCGGAATGAAAATGGGGTGCGATTGCAGATTCCAGGAGTATATTAAATAGATGGAAAAGTTACTTTAATCAGCTATTAAATGTACATACAGAACAGGACATTAAGGAGGATAATTTACAGACAGCAGAAATGCTAGTGGCAGAACCAAGTGCATTAGAGGTTGAAATGGCGATTGAAAAATTGAAGATGTATAAAGCATCAGGTTCAGATGAGATCCCAGAAGAATTGATAAAATCAGGGGGAGAAAAATTGATGGACAAGATACGCTGGTTGCTTAGTATGATTTGGGATAAAGAAGCTCTTCCAGATGAATGGAAAGAATCAATTATCGTACCAATTTATAAGAAAGGAGATAAAACTGATTACAACAACTACAGGGGCATCTCATTACTTTCAACTTCTTACAATATTCTAACAAATATATTAGTCAGCAGACTTACTCCCTATATTGATGAGATACTAGGAGATCTGGATTTAGAAGAAACAGATCAGATTTTTAGTATAAGACAGATTTTAGAAAAGAAATGGGAATATAATGGTACTGTACATCAACCATACGTAGACTTCCAAAAAGCATATGATTCAATTAAGAGGGAGAAGTTATATAGTATCCTGATGTGTTTGGAATTCCTAAAAAGTTTGTTAGACTTATGCGAATGTGTCTAAATGGCACAAAGAGTAGGGTTCGTGTAGGCAAACAGTTTTCGGACACTTTTGAAATCCAGAATGGGTTGAAGCAAGGAGATGCACTATCTCCTCTACTATTTAATTTTGTACTAGAGCATGTCATTAAATCTTTACAGAATGAGGAGGGCTTTAAACTGAATGGTATTAATAAGCTGTTAGTTTATGCTGATGATGTATTATTGGCCGATAGCGAGGAGATAATAAAGGACAACACGCACACACTATTGAGTAACACTAAGAAATTGGACTGGAAGTAAATATCAATAAAACTGAATATATGGTCACACGTAGAAATTCAGTATATAACGGAAATGGACAGCTAATGACAAATGAGGGAAATTTTGAGGAATTGGCTGAATTCAAATACCTAGGAACAATAATCACAAATAGGAATGAGATGCACAAAGAAATTAAACCTAAGCTCAATTCTGTAAATGCATGCTATTATGCATTGCAGAGACACTTGATGTCTCAACTCCATTTAAAAAACGTTAAACTGAAAATATATAAAACTAATATTCTACCAGTTATAGTATATGGGTGCGAAACATGGAATCTTACTTTAAGGGATAAAAGGGGATTACAAGTACTTGAGATTAAAGTACTTAGGAAAATTTTTGGACCAAAGAGAGATGAACAAACAGGTGAATGGAGAGGACTACATAACAATAAGCTACATGGTCTTTATAAGAAGCCAGATATAATAAGAACAGTTAAGTCTCGTAGACTGCGATGGGCAGGACATGTTGCACGTATGGGGAATCAGAGACTTGCATGGAAGCTTCTTTTAGGAAAGCCAGAGGGAAATCGCCCATTTGGTAGACCAAGAATGAGGTGGGAGAATAACATTGACTATGATTTGAGGGAAGTAGATTATGCAGGGAACGATTGGAAAGTATTAGCACAGGATAGGGATGTATGGAGAGCTTATGTCCGCGAGGTCATGAACCTACGGGTTCGATGCTGCCAGTGAGTAAGTCAGTATTATTAGTATTAAAAGATTCACCGTTTTCTGTAAATTATTTATTTTTCCTATGGCTAGCTATTTATGTTAAAAAGATTAAAGTGAGTTGTAATATTTCTGTCTTAAGTTTGATTCGTAAAATGCTTGATTTTACGTTAGTGTATTGATAATTTTATATTATTTTATAACAGATTTAATTATTATTCATACATAAATATTTAATAACTGATACAAAAACAATTCTCTGAAATGTACTCAGAATCAACCAGCTTAATAATTAAATGGGCTAAATGTAATAAATTATACCCAAAATGTAATGAAATTTATCATTTTTATAATAGAAATCGGAAGTGACAAAGGAAGTAAATTAGTCTCAAACTTCTCACTTCACACATTATAATGATGCATATGCATTTTTAACTAAATTCTGCTGTTAGAAATGAGTCCTTAACTCCAGCATTTCTCGTTACACCTGGTGTGAATTGATTGGATTTCAAGATCACATCTTGCTATATGGGAACTTAAAAAATACATTGTTTTATTCTTGTTCATCTGTATGAGTATCTTTTCCAATATTATAAATCTCTTGATCTCTCCAAATATTTCAATAGTTAGTTTGTTCCGCAAATTTATGATCTTATAACAAACAGTGTGCCATCGCCTATTTCATAATTTCCTCTTGTTTATTACCGCATTTATTTGTTTCCTATGCAATTGTTAATATAGTCCCTGCAGTTAATTTGATAAATGTCTTTTGCCGTTTGTGGTTTCTATTTTCTTACTTCTTTGCTGAAGATTACATAAGTTGAATTATGATGATCTTGAGGATTTCCGGGCTGTAGGCCGTGGTCTTGACCTTTGAAGTTCCCCGACATTTCACAAGAGACTGTGTCTGGCATCCTCAAGGATTGTCTTGATGCCAGACGCAGTCTCTGGCGAAACGTCGGCGAACTTCAATCCTCAAGACCACGGCATACAGCCTGGAAATCTTCTTCAAGATCATCATAGCAACTCCGGCCGTGAAAGCCTAAGTCAATACATAAGCTGAATTGTTTATTGTTGCTAATGTAATGTAGAATTAACTAAATATTTTGTGAAATTTGTTATGGATATCTACCATTCTGTAACTAACTTGTAACAAATTTCAGATGAGATTACTAAATTCAAACTCATATTAGGAGCAACGAACATGTAAGTATAATTTTTCTGAGAACAAATAAAAAAATTCAGGTTTAAGAAAAAGGACGGGAATTTATCAAATTATTTGCAAAGACTGTCCTTCTATGAGATCATCAATGTGGATTTAGAAGAAACAGGTCTACAACTGATCTGACTTTTAGTATAAGACAGATTTTAGAAAAGAAATGGGAATATAATGGCACTGTACATCAACTATATGTAGACTTCAAAAAAGCATTTGATTCAATTAAGAGGGAGAAGTTATATAGTATCCTGCTGGAGCTCGGAGTTCCTAAAAAGTTAGACTTATATGAATGTGTCTAAATGGCACAAAGAGTAGAGTGCGAGTAGGCAAACATCTTTCGATACTTTTGATATCCACAATGGGTTGAAGCAACGTGATGCAGTATCTCCTCTAATATTTCATATTGTACTAGAGCATGCCATCAAATCTTTAGCGGATGCAGAATGCCTACAACTAAATGGTATTAATAAGCTGTTAGTTTATGCTGATAATGTAGTACTATTGGGCGATAGCGAGGAGATACTAAGAGCCAACACATACACACACACTATTCAGTAAAACTAAGGAATTGGGACTGGTTGTAAATATCAATAAAACCAAATATATGGTCACACATAGAAACACATTATATAATGCAAAAGATCAGGTAATGACAAATGATGGAAATTCTGAGAAAGCGACTGAATTCGAATACATGGGAACAGTAATCACAAATAGGAATGAGTTGCACAAAGAAGTTAAGCATAGGCTCAATTCTGGAAATGCGTGCTATTATGCATTACAGGAACTCTTGACGTCCCAACTCCTTTCAAATAACGTTGAACTGAAAATATGTAAAATGGTTATTCTACTGTTATTGGATGCGAAACATAGACTTTTACTTTAAGGGAGTAAAGAATGTTATGAGTATTTGAGAATAAATTTCTTAAGAAAATGTTTGTGCATGGAAGCTTCTTGTAGGAAAACCAGAGGGGAAACGCCCAGTTGGTAGATCAAGAATGTGGTGGCAAAATAACATATACTATGATTTGAGGGAACTAGGTTATATAGGGAATGATGGGAAAAGTTATCTGCGGATACGTATATATAGAGAGCTTATGTCCACGCATGTTCGGGTTCGATAGTGCCGCCAGTGAGTTAGTAGTAAATTATGTATAAGAAAAAATGCTACGTATTCAAAAAATACTTCAGGATTATTAAAAATGAAAAAAATAGAATAATGGTTGTAACAGCTCATTAGTTGATACAGGATCACAAAAGTTGAAGAATGCGGTAAGTATTAAAACATTTGGAAAGACCAATAGAACTCACATAAAAAAATAACAAAAACATTACAATACATATTGAAGTTCCTGGGCAAGCTTGATTTGATCTAAGTTTATTCAAACTCCACCAGGTGGTACAAGACAAGCTGGAATTTCAGCTCGTCAGTATAAACTTTTTTAATGTTGATAATGATCTATGAAGCGTGTCGAAGTAAGAGGGTGATATTTAATTAAGTGATGTGTATAGCTTTCGATTTATATATGTATTCTGTTTATTATTTTACTTGTAATATCTCATTTACCATATGTAGGTAAAAGTTGCATATATTTTTTCATTATTACCGTACCGGTATATGTAATGTATTTCGACATTGTTTTTCGGTCTTCCTGCATCCTCTGAAGAACTGAAATGAGACACAGTATAAAATAAACAAAAAATGAAACAACATTTCACAATGCTGCTGAGGATTTTTTAAAACGGAATGTACGTTACTAGAATAGTGCTACCTTCTGACACATCTGTTACTATATGTAATATTTTCAGGTGGACCAGACTGAAGAAAGACATGCTGAAGTATACAGTCCTAATCATAGATCACAAACAGAAGACATAGACCTGATATGTACGTCTTATAAATATTTTGTTTCTAATAAGCCATTTTCTAGTAAGTCCTATCATAGTAGACAATTACATGTTCTTAGTAACGACAAACTTTTTAAATGCTCTGTTTGTAATAAGTCATTCTCCCATAAGCCCAGTCTTAATACACATTTACTTGTGCATAGTAATGACAGACGCTTCAAAAGTTCAATTTGTAGTAAGTCGTTCTCCCAGAAGTCGAAACTTAATAAAGATTTACTTGTGCATAGTAATGAGAAACACTTCAAATGTACAGTTTGTAATAAGTCATTTTCTACGAAGTTCTGTCTTAATACACATTTACTTCTGCATAGTAATGAGAAACATTTCAATTGTTCAGTTTGTAATAAGTCATTATCTACGAAGGCCAATCTTAATAAACATTTACTTGTGCATAGTAATGAGAAACACTTCAAATGTTCAATTTGTAATAAGTCATTTTCTATGAAGTGCTATCTTAATAAACATTTAGTTGTGCATAGTAATGAGAAACACTTCAAATGTTCAGTTTGTAATAAGACATTTTCTCTTAAGCGATATCTTAATAATCATTTACTTGTGCATAGTAATGAGAAACACTTCAAATGTTCAGTTTGTAATAAGTCATTTTCTAGGAAGTACTGTCTTAGTACACATTTACTTCTGCATAGTAATGTGAAACAGTTCAATTGTTCAGTTTGTAATAAGTCATTTTCTACGAAGTCCAATCATAATATACATTTACTTGTGCATAGTAATGAGAAACACTTCAAATGTTCAGTTTGTAATAAGTCATTTTCTACGAAGGCCAATCTTAAAAAACATTTACTTGTGCATAGTAATGACAAACACTACAAATGTTCAATTTGTAATAAGTTATTCTCCTGGAAGTCCAATCTTAATAAACATTTACTTGTGCATAATAATGAGAAACCCTTCAAATGTTCAGTTTGTAATAAGACATTTTCTATTAAGCACTATCTTAATAAACATTTACTTGTGCATAGTAATGAGAAACACTTCAAATGTTCAGTTTGTAATAAGTCATTTTCTAGGAAGTTCTGTCTTAAAACACATTTACTTCTGCATAGTAATGAGAAACAGTTCAATTGTTCAGTTTGTAATAAGTCATTTTCTACGAAGTCCAATCATAATACACATCTACTTGTGCATAGTAATGAGAAACACTTCAAATGTTCAGTTTGTAATAAGTCATTTTCTACGAAGCCCAATCTTAATAGACATTTACTTGTGCATAGTAATGAGAAACACTTCAAATGTTCAGTTTGTAATAAGTCATTTTCTACGAAGGCCAATCTTAAAAAACATTTACTTGTGCATAGTAATGAGAAACACTACAAATGTTCAATTTGTAATAAGTCATTTTCTATGAAGTGCTATCTTAATAAACATTTACTTGTGCATAATAATGAGAAACACTTCAAATGTTCAGTTTGTAATAAGACATTTTCTATTAAGCACTATCTTAATAAACATTTACTTGTGCATAGTAATGAGAAACACTTCAAATGTTCAGTTTGTAATAAGTCATTTTCTACGAAGTTCTGTCTTAATAAACATTTACTTGTGCAAGTAATGAGAAACTTCAATGTCTTTGTAATAAGTCATTTTCTACGACCATTTACTTACTGCATAGTAATGAGAAACAGTTCAATTGTTCAGTTTTTAATAAGTCATTTTCTACGAAGTCCAATCTTAATAAACATTTACTTCTGCATAGTAATGAGAAACACTTCAAATGTTCAGTTTTTTAATAAGTCATTTTCTACGAAGTCCAATCTTAATAAACATTTGCTTGTGCATAGTAATGAGAAAGACTTCAAATGTTCAGTTTGTAATAAGTCATTTTCTATGAAGTACTATCTTAATGAACATTTACTTGTGCACAGTAATGAGAAATACTTCAAATGTTCAGTTTGTAATAAGTCATTTTCTATGAAGTTCAATCTTAATAAACATTTACTTGTGCATAGTAATGACAGACACTTCAAATGTTCAATTTGTAATAAGTCATTTTCTATGAAGTGCTATCTTAATAAACATTTACTTGTGCATAGTAATGAGAAACACTTAAAATGTTCAGTTTGTAATAAGACATTTTCTATTAAGCACTATCTTAATAAACATTTACTTGTGCATAGTAATGAGAAACACTTCAAATGTTCAGTTTGTAATAAGTCATTTTCTAGGAAGTTCTGTCTTAAAACACATTTACTTCTGCATAGTAATGAGAATCAGTTCAATTGTTCAGTTTGTAATAAGTCATTTTCTACGAAGTCCAATCATAATACACATCTACTTGTGCATAGTAATGAGAAACACTTCAAATGTTCAGTTTGTAATAAGTCATTTTCAATGAAGTACTATCTTAATGAACATTTACTTGTGCACAGTAATGAGAAACACTTCAAATGTTGAGTTTGTAATAAGTCATTCTCCCAGAAGTCCGGTCTTAATACACATTTACTTGTGCATAGTAATGACAAACACTTCAAATGTTCAATTTGTAATAAGTCATTTTCTATGAAGTGCTATCTTAATAAACATTTACTTGTGCATAGTAATGAGAAAAACTTCAGATGTTCAGTTTGTAATAAGACATTTTCTATTAAGCACTATCTTAATAAACATTTACTTGTGCATAGTAATGAGAAACACTTCAAATGTTCAGTTTGTAATAAGTCATTTTCTACGAAGTTCTGTCTTAATACACATTTACTTCTGCATAGTAATGAGAAACAGTTCAATTGTTCAGTTTGTAATAAGTCATTTTCTACGAAGTCCAATCTTAATAAACATTTACTTGTGCATAGTAATGAGAAACACTTCAAATGTTCAGTTTGTAATAAGTCATTTTCTACGAAGTCCAATCTTAATAAACATTTACTTGTGCATAGTAAGGAGAAACACTTCAAATGTTCAGTTTGCAATAAGTCATTTTCTATGAAGTACTATCTTAATGAACATTTACTTGTGCACAGTAATGAGAAATACTTCAAATGTTCAGTTTGTAAAAATTCATTCTCCCAGAAGTTCAGTCTTAATACACATTTACTATTGCATATTAATGAGAAACACTTCAAATGTTCAATTTGTAATAAGTCATTTTCTATGAAGTGCTATCTTAATAAACATTTACTTGTGCATAGTAATGAGAAACACTTCAAATGTTCAGTTTGTAATAAGTCATTTTCTGTTAAGCGCTATCTTACTATACATTTACTTGTGCATAGTAATGAGAAACACTACAAATGTGCAGTGTGTAGTAAGTCATTTTCTATGAAGTACTATCTTAAAAAACATTCACTTGTGCATAGTAATGAGAAACACTTCAAATGTTTAGTTTGTAAGAAGTCATTCTCTCGGAAGCCCGATCTTAATAGACATTTACTTGTGGATAGTAATTAGAAACAGTTCAGATGTTCAGTTTGTAATAAGTCATTCTCCCAGAAGTCCACTCTTAAAGCACATCTACTTGTTCATAGTAATGAGAAACACTTCAAATGTTCAATTTGTAATAAGTTATTCTCCTGGAAGTCCAATCTTAATAAACATTTACTGTTCATAGTAATGAGAAACATTTCAAATGTTCAGTTTGTAATAAGTCTTTCTCCCAGAAGTCCCATCTTAAAACACATTTACTTAGAAATAATGACAAAGAAATGTTTGTCTAAGTGCAACATATTTGTTTAAAATATAATTTTCATTAGTTTAATACAAGTTTATTTATGCAACACTGCAGTAATAACTAAGTTATATATATTTATTTATTTATATATTTATTAGTAGGGGTGACATGTGGTCAAGATATGAGTGCCTCCAACTGTTATAGCTTATTTATTATTAACTTGAGCTGCTACTTATTAAAGCTACTCAAATTCTTCACAATGCTTGGTGGGCAATGATCCCATACTAGCCTAATTCCTTGAGGAAATATCTTCTCCCTTGGAGACACGAAAAATAGATCGGCGCCAAGGCATATTGCCTTAACCATTTGGCTACAGCATGGGACCCTGGATTATTCACTACAATTCAATATTTTTATTTCAAATTGTTAGCACTTTTAACTTCCAAAGAACAATCCCATGAAGTTTGATAAGTTGCATCCTGAATTTTTATCAAAATGCATACAACTTGCCCTTTTAATCTTTACCATTTATATCATTTTATTTTTCTAAAGAATGCTTTTAGGTTATCACTAACGCATAGACCAGAGCAAACATGATATAACTGCTAATGACTTTAATTATCATCATGATCCTGTAGCTCTATTTAGGAGCATAGGGCATCCGTAAGAGCTTTTCAGTGGACAGTTTTCCTGCCAGCAGCTTTCAGTTCTTTCCTGATAGCAGAGAGTTGATTTAGTTTAAATTATTGCAGAAATATATTTTAAATTTAAAAGTTCATTTCTCAGCCATTATACCTGTGATATTATTGTTATGACATTTTATATGGTTATTAACTTCTGCGAATGGATATAAACGTTGGCAAAGAATATGCTTGCCGTGCTATGGTCGTGTACATCCGTTCTCAACTTCAAACGCCTGCTAGTTATATAATACCTATCACTATTCTTTCAAACTAAGCAGGCATGTACTGCCATCTCTTAGGAACCTAAATAAACTTATTCCATAATTCTCCCTGCATTGAGTCGCCCCCCATTACACAAAATCCAGAGCCACGCACAAAGAAGTAATTGTAACCGCGCTAGCAGTCTGCTGGCGGTCACGTGATTACGAATTCCAGGGATGACAAAAATGGCCTCTTCAAGTCGTGTTTTTCTTTCCGATGAAGAGTTGGTTCAAGTTTTGGAAACATTAGATTCTGATTTATCGGATATTAGTGATTGTGGTTATGCACTGTGTATTCCTGAAGATAGTGGTGATAGTGATATTGGAGAAAATAATTCCATGCCGGTACTGCAGCCGCCAAACGAAATCGTGGTTCAAGTGATTTATTCCAATGGCGTAGCGGAAATTTTATGCCGATTGTTCACGATTTCAACAAGTGAAAATGCAGGAATTTCGGTGAATGCAGGCCTAAGTGATGATTCTAAAGTGTTTAGTTCTTTGAATTATTTTTTCTCTAAGTATTATGCAGCTTATTTCGGAAGAAGCTAATAAATATTATTTATTTTTAAGTCAGAAAATGCCACCAACCCCCCGATCCCGTTTACAAAAATGGAAAAATACCACGCCAGAAGAACTCTATGTATTCTTGGGAGTAACTATGCTAATGGCAAGAATTAAAAAAATATCTATAGCAGGATATTGGTCCAAAGATCCGCTCATTTCCACGCCCCAGTTTACAGAATACATGTCCAGAGACAGATATATCTTACTCCTGCATCTTCTACATTATAGTAACAACGGAACACCGATTCAGGGAGAAAGACTGTACAAAATTAAACATATTATTGATCATCTAAGAAATTGTTTTAGTGAAGTGTTCTCTCCTTTTCAAAATATTTGCATAGATGAGAGTCTAGTTCTGTTCAAGGGTCGTCTCCAATTTTTACAGTTCATTCCATCTAAAAGGCACAGATTTGGAATAAAGATTTTTGTATTGTGTGATTGCGAGACAGGATTCGTAGTGATTTTATAGTGTACACAGGGGCAACCACAGGTGTTGATCCACAGCGTGAATTTGATTTTTCTGGAGCCGTGGTCCAAACAATGATGAATAAATATTTGATGAAAGGGCACACTTTGTGGTTAGACAACTGATATTCTAGCCCTCTCCTTTTTGATTGGCTGCATACAAATAAAACGAACACATGTGGAACTGTTAGAAAGAACAGAAAAGGAATGCCAAAATTCAGTGGAATGTTACAGAAAGGGAAAATAGAAACAAAACACATGGACAATATGATGGCACTCAGGTGGATGGACAGAAGAGAGGTCAGTATGTTGACAACATTGCATAATGATTCCATCAAACAATCCGGAAAACGGGACAGGGCCACTAACACCCCAGTAATGAAACCAGATTGTGTTCTGGATTATAACCGGAATATGGGTACTGTGGACAGGTCAAATATGATGATTAATTCAATTGAATGTGTACGAAAGTCAATGAAGTGGTACAGAAAATTATTTTTCCATCTGCTTGATATCTCTCCTCAATTCACAGACCCTGTACAATATCAGAACGGGAAAAAACATTACACTAGCTGATTTTCAACTCACACTCATCAGACAAATTATCCAGAAATTCCATACACCAAGATCAACTACTACATCTGGACGACCATCATCTGGCGACCAACCAATTAGACTAACAGAAAGACATTTCCCATCTCTTGTACCACCTACACCAAAGAAGAAAAATCCCTGTAGAAATTGTCATGTATGCTCAAATACCACTCTGGCAGAAAGGAGAAGAAGAGATAGCAGTTACATGTGTGCCAAATGTGGCATAGGCTTATGTGTCTACCCCTGCTTCGAAAAGTATCACACATTAGAAATATTTTGAAATTATTATGGAGACTAAACAATTTTTACAAGTAGGTGTGTAAAATACGATTTAGAAAATAATTTTCGTTATATATTTGTACATCCCTAATTAAAAATTAACACTCCTAAATAATTTTATTATAAAATAATTTTAAATGTGTTAAGAAAAACGTGTTGAAGTATGATTAGTTTAAGAAGAAAACAGTTGAAAAATTTATAAAACGTGAATGGGTAGATTTTTTGTGTACATTTGTGGCCAGTTGTGGACAACCCTTTATGATGTATTGCGTGTGGTATTTTCCCCTGCAAATTAAAGTTGATATTTCTGTGAATCTGGAAAATATATAACCATCTACATCATGTAAGGTGAGTCTTCTAAATATATTTATTACTTTAAGCATGGTAGCATAATATTTAAAAATATTTTAATAATTGTAAAAATAACTCAGCAAGGAGGGTTTGAAAGGCTGGAAATATCTCAGCAGTTAAAAGGTTAAAAAAGAGTGAAGATGTATGTTTCTTTATCCAAAATAGAAAACAAATGCTGAGGAACATGAGAGAAGGGATGCTGGTTGACAATAGGAGAAATGTCTTTTTCTTAATTAACATTGTACGGACATTAATTTATGATGGCTGTTGCCAATAATGGTGTCCGGTGAAAAGTTCTTACCGATGCCTTACGCCCGTTCAGTTTATTTTCATAATCTCAGGTCTCAAAATGCATATAATGAATTTACGGCTTTATGTATGTATTTTCAGAATCCTAAAATCTATCTGTGATTAATGACAAATATTAAACAATTTTCATATCAGCATATCTACGGTAGGCAATGAAAACCTCGTAATTCCATCAGTCATTGAAAACCACATAACTCCAGTAGCCAGCACAGAAATATATGATGCATAACCTGTTGAGAACACGGACTACAAATTTATTAACAACTTCACTTGTATTCTGTAGTAAAATATGTGGCAACTATTGCTGTATCAATTTTCATAATTATTTGAAAAGGTTATTTGTTTCTCCTGTAAAATTTACCAAAATGGAGTTATGAGGTTTCATTGCCCACCATCAATATGTAACATTATAAAAACATTGGCATAATCATTTATTAAAATGTATTAATCAGTTCCATTTGAATTTAAAATATTGTTATTACCTCATGTATAAGTTATTTGTGTGTTTATAAAATGTTATTAAATTTAATCTTCATATCTGGTTATAATATTGTATATGTACACTTTAGAACTGTAGCCATATTATTGTAAGTGAAACAGGGTTCCTAAAATGTGGAATGAATATTACTACTATTACAAATAAAAAGAATATCCTCAACTGAGGGTGAGGTCGAGAGATGAAATTAGATGAAACCTCTAAATTTATAGAGGTATGTGAATGACAAGGGTGCCGGCCGACCACGCCTCACGCACCATCACAAGGGCAGATGAACGAAATAAATCAAAATGATTCAGATGAATAAGGAGATATGGTAGAATTGAGTTGTAGCAAGGGAAAACGGGACAAACCCCCTAGAAAAACCTGCCCAAGCTCCATTTTGTCACCACGAAACCCATATGGAATGACCGAGACTCATAAACGGGACCCCAGTGGTAAGAGGCTTATGTTTAACTGCTTACACCACAGAGCCACCTATATTACAACTGCTAATGAGAAATATTTCAAATGTGCTCTTTGTAAGAAGTCACTTGGCTTAGCAAGGAGACATCGTGAAAATTATTGGTTTATAATAAGCCAATCCTTTGTATAACACATTTGCTCTCTTTGGTTCCATTTAATCAATAATGTATTTAGTGTGTTGGCCTGCAATACACTATCCTAATGAATTCGCAGGCAATCCTGTGTGTTCTGGTTATACCAACAATACTCTGTCCTGGTTTAACTCTGCTACTGATCCACCAGGAAGTGTCCGTGTGGTGACCGGAATAGAGAAGAGTCCTTTCATAGCTCGTACGTTTTGTAAGATATGTTCATATTGCATACCTGAGAGTACAACTGCCCCTCTCTGACCCAAGGTTTATAAATGTGGGGTCAGGTCCTTCAGGTTGCGCCGACGCTGACAACTTCGTCCTGTGATAGTATCGACCTAGTTCCTGTTGACATCTCAGTACAAATAGCAGACTGATCCATAAAACAAATGACAAATTCCTAAGGGAAAGGAAGCACGAGTTTGGATTTGGACTTAGAATGGTTCTGGAAATGGAGAAATGGAATATTGTTATGAGATAGACCTGGGTCATTTATGGACTGTATAACCTCATTGTGTGTACAGTAGTTATGATCAGAGCCCCCTATAACATGAGCATCACATTTGGACAAAGTCTGCAAGAAGTTTATAATTCTTTGTACATTATATGTGCAACTTCCGTAAACCAGGTCACAGAACTCCAGCTTTTGGCTCTTATTGGTAGATAGTTGAATGGTATATTGTCTCTATTTCTTACACCACTCTTTACTTTGTCCACCTCATCGCCCCTTTATCTTTATACTCTCTTCCATTTACTACCTTCCCACCACAACATATATCATAGCCGAGAGACAACTTAACTCTAGCTGCACCTCTACATCCAATATCTCACTGTTCCTCATCATCTCTTGTTTCAGCTACCTTCCTCTGGATTTTCATCTCTTCTTGTACCAAGGTCTGCTTGTCTCAAAAACAAGCACACTCAATATTTCCTTGGACAACATATTTATAACCAAGTTTAAGGTATATTTTTATTATTATTTTATACCTTTATCTTCAAGCAGTTAATAGAATAAAGTTATGTTTTATTATTATTATTTTTATTATGTTTAATATTATTATTATTATTATTGTTATTCTTATTTTAAAATATTTTGTACTTTCCTTGTCAGGTGTATACTGTACAAGGCCTATCATGTGCTATTAATTTATAATTCATTAGTTAACATCTGTGTAATTTAACCTGGAGAAGTGGAGGAGAAGACCTTATAGTCCTAACTGCATCAGGTAAAAAAAAACAATTTATTATAACATAGGTGTAGATTGGTGCGTTACAATCTGCGAGGATTTTTTCATATTGTATTGCTTGTTGAATTTCGAATTCGTAGGCCATATATTAACATTCTCAAAACATTGGAAGTTTCTCTCTAATGCCCCAATATATAGCATATTAATTCTGGGACACTCTGTATGAAATCATGAATATGTTAGAATGATTATAACGTGCATTATGAAGTCCTATTGTGTTAGTCACAATATGCAGGCCTGCTAGCTGCTGAGCTCATGCACACATGGTTATTATCCTGCCAGCAATCTGAACCCAAGGTGACATGTGTGGTTTACAGTCACAGAATTAAACACTAAATACCTAATTTTATTGTATTTTTAAAATAATTGTATTGTATTTTCATTTATATTATGAAGACTAGAAGTATACTCATGCTTTTTGAAAAGAGTAACATTAAATTTTCCCTTCACCTTCATCCCTTACAGCTACAAAACACAAACACACTATACTGATGTCCCTTCTGTACACAATCCACAATAATGTGAAACGCAAATAGATGCAGACCACACAGATACCATCTATCTGCAGCCTGAGGAACTAAAGAAAGTAATAGCATGGAATCAAAATTATCCATAACTTGTAAATTTGAAAATTGATTACAATTTTGAGGAACATGAAAAACAAATTCATCTAATAATAATTGCTGATATTTAGTGTGAAAAATGTACGTCAGAGTGCGGTGAATTCCTAAGGAATGAACATCGCCATGTGAATTTTGTATGTTTGTAGCATCCATTACATTTAGCAAAATGTTAACTTACGTTCTGGAGAAAATTTTGATGAAAAAAAAAATATGTCATGTTGTGAACAAGCGAGATGTTAGTGTAACCAGGCCAATAGTGTTACTTTCTGACAAATTGATGATGTTATATATCAACCCGCTAAGCGCCACTAAAAAAATGGATTTCGATGCCATATGTTCTGGCACATGACAGTAAGTGTACACATACTTTTAGCGCCTAATATTTAATTATAATCTTATTATTAAAGAAAAAATGTATATGCTATCAGTCTTATCAGAGATTCTATGTTTTGCAACAAACAGCTATGAAACCAGGTCTTCATAAATGCTGTTCTAAATTTTACGAGTTACAGAAAAGCGCCAAATGTTCCCACTCTTAGATTGTTGATGCATAACTATCAAACAAGGGAAATATCTTGCAATATCCAGTATTGTTAGTTTGGCACTATAGTAAGTAGTAAAGATTGACATAAAATTTAAAAGTATTTTTCTCGGAACTTAGGTAATGGCGCAAAGCCGGTTGATGCATAACGCCATCCAATTATCTAATATGTTCATGATATTTGTTATTTGCTTTTTAACAGTTATTGGAAAGGACTCAGAGCTCTCTTTCACCAGTCTTGAGGCTCTGTGTTTTAGTTCCCTTCCAAAGAGACATATTCAAGATTTTTGAACCCTGAAAAATCTATTGACCTGACTGGGTTTGAACCTACAAATCCTTGTAACCAGAGGCGAGCATGGTAACCACTAATACACCAAGACCAACTTGTTTTAAGTTCACCCAGGTGTTTCTAATTTTTAGTCACCTATCAGCTTAGAAACTGCGAAAACAGTGATTTTGACTTAAATCTCGTTCATTAGAGGTATTTCATCCTTACCCCCTTTTACCCTGATACCAGTGGGGACTGATATTGAACTTTAACGAAATAAGGACTGTCACCATTCATCTCAGGAATCTGCACGGTTCGCTGTTGGTATTAATAGTAGTAATTTATGGTTATAACAACAGGGTTGATGATAGGTCATGGCAGACAACATACATTCTTGTTAAGGAATGTGGCAGTGTGGACTTAATCTCTCCATACATCTTTATCTCGAGCTCTCATTCATGCTCTGCATAATTTGACTAGATAAAGTAATAGTGCTAATAGATGATGACTTATTATACCACCAAGTTAATTCTGCACGGGCAGAGGGGAAGAGTTTTAGAGCTAGTGTCGCCGAACTACTGAATCTATGGAAGGGGTGTAGGAGAAGACTGTACATCCGATCACGTACTGAAATGGTTCAACTTTAAGTGTGAACGGAGAATCCCTAACCACGTGTGAAAGATCTTAACATGGTTGTTCAAATTAGTCATTTAAGCACAGGACGCTCAAGTGGTCGGGTCATTTAAAATCACAGTATTTGTCGTCTCTCCGTTTCCAGCCTCACAATTAATCACAAGTGGCAATATGTAATGAGAAGGGACAGCTCATTCCTACACGTAACCCCAATAGTAACAGGGTTGTCAAATTAGTCATTTTCCCAATGACCACGTGCAAGGACGGACCATTTAAAATCCATAGTAATTGTCAGCTCTCTACATGCCAGACAATGAACATATACAGGGGACAGGAAGTGGAAACATAGTATGGAAAAGAAAGAGAAAGGCAGCATGTTAGTTAACATATTTTCTGCCTGCGCTCATTACTAGGTGGAGTAGTAGTGCAGAGCTACGGGACTTTCACTGGTTCAAATCACCCTTATGGAAGACATTTTCTCATGAAATTGAGCCAATATGGGACCAGTGCACACTCAACAGGGGCACATCGTAGCTTAGGGGTTAAGGCAATACGCTACAAGCATATGGGGTCAGGATTTTTAAACTGACCCAAACCTTCTGGCAGCACCATGGCCCTGAGTCGACTCAGCCTCTAATAGAAACGAGTACAATATGCTTGTTCTGTGGGTAATGGTGGCCGTAACGCAGGGCTGACATCAAGTGCCAATTGTCCAAAAAATGTAGGTATTTTAGATTCCAGCCGGCATCAAAGGCTACTGTTCCCTCTGAATTTAAAAAAAAAAAACTACATTGTTACTGCCAGGCAGAGCCGGGGGGTTGTTGTTAGAGGCTTCTAAGACGCCGCTCTAATCATCAAACACTGAAAACAGTTCTCTGCCAATAATTCTTCGCATTAAAAAAATGGGTCATAAAATGACGTTTCCATGTCATTTCTTTAGAACGCAAAATTAAACCCCAAAAATCGTTTCTCCTTCTCCAAACTATGTTAATTTCTTAAGTTACTTCTCTTCTCTGTTGTCAGACATAACATATCACAAACTTTATTACCACATCCTAAAATTAAAAAAAAAACTCACAAACAACACTAATGTATACATCACGAAGAGGGAAAAAAAATAAGACCCTAAAACGGGTAGATCAGGGCCACCTACATCTCATTTACATACATAACTGTACGTGGATATAATTACCTTAACAGCGTTGCACTTTTGTCTTCTTGTGGAGTATTTTTATAATATTTTAGTGCTAGTGAATAAAACGTGACAACGCCGCTTGATACGCTAAATACTTATCCGTGCAAAATAGACCTAACTAACCACAAAACAAAGCGTCTGTAAATTAAAATACTGAGTCCCTATACAAGAAATAGCGGCTGCAGATCGAGAAAAATACAAGTCTAACGGCTGGGAGACCGAACATGCTGAACACGTCACCCTTATACTGGTTGATCGTTAAAATCTAATTAACACAAGGGGATGTCAGACCAGCAGCCAGCCTATGCTTGTCGCACAATGGAGTTTAGTTTAGATTAAATAGCGTCATGCCTGAGACTGGTCCTGGGGGTTACTCGTCTTATCTCAGTAGATATTTGCTTAACTAATACAGAAAGTGACAGTTTTACGTGCGAGGGAGCAGCTCGTGATCAAGCATAAGCGAGTTCGGAATTTTGAAATTAATTTCATGAAATAAGTTAAACTGAATAGTTTATTGCGATACGAGTGTGATACGGATCGAAGAAAAGTTTAAAAAAAAGAAGGGCTTGCACGGAGTTTCTTTAAATTTCTGAGATTTCGTTACGTGTTTACCACATGAGTATTGCAGACTATATTTTGCACTATGTGTTTTTTATTTTAGTAATTAAGATAATTAGCTAAGACATTAATAAATATAATTGAAGTTAAATGTTATATTTCAGAAGGTTATATGTGTTGCTATGGATAAATAATAAATATTGTAGGTCATGTCATCTTATATTTGTTAAAAATGTAAAACCAATTTGATTTGGGATTTATTTCTGATAATGGAAAACGTTTTAGACGATATGTACAGTGATGATGAAATAGAAGAGGCGTGGAAAGCTGGATGTGATGAATTAATACCGAAATTAATACAAATTGCAATATCACTATCAATATTTCAAAATAAATATTTTTACTTACCGCACTCTAGTCTGGTTGCTGAATTAAGAGAATCTTGACGCGTATATTTTCAAACGGTTGTTACACGGCCAGTCGGAGAGTGGGAGCAACTAGCCCAAGTTTGTGAAATATGTTAACACTCATCGTTGGAAAAAATACTTCACGTAGCACAATCCATACGTCAACTCTCCACTAAATGCAATACAAAAGTGTACACTACCTTCGAAGGAAATAAAGAAATAATTTCTGACCCTTCCTATACCTGTTGCTGGCCTTCAAGTAGGCAGAGAATTCACCCCCCCCCTGCCCCTAATCCCTTCAAATATTCGCGCGGAAAGATTATCTTAACTGAGCAAACGGACTATAGTGTTTTTGGTAATGTGTTAAGGATTCGTATTTATTTTGTTTTCATAGCAACCAAATTGTATGCGGGAATGTCAAATTACGATGCACATCAACAATAACAGTAAGTATACAATATTAGTTACTTAGTGCAAAAAACATATAAAACAGTTATAATTCTAGTTATATTATGTGGATGTGGAACATCTGAGGAGAAAATATTTCCTGTATTTTAGAACAGAAGGATTAGTAAAATAGTTGGATCAAAGAGAGATGACCAGACAGGTGAATGGAGAAGGCAGTGGACTACATGCTTTTTATGAAAAATCGCATGCAATAAGAACAGTTGGATCTTGTACACTTTGATGGCCAGGTCATGTGGCACAAGTGAGGAATTAATTAGGGGCATGGACACATCTTGTACACAAACCAGACAGAAAGCCCTAGTAGGTAGTCCAAAAATGAGGTGGGAGAGTAACAACCATGATTTTAAGGAGGTTAATTATACAGGGATAATTGGAAAATATTAGGTCAGATGTGGATCTATGGAGAACTTACGTCTGCGCGGCCACGAACCTCTGCTTATACGGGAAAATACACTAATACATTATTTCTTTGTTCGCTCAGCAAAGAAAAATCAAGATGGACAGCGCGGAATGGGATTGGTTTTGCGGCCACCACGCTGCCAGCCAACCTAGGTTGGCAGAGGACGAAGACATAGTCCATTAACCCCAACAATTTTGAAGTAATGCCGAAGCAATTACTCAATGTGTATAAAACACTGAAAATCATTCGACGCATGGCTGAAGAGTTGTAGCGATGTCTTGCTCCGCGCTGATTGGCTCCTGTATCTATCGAGGTATATATATATGTTTCTTCTATCGAGGTATATATACGGGATTCATGGGATAGCATGGCATTCTATATTGAGCTTCTGAAGTAACAACAACATAGAAACTCTACTAGAACTACTTGCTTCGGCTCCGCCGATACCCTCACCAGCTCCCGCTACTATGGAACTGCACGAGTATTGAAGACTGAAATTGTTCAACAACATCGAGTCTGACTCTTCGAGTGGATGGTGACCGGTAGTCTAGTGCGCTGTGATTGGCCAGAATAACAAGTGCTCCTATTGGCCAATAAAAGTGCGTGGCAGCCTTGAGACCGGGCACGTGCCCGGTCCATTATTAATAGTGCAAATTAGCGCTAATATATATCTCGTGTGCTTTTGTGGCATCAATAAGTGTTGTGGCTCAGCGCAAAGTGTTTTTGTGTTAAATTCTACTTTAGTGTTGGTGACAAGTGTTTTTTCTGTGTATCTTGCATAGTGAACTAAGTCTTGGAAATACCAAGCATGGCATCTATGCCTGATCAGTGTGGGTCAATGGATGTAGAAGATTTCGGACCTCTCAATTATTGGGAGGATGCTGATGATAAATTCGAAAAGCATGTAGCTTCATGCACATTCAAACGAAAAGAGAGTGAAGAAATTAAGTCTGTACTTCACCATATTCGGGGTACTTTTATGATTATCATAAGCTACTTCCAAACCTATCAGGAATTTGAGAGGTCCGAGACAGCAGGTGATGTTACACGCCACTGTTTGGACCGGTTGAATAAAATTATTGACAAATACGAGCCGGGACTCGACTTATTTTCAAATTTTCTTACAGAATTGAGAGCCTGTGCTACTGAAATTCAAAACACTTGTTTTCTATTTCAGCAGCAAATTGAATCTAGATCAGCTTCCGAGCTTAGCGAACTTAGCGATGCCCCAACGGGGGCTATCCCTAAAGAAAGAAAAAAGAAAAAGAAATCCGGGTAAAAATCTAAAGCTAAAGAAAGTGTTATACTTCCTGAAGCTAAAGGAGGTGTTATACTTTCGAAAGCTAAAGGGAGTCTCACACTTTCTGAAAGAGTAAAAATGAGGAAAGAAACAAGAAAGGTTATTGATAATCTGTTTAGCAATCCTGACAAATTCAAACAGAAACCGGTGGCATTCCCTGCTGTAGTTCCAGCAATTGCAACAGAAAATACTTTTTCAGTTCTGGCTGAATCTTCTGAACCAATTGCTGAAACATCTTCACAAGTAGAGCCATCTCCAATGGAGGAGAGCACACCTACCGCTCCAACAGTAAACGAACCTTCCCGTAACCCTGTTCGTATGGGACCAAGACCCCCACCAGTTACTATAACTGGTCACGGGGACTTATTCCGTATGAACCGGGAACTTCGAAATTTACTTGTTGAACCATTCAAAGTAGTTAACGTACGGGAAGGTTTGCGGTACTATGCCTCAAACCTGGAAGACTTTTCAAAGCTGAAGGAGTATTTTCGTTCCTTGAATAAGGAATATTATACTTACCAACTTAAAAAAGATCTTCCTTTGAGACTGGTACTGAAAAGGTTGCCATCAAGCACTCCACTAAACGACATACGAGAGGAAATCCTTTCATTAGGATATCCTCTCAAGGCAATTAAACAAATTTCCAAGATCGAAAATGATCATACTATAAAGTTACCGATCTGGATCCTTGAGTTAGAGAACTCTCCTCAAGGCCGGGAAATTGAGAGCTTGAAGCGACTTTTGTATACTGTCGTTGCGGTAGAACCTTACAGGCCTCGTTCAGGGCTCAAACAATGCTATCGTTGTCAGTCCTTCAACCACACTTTCCCTGGATGTAACCGGACTCCACGTTGTGTTGTCTGTGCTGGGTCTCACAATCACCGAGAGTGTGCAGTTAAGGCCGAAGCACAGAGAAACAAAAACTTGCTTAAATGTGCAAACTGCGGGGAGTCTGGCCATCCAGCCTCCTATAGAGCCTGTCCTGCTTTTCAGGCAGATCAAGAAAGATATAACCAAGTCACTCGACCAGTCCCAAAACTTCCAGCTCAACCCCGAACCTTCAATTCCACACCTGTTAATCCCAATATAACTTATACTGCAGCACTAAAAACTGGCAACGCTTTACCAAACAATAATGTAAACAGCAATGTTGGAGCCCAGGGCCCGTTACAGTGTGTTCTACCTTCAAACGATACAGTAGAGGAAATGCTCCGGAAAGTCGAGCCACTCTTGGCTGGACTTTCCACTCCTATGGAGCGGTTCCTTTTCATGAATCGTATATTTAATCTATGCTTCACATAGATCAAAATTATAGATGGCCTACTAAGTAAATTGTGCGAGATGGACTCGCCTAACATAGTGAGGCTCAGTACTGCACTGTCTGGCTTTCGGACTCTCTGCTTGCCAGCTGTGCAGTTGCTGACGTCCTATTTAGTGCGATAGTTTCCACAAATTACTAAATCTATTGACTTGCATGACGAAAATATCTTGTCACCATATGGCTAGGGTAGAATTGAGCAACAACCCATTAATGATAGCCACAAAGGTATTTGGCTGCCATGTATGACCTTGTAGGTACACAGAGCAGCACACTGGACGGTGCCAAGTCACCGTCGTCACTCAGTCTCAGTCAGAGGTATATATATAATGTTAAAATAATTTAATTCCTTGAAAGTCGGGTTTTTATGATTTTGAATGATTAGTTATTTTATGTTATTATATGTTATATTCGATAAAATATTTCTGTCTAAAAATGTATGTTGATTGGCCAGTGCGTGGTGTTCCTAGTGGTTACCCATCCAGTTACTGACCATGCTCGAGTTTTGCTATATGTTGGCGGGTGGAATGCCTACTGTGAGGGGTCTTATCCCGGTGCAAAGTTATGGACTTGTAAAATTGTAGATGATGTAATTTTGAACTTTGAAATTTTCCGTAGGTCGATTTGAGCGCTGTATGTGCTTTACCGAGACCTAAGAAGCATGATTGGCCGACGGTAGCTTTCTAAGTGTCCCTACGTGCTGTACATACATATGTTAAATTACTAAAATTAAAATTCATTGATGACACACGAGTTCTACTATCTCATACCAACGGGCCTCTGTTCGATTACCGGTCAGAACAAATGTCTTTTATGGGATGTTTCCTCATCTATGAGACTAATGGTGTAAACAATCAAGGCCCAGAAATTGTCCCCGAGGACCATTTGACCATCCAATTGTATTAGCCTTGTTTAGTGTGAATGTATGTCTTGTGATGTGACCTGGTGTTGAGTTCATCTCTCATTCAGGGAGGTCCTTGTGTGGTCAATAAAGTAGGGCTATGTGTGTGATAGCTCGTGTCACTGTACACCAGTTACATGCGACATGTAAATGAGCTCAAATGGAGATGTTAAAGCAGCTCGAAGTTCCGGTACTAACTCTGGAGCATAATCCCTGCTGCTGTTTACTTCTCCTGCGGGACGCTTTGTAACAGGAGGGATCAAAATATAAAACAACGCACAAACAGTAGGAGCGAAGCATTTATTTAATAAAATTATTAATCGACCGCGGTGGACTAGTGGTTATGCTCCTTGCCTCTGGTCCCGAGAGTGGCGGGTTCAAACCCGGCCGGGGTCGATCGATTTTTTAGGATGGAAAAAATCCAAGGTGCAAGTCTTCCGGGAGAGACTTTAAGCCGTGTGTCCTGAGTCTGAAGATTTTCAGGCTCGTAAAAGATCCTTAAGCCTGAATGAAAGGCCTCTAAACAAAATTTACCGAATTTTCCCGTCTTAGTACAACCTTGGTTTCCTATATGTCAGTATGATGCGGAACGCTGACCACGGACCACTCCTATGACATATATACGAAAACAAGTGTAACTAAATTGGTATGGTTAAAATTCTTCTCAATACGTGGAGAGTGCCAAAATCTTTGTAAAGGGAACACATGGGCTTACAAAAAAAATAGCTGTATTAAATAATACCTCACGGAAAGGAGAAGCGAGCAGGATAACTGCTACTGAAATGAGATTCATGAGGTATACAGCAGGATGTACCAAATTGGATCACAAACGCAATGATCATATCATGAAGGAACTACGTTTAGAACCGGTCATTGAATACATATGTAAATACCAGAACTACTGGATGAATTATTTTCGACGAATGAGTTCAGATAGAGTTCCGAACACCATGCTTCGTTATTGTCCAACAGGGAAGAGATATCTGGGCCGTCCAAGGAAACGCTGGATACAAAATTCATCAGTGAGATCGTAACAGACCTGTAGGTCTAAGACTTGGTTGGAAGAAGGATACCTCAAAATATTTTAATCTGCAATATTTACCTGAACAAAACATTGAGAACATACGGACTTGTACGTACAAACGAAACATGAGAATACGTTTAATATTCATGTATTTCTATACCTTTTTAACAAACATGATTTAATATTTCTTTAAACAAGGAAAAAATAAATGGGTATATTTATTGCTCCAGATGTAGGAAAATAAACCACCTCTGATCCGGTTGCTACTTCCCGAGCATTTTTACTTGATAATTGAATTTTTTTTTATTTTACTACTTTTTCAAAATTGGAAGAGAGATCCTGTGCCAAACAAATACGAAGGATATTCTTCAGGCTTCTGTCGGAAAGTCTCTCTCTATTTCTTTAAGAACTGAAAAGCTTTGTTCACATATATATGTACTCCCAAACAAACAACATTCTGACGTAAGTGTGGAAATTGAAGATTGTTTAGTTCCCTATACAAATGCACTGAGCCATTAATTTTCTCACAAAGATGACGATTGTATGTAGTTCAATGACTTTCAGTTACAGTGCCGAATCCTGCTTTTCTTTTAACATCCACTGGCATTGGTGTTTTAAAATCAAAAACTGTGTTACAATATTTTTAATTCTAGCATATCGTCTCTCAAATCCTTTAAGGATGTGGTACAGAACTGATAGATATTCTTCAGTGTGTCCTTTGTTGTGACAGTAAGTAGTCTACAGAAATGGACAGTGTACTTTACTTTTAATTGGTCAGTCCAGAAGCACATTTAATTCATTGTTTCCCCCCCCCCTTGAAGATTTACATTCAAGTGGTTGAGGTGCTCAACAAGATCCGTTAAAAAAGCAAGGTCTGCTATCCATTTAGAGTCTTCGATTGCAGAAGTGCCTCCTTTCTTTTAGGAACGCTACAATATGTTGGCATAATTCAAAGAATCGAACCAATACATTAACGCGGCTCAACCACCTGAACTCACAGTGATATGGGACATCTGTATGCTGCACGTCCAAGGACTGCAGTAACTCCTTGAATTGTCTATGATTCAAGGCATTTGACCTAATGAAATAAGTTATTTTAATAACTGTTTCCATAATATTGCCAATTTGTACGCTTTTTGCATACAGCGCGTATCTGTGGATTAGACAATTTACTCGTATAAACATCGGAACGTTCATAGATTGAAATGTCATTCTACCAACAAACCCTTTCTTTTTCCCCAACAGAGCTGGAGTGCCATCTGTTGTTACTGATACTGTTTTTTTCCAGATTATCCGTCTTCAATTACGGTGTGTTCAATGGTATTGAAAATATCCTCACCTATAGTGGTGTCCTTCAACGATATTAAATCTAGGAACTCTTCAATCACTGCGTGACGACCGCCTTTACCCCCAGAACAAGCGTCTGGTACTCATTTTCGTTAGAGGCTGAGTCGACCCCAGGGCCATAGTGCCGCCAGAAGGTTTGGGTCAGTTTAAAAATCCTGACCCCCAAGTCCCGTTGGGGGTCAGGATTTTTAAACTGACCCAAACCTTCTGGCGGCACTATGGCCCTGGGGTCGACTCAGCCTCTAACGGAAATGAGTACCAGACGCTTGTTCTGGGGGTAAAGGCGGCCGTCACGCAGGGTTGACAACCCGGCTGACATAAAGTGCCGATTGTCTAGAAAAAGTGGGAGCCTTAACCTCCTACTACCCCAAGGGCCTCCGGGACTGTTGTGGGATCACTTTATTTTTACTTTTCAATCACTGCTAAATCTTTGTTCATACCTCTATTACACATCAAGACCTGCGCTGTGTCACTTGAATCACAAATCTCATCGAATGCTAATAAATAAACAGGGTCTGAGTGCAGTGCAGGAGCTGAAATTCTATATCACACGCAATATCTTGTGTACGGTTTGCAATGGTGTTCCGGCATAGACTTACAGTTTCAAACTTCATTTCAGGAGGACACAACGTTGTTCCTGCAACTTTTAAACAATTCTGAACAAATTCCACATCATTGAAAGATGAGACAGCTCGAAACCATGGCATGAGATAATCTCTCTTCGTAAATAGTTGTCTTTAACGGTTTTATTAATCAAACACTTCCTCTCCTTCTACATCTCTGAAGTCATTTTGTTTCCGTTCACCAAAACTGTTAAAAATATTGATTCAACAGAAATTGACAATGTATCATCTAAACAATAAAAACTAATAATACTTGTTTACTTACTCACTAGCACTATCGATCCCGTAGGTTCATGGCCGAGCGGACATAAGCTCTCCATACATCCCTATCCTGAGCTAAAGCATTCCAAACATCCCCTATGTACAATCTACTTTCCTCAAATCATAGTTATTCTTATTCTCCCACCTCATTCTCGGTCTACCAACTGGACATTTTCCCTCTGGGTTTCCTATAACAAACTTCCATGCCCCTGAATCATTTCCCATTTGTGCCACATGTCCTGCCCATCTCGGCCTATGAGATTTAACTGTTCTTATTATATCTGGCTCCCTATAAAGACCATGTAGTTCTTTGTTATGTAGTCTTCTCCATTCACCTGTCTGTTCATCTCTCTTTGGTCCAAACATTTTCCTAAGAACTTTATTCTCAAATACTCGTAATCTTTCTTCCTCCCTTAAAGTAAGAGTCCATGTTTCGCAACCATATAATATAACTGGGAGAATAACAATTTTATACATTTTCAGTTTAACGTTTTGTTTGAGAGAAGTTGGGTCGACAAGAGTCCCTGTAATCAAGCATAATAGCACGCATTTCCAGGTTTTGAACCTAAGTTTAATTTATTTGTGCATATCATACCTGTGTGTAATTATTGTTCCTAGATATTTGAATTCAAACCACTTTTTTAAAATTTCCCTCACTTGTCTTCAACTGTCCATTTCCATTATATAATGCATTTATATTTGTGAACTTACATTTAGTTTTACTGATGTTTACTTCCAGTTCCAATTTCTTAGTGTTACTCAATAGAGTGTGCGTGTTGGCTCTTACAATCTCGTTACTATCGCCCAATAATAATACATCATCAACATAAACTAACATCTTATTAACACCATTATGTTGTAGACCTTCTTCATCCTCTAAAAGATTTGATGGCATGTTCTAGTACAAAATTGAAGAGTAGAGAGATAGTGCATCTCCTTGCTTCAACCCATTCTGGATTTCAAAAGTGTCTGAAAACTTTTTGTTTACACACACCCTACTCTTTGAGCCATTTAGACACATTCGTATAAGTCTAACTAACTTTTTAGGAATTCCGAACTCCAGCAGGATAATATATAACTTCTCTCTCTTAATTGAATCATATGCTTTTTTGAAGTCTATATATAGTTGATGTACAGTACCATTATATTCCCATTTCTTTTCTAAAATCTGTCTTATACTAAAAATCTGATCTGTTGTAAACCTGTTTCTTCTAAATGCACATTGATGATCTCCTAGAATGTCATCAATATAGGGAGTAAGTCTGCTTACTAATATATTTGTAAGAATTTTGTACGAAGTTGAAAGTAATGAGATGCCTCTGTAGTTGTTGCAATCAGTTTTATCTCCTTTCTTATAAATTGGTACGATAATTGATTCCTTCCATTCATCTGGAAGAGCTTCTTTTTTCCAAATCATACTAAGCAACTAGCGTATCTTGTCCATCAATTTTTCTCCCCCTGAATTTATCAGTTCTGCTGGGATCTCATCTGAACCTGATGCTTTATACATCTTCAATTTTTCAATTGCCATTTCAACCTCTAATGCACTTGGTTCTGCGACTAGCATTTCTGCTGTCTGTAACTTATCCTCAATGTCCTGTTCTGTATGTACATTTAATAGCTGATTAAAGTAACTTTTCCATATATTTAATATACTCCTGGAATCTGCAATCATATCCCCATTTTAAAATAATACACAAAATAATTAAACCATTAACACACATTTTTAACTTTTGTTTCTCTTGTTATACATTTCCTAAACAATTTAAATTGATATTATATATAACGAATCTTAAAAAAAAATGTAAATTAAAAATTAATGACTAACTGTAGACCTATTTGATTAATTAAAGGATTTTTGAAAATATTAGAAATAATGTTTATAAGCAAGAATAGTAAACTTTCTAGCTCAATTTTAATTTATAAGCGAGGACCAATTTGGATTCAGAAAAATATATAGAACGGACGATGCAATTTATAAAGTTTATAATAGAATAATTAGTTCACTTGATAATGGACAGATAGTATAAGCATATTTCTAAAACTAAGTATAGCTTTTGATACAGTTAACGATATAAATGTATTAAAAATTGCACAATATCTGCATTACTGGTGGTCTACAAGCCTAATAAATTCATATTTAGCTGATAGAAAACTAATTAACAAAATCGATAATCGCTAAAAAAAATTGATATTGGAGTACCTCAAGGGCTCGATTTTGTGTCTGGTATTATTCCTAAATGATTTACTAAAATCTGATCTCCACATGTGTAATGAAACTCCTTATTCGTATGTGGACAGTAATTATAATGAAAGGAAACACTTGGGTAAATGTTAATGACAATACAAATTCTTGCTTAAACTTTATTTAAATGTGGTTTAATTTAAACTCACAAGTAATAAACTCGACAAAAACTAAAACTAATAATAATATTAAAAAAACAAATTTATTATTCATAAAATAAACTGCATGAAACACAAATGTAACTGTCCTAAACTAGAAGAAAGAAAGAAATCAAATATCTAGGCTTTATCTTTGACAGTACTGAACGGCAGAGTTGGCGTAGAAGGAGTCCTTCAACACGGCGTATCTGGCGGAAGAGGCAACCTATCTCTAAAGGGAAATAGAGAAACGCTGCCTTGCGGTGAAGAGGGCTCTTCAAAGGCTGTGGGAGGAAAATCCAGACAGAAATTTTCCAGGTCCTCCAGGTTGGGGGTTTATGCTGTGGGCCAGCCCCCACACATTACAAAAAATCACGAAATGCTAAATGAGCAAATAAATCAAAGCCGGGCAGAAAACAAAAATATCTTTGACAGTCATCTTAAATAGAATGAATATATAAATTGTATCTGTAATAAACTGAGAAAAACAATATATACAGGATGTTGCAAAAAAATAGCACCGACAACTGAGATGAGGTGGTATATTAAAATATGTTGATTATTTTTTAGTCTTGTACCAATGTCCGGAAATGATGCGTTTTCACACTATGAGTAGTTAGCTTCTCAAGAGTTCCGTTAGTTGGATTTCAAGACTCAATGCTTGACAATACTGTCACAGTCACATCAAGTTCTCAAAATATCCACTTCCCATGTAGTGATTGGTGCACACGTTCAAGTATGCCTGGCCTCGTTTGAATTGTTTCTGTAGCAGTGTGGATTCGGTGTATAAGATCCATGCGTGACTCTACTGGAGTCTGATAAACAGGATGTTTCATGTCGCCAAACAAAAAGTAGTCGAGAGGTTTAAGATCAGGTGATCTCAGAGGCCATGGGACTGGTTCCCCTCGACCTAGACACGTTGTATCCAAATGTCTTCACACATTGGCATCGAAGTGAGTGGAACTCTGTCATGTTGTAGCCACATGTTTACGAAGGAATTGTTCCATCTCTACTGATAATACAACCACAAGCTGCAAATTGATGCAATCAGCTGCTGCAATACACACAAGCCACACTTCTGTTACTCCTTGTGTTTGCTGTAGGTGGCGTGTATAGGAGTTGCAGTTTTCACTGTCAGATGTGGAGAAAAGTCAAATACTCGTTTATAAGAACGAAGGATTGCCGTCTAGAGACAAAGCACGGAAGGACGACAGATGAAACATAGACCGTAATATGGTAACTTGCACTAGGACAGGAGAGGACTGAGTGCAGGTGGTACCTCCCTGCGAAGATTAACGTTAATGGTCAGCAATCTACGTTATCTAGAATGGTGTTTCCAAACAAATTGTTGATATACAGAAATAAACAAAAAAGCAGCCTCGACTCAAGACGTGAGGAGTAATACATAGAAACAGCTATTGTGCAGTGATAAGAAAACATTCCGTTTAGAGGACCTGATGGGGCAAATTATATTGGCATGATTTTTAGAAAAACAAGAGCACATACTCTCAAAACGTTTTAGTAAACTCTTACACATAGAGTGGCATTAGTTTCCTCTAATTTCACGTTGTATACAAATAAATGCTCATGATTTCTTCTATATGTAGTTTTTTTTATTTCAATGTAAACCTAACAACATTATGTCCTAAAGTTGTTTTCTCCAGTACTAAAAAATGAACCTCTGACGACAAAATACTTTGGATTGAAGGAGAAACACTATTGTGGAATATTCCTAAATAAAAAAAATAAGTTTAACATTTAAACTGGCCTGTGGCCATTGGTAGCAATGTCTGTCTACCTTCGGATGATTTGACAATTGTATGTGAAGAAAGAAATGTTAACGTTTGTATCATAGCTTGTATAGTGTGATGTAAGCATGCTCGTACGGAGAACGAGATGTCCAGGGTTCAAGTCCTGGTTCAAGCGTTAATTTTTCTTTTCAAAATCCTAAAGTCAATCTAAAATCACCAAAGTTGTTGTTTGTTATATTTAAACAAACTCCATTGTAAATATTTGAGTTTGTATTTTTACTCAAATATTAAATTAAACCTCATAATGTAACTTCGTAATGATTTTAAAATAAATCCGTTGTAAATTATATTGAAAAAGTCTGTTTTGTTTGTTTTTGTACACATTTCACATGAAGATGTAATTTAATGATTTCGAAATTACTTATGAAAATACAGGTCACAAAGTTGTGGGTTTGAATCCCAGTGGGGTCAGGATTTTGAACTGGCCTTAACAACATTATGTCCTACAGTTGTTTTTCTCCAGTACTAAAAATCCACTAAACAGGCGCTCAGTAAGAACCAGCTACAGGTTGACAGATGGCCCACATCCTCTTACAAATCTCCTTCTACTGCGCTCCAGGAATGAGCTAGAACATCGTTTCCCATCCTATGGTTCCCGAGCCTGCAGACGGTTCGCAAAATATTTCAAGGGATTCGCCAAAACGTCTCGGTAATGCCGGGTTTCGAGGTTAGACCTATTAATTTTTCCTTCACATCTGCGACATTGCAATAATAATAATAATAATAATAATAATAATAATAATAATAATAATAATAATAATAATAATAATAATAATAATAATAATAATCAATTGAGTTGGTGTGTGACAATGTCTATATAGGGCAAACTGGTAGACCTTTTATCTCTCGGATAAAGGAACACATGAGAGCATATAAAAGAAATTTAGAATATTCAAAATATGCCAACCACCTATTCGAATTTAATCATTGTTTCGATCCAAATTTTGAAATTTTACATGTTTGTGATGAGGGTAAGAAATTAGATCTTTTGGAGGCTGTAGAAATTAATAAATTGAAAAGTAGTAAAAAACTGTTAAATTCTCAACTTGATTTGAATGAATCCCCTTTGTTAAATTAAAAAATTAAAATAAATATTGTTGTATTGTTGCTTAGATCAGTTGGAACACAATTCATAATTTGTTAACATGTCTGAAGAAGGTACAGTGTACCGAAACAGCTGTCACTGAATTATATAATAAATATGAAAATCAAATAAAAGTACGTTTTATTTTTATTTAATTAATTAATAATAATAATAACAATATTATTATTATTTTAAAATTAAATTAACCCTATAATGTCCCTTGTTACATATGTGTAACATCGGGAAATTATCACATCATTTCAACAACAAACTAATATTAACCGCGAATCCCTGAGTAGGTTTTAACCGTTAAGGGTCAATTTAATTTAAGGTTATTAAACATTTTGCTTGCAATTAAGTTTTGTGCATGTCTGCTCTATGTAATTATATTTAAGAGTCACTGGTTCACCCAATTCAGATCGTTGTGGAAGGATTTCGCGATTCGAAAAAGGTTGGGAACCGCTGACCTAGAGTAACAATATTTTGTTACAGAATAAAGCACCCAACAAGTTGTCGGAAAATATAATCAGTGAAATAACGACTTAAAGTCAGTTAGGTTGTTGGTCCACGGAACCCCTCAATTGTACGTATTGCATGATGCAGCTGGAGTCAATAAAATAAACATCATCATGGCTCTCCGTTTAATTGCTTTTACAAGTACAGTACAACATGAAACCATCCACTGTACCTTTGTACGCTATATGGCGTTAAAACGTCTTGACAATATAAACAAAAAGAGGTAATTTTAGTATCAGAAACACAGTTTGTTTTTACCTAGCTCTAAAATATTGGGATACTCTGTAGTTATTCATATCCAGATGCCCAATGTTCTTGTTAAAAACAATTACAAGGGAACTGTCAACCATGGCATGCCCAGCGTTGTGATGTACCAAGGCCGTCTCAAAGAAATGATGTACCGTTTTCAACTGCAAGGCACACAAATCGAAGGCAGAATCCAGCATGTCAACTCGCTGTACGAGGCAGATGGTCTGCCTGCACGATTAAGAGCAGAGTAAAAGTGAGGCGGGACGCGGCGCAGAATCGAGATAGTGAATGTTATCCAACTTACCAATTCCCCATACCTTAAATGGCAATTTCGACGCTGGATTTTAGCGCCTTGCAGTTAAAAACGACATATAATTTTTGGACACGGCCTTTGTGCATCACATCACTTATTTGGAAGAAATTTCAAGGTAGGTCTCGTCATGTAATATTTGACAGTTCCCTTGTAAGTTATGGATTTCATTTTATTTTTCTGTTCACAATTTACGATCTTTTATCATTTCTATGTATGGTCAATGTCCACCGCTGTGAGCTCGAGGTAGCGTGCTGCCTTATCACGCAGCGGGCCCGGGTTGTATTCCCGGTCGGGACAGGCTCCTGGGTGTAGTTTTTTTCGGGCTTTTTCCTCACCAGTAAGACTAATGTCAGGAAGCTTATAGGGCCCAACAGTCCCCGAAAATCATCCTGCCATCATCATCGCCCTTATCATTATCATCACCATCCTTCACAGGTATGGAAACCAACGGGAAGCTACCACACCTATAATTACCTAGTAAAGCTGCAAAGTATAGCAATAAAATGCTGTGATTGCAGTGAAAACCTGCCCTCGGGCAGAATTACTATGGATGGATATGACGAAGCTATCAATCAGTTAATCATCAAAACTGTAGGAAGTCCCTGAATACGGCCTCAAGCTGGTGGCTATATTTCCGTTTAGGACGATTAAATACAGTAAAATCTCCTTATTCACGGCTCCGTTATTCGCGGGTTAAAAAATTGCGACACAGTTCCTGTATTCGCGGCTAAAAATGTCTTTATTCGCGGATCCAGTCGGTATATTAGAAAGGATTAGTGTCCTTTATTAATGCATCGGTAACATTTTTACTGCAGGCACGTGACGAGGCGGCTTTTACAAAGAGCGATTCAAACCAAATGGACAAATAAAAACCGAAGTAAAACAAACCTTATTGTCACTAAGCCTGAAGTTCGGTGTTAGAAGCCGCCGCCGCAGTATTTCACGCGCTGTTATGTACGTTGATACATGCCGCTCTCGCCACAACAGCTGTTTCATTGTTTCAACTTGACATTCGTTGCCATAATTTCGATTGAATAACACGTGTCTCTTCAGCTTTGTTCCCATTTTTAATGTAGTGTAAATAGAAAGAAAAATTAATTCCGAAGCGGAAAAAAGTAGTGTTGCAGCTTAAAGTAAAAACAGAAATACTTGACCGATTAGACGTTGGCGAGTCGTTCTCATCCATATCAATGTTAGTAAATCAACTTCACGATTCATCAAGAAATGCGAAGACAAAATAAGGAATTATATCGCTGATTTCTCAGCCGAATATAAATTTGAATTGAAATACCTTATAATAGCGGCCAAACAGGAAACAATACTAAGTTCTTTAAGCCCTTGCCTAAGCCTGACAAAAATCAATGTATATTGTTCAAAATCTCTCAGTAAATTGATTTTATTTTGATAATTTCTATTTTATTTGGAACCTAGGAACGTGTCCCCTATATACCCATATAAATTATCATTCCATATTCACGGTTTCTGACGGACACATCCCCGCGAATAAGGAACTTTTAGTGTATACAGTATATGTTACATATTAATAAATGTTTCTTGTGTGTATGTTCTTCCTTGGAAATAATGTACTCTTTATGGATAATATTTATTGTGGTGGGAAAATTTGTCAATGTCCATCCGTTATCATTACAGAATTAATACAAAACAAATTAAACGAAATAAAAATGGCTACAAATAGGTAGACAGAAGGCGACTATTTGCCAGAAAATCTATTAATAACCTTTTTCGCAAAATTATAGCTAGTTAAGTTTTCAAAAATGCCAGATCTAGCTACAAAATGGTATAATTGGCAATCCTGAACGGAGCTTACGAATAGAAAAAATAAAAAGAGAGAGATTTCTCGTAGGCACGTAAGTGGACAGTTCACGGTAAATAGATATATTTCCCTTGGAAATAGTTGTTTTACAGGATGTTAAATGAGCAGAAGAACGTAGTTACAAATTCAGGAAACTATAGGAACACAGCAAGAAGGTTCTTTTATTCCGAAGTGGGATCTTCTCCGCTATCCGAGACGTTAAGTTTGTAAAGGATAAACGACACGTAAATATACATGGTCCCACTGAACATGAAGATAACAAGATAAAGGATGAAGTCTAAGAGAAATTAGAATTTGATAGGCATTCGTGACATAATACGAAAATTGTTTTAGGGGATTTTAATGAAACATTGGGTCCGGATGATATATTCAGACCAACAATAGACAAATTTAGTCTTGATGAAGATGGTAACCATAGTGGGATGAGATTAGTCACCTATTGTTCAGAACACAACATTCCCACATAAGAATATTCATAAATACACCTGGACGTCTCCAGATGGTAAATTGCGAAACCAGATAGACCTTTTTTCCCAATCTGTGGTTTGCGAACTGCCGGGGTTTCGCAAAATATTTCAAGGGGTTCGCAAAACTTTTCCTTAATGGCGGGTTTGGAGGTTAGTCTATTATTGTTTCCATAATTTCTGCAGCATTTTAATAGTGGTAGTAGTAATAATAATAATAATAATAATAATAATAATAATAATAATAATAATAATAATAATAATAATAATATTTATTATTATTCATCATCTTCATGGTAGGCCATCGGCTGTTCCGCTCTCAGATTTCATCTTCCTATTTTATTATTATTATTATTATTATTATTATTATTATTATTATTATTATTATTATTGTTGTTGTTGTTGTGTTATTTTAAAATTAAATTAACCCTATAATGCCCCTTGTTACATATGTATAACAACGGGAATTTTTCACATTATTTCCACAACAAATTAATACTTACCGCGAAATCCTTTATTTACAGTGTATGTAACAACGTTTAGGGAATTCATTTGATTTTTCGCTACAAACTAGAATCTAAACGTTGTCAGCCGTAACTAGAGTAACTTTATGTTTAATAACCGTTACGGATGTTAAATTTAATTTAAGGTTATTAGACCTGTTGCTTGGAATTAAATGTTATGCACGTCTCCTGTATGTATATTTAAAAATCACTGGTTCACCCAACTCACATCGTTGTCGAATGGGCGCAGTGGCGGTTCCAGAGAGGGGGCCATAGCCCCACGAGAATCTTTTAAAGATAAATTATGATACCAATTAATTAACTATTATCGTGTACTTAAAAGAACACGTAAACGTCGTCGCATTAACTAGCAAAAGCGTTGCTGACCGGCCACGTGATCGATGCGTTTTTGTTTCTAGTTAGCGGTTACATGTGATAGATCTGACAATTAAAATTGTCGGTCAACAATATGTTAATGTTGAACGAAAAATAAATGTAAGCATCTTGGTACGTGCAGCGACTATTTTTCTGACTCCTCATTGTTTGGTTATGCGATCAGCATAAAAATATATTGGTAATATTGATTTTGTGTTACATGATGTCGTGAATTTGTATCTTGTTTAGTGTTTGTATTTTCAGTGCAGTACAAGAACGAATCATAATGGTAAGCACCAACTCATTAACTAGTGTAAACAAGGTAAATATGCAGGCAAGATTCACTCACATTTCAAACCTAAAAGTTATTGTTTTTATTTCCTTAGTACATAAAATGTTGTAATTCACTCAAATTTTGCTCAGGCTCAGTCTGTGTTTTAGAATAAAATGGAACTACACTGCTGCTCAAAATTAAAGGAAAAAATAGGTATTATTTAAATGGCTGTATCTTCACGAAAAAAGATCGAAAAAATAAAAAATATATTTTGAAGGGTCTGAATCAGTAATGCAATTATTTTTTCGTCAACTTGGATATATTTTTTCTCAGTACAGAGTGGAAAAAAGCGGAGCGCCAAAAATTATCGACATGTTTGACTTTTTTACATAATTTCTTTATATGATACATGGCTTTCCAGTTAATATAATATAGTTAAATTAAAAAAAAAATGATTTGTTATCTATTTCATCTAATTTTAATGGGATTGGTCACATCCTATTCCTGCGTTCTTAGATGCTTAAATGAAACAACAACAACCTTTGTAGAGACTATTCGATTTTACTATGCCATAGGAGCGTATGAGATTCCTGTGGTTTACACGCTTATTAGCTTCACCTGTATCTATCTATGTAACGGAATATTTGAACGCGATTTTCACCCAATTAAAATCATTGGATCGACTTGAAACTTTGTATACTCGTAAAGGACCCGTGAAAATACAACAATTTTATATTCGTTTCTAAAATCCTGGCCAGATTCATCAGAAAATAAAAGAAAGTGTCTTTGTATCTATATAACGGAATATTTGAACACGATTTTCACCCACTTAGAAACATTGGATCGAATTGAAACTCTGTATACTCGTAAAGGACCCATGACAATACAATAATTTCATATTTTGTTTCTAAAATCCTGGTGAGAATCATCATAAATTTAAAAAAATTAAAACTGGTATAATAGGTCGCGGACTTCTCGACTTTTTTAGTCAATTGTTGGAAGCGCTCAGTTGATTGGTAGAGCGGTGAACTGTAGTGATATATAATTTCAGTAATCCATTGGTCGCTGGTTCAAATCCGGCTGGAAGGATTTTTTAGAACAGTATTACTTTTAGCTCATACTACAATAGTATCGAATTTAAAGATATTTACATTTTTATCTTATTCTGAAAAATATTAAAACTAAAAAATAAAAAATAAATAATAGTTTTAAAAAAACTAAAACAAGACGCTTTATTAGAAAACCGAACTAAATAATGAAAAATAATTTTAATTTCCAACACGCTTGGGATAAAATTAAAGTGGTCAACAAAAAAATCATCTCCAACACATACAGAAAAAAAAAGAATATAATTTTACCATCAAAAACGTGGGGTACTTTTTATGATTTTACATTTCCTTCTTAGAGACTTTACTTTCACCAATATCTGTTTATCATCAAATATATGGTGGTAAAATTATTTTCTTTTTGTTGATAACTCTAGTTTTATTCTATATGTGTTGGAGATGTTTTTTTTTGTTGACCACTTTAATTTTATCCCAAGCATGTTGGAAATTAAAATTATTTACATTTTTTAGTTCGGTTTTCTAATAAAGCGTGTTGTTTTAGTTTTTTAAACTATTATTTATTTAGCATTATTTACGTTTTCCAGATTAAAGATAGCTGATGGCATAGAATTGTGTTTGATATACAACAAATTTTCAGAAGGAAACGCAAATTATTAAAATTAAAATAAATATCTAAACTCTTTGTTTTGTATTTAAGTGACAACCCCTCTTAATTGGTTTATATAAAGTAAAGCTTTATTAATAGACAGTGGCGTAACGTTTCTAGACCTGACCTTACACATAAATGTTTCTCGGGCCCCAATTTATTGATATAAGAATGTTGTTCTTTTTAAGAAAAAAAAATACTATGAACTGTTTTATAGACGGATAACGTAAACTGTTTATTAAAGAGACCTCTACGCTCATAATGTAAATGTATCCATGTTAAATACAATTTAGACTTATTCTTATGATATTTTAATGGCGTATCCCTATCGAACTAAATATTTCGTTAAAAGTTATTTTTTCGACCCATACATTTAAATTTGCTTACACATAAACTACTTAGGGTAGGGTAGGACCTCTCTTAATATATTATTATATTAAATTATTTTTTAAGTCCCCAGGTTGTCTTTCGACATTCCTGATGTTCTCTCCTGGCACGGAGGACTTGAGAATCACTTCTGAGTTTGGGCTGCCTGGAAGGCGAGGTTATGTTGCCCCGATGATATGATGGATGATGATGATAGTGGTGCGCCAGGAGAGTCCCTAATCCTAAGCTTAATCTAAGATGAATATGAATGATGAGGATTGCGATGGCCATATGATTTTGGGGACCGTTTGGGCCTTAAATGTTTTCCTTACATTTGTCTTACAGCTGAGGAGAAACCCCGATGAAAACCTCACCCAGAAAAACTCCCGGATTCGATCCCCGGTCCCGCTGCGTGATAAGGCAGCACGCTACCTCGAGACCACAGCGGTGGTCTCATTTATTAATATTCCGTTCATTATTTTGGGAATTTCGAAATGACCGAAAACGCTCGAACCCAAACCAAATAAGTTCATACTTTATAAAACGTACAGAAAAGACATAGCAATGAGACACTGAAAACACCTATACAAAGATATAATACACCATCGTTACGTTGTGTGGCAAATCATTCGCTCAGCCTCTTATTTCAGAAAATAAGTACTTTTATTAAGGGTGAATAATTTATCAACACGTAATTTTATCAGAAGTAGGGCATATTTATATTCAAATGAATTGGAATTAAAATAGGAATTCAATGGTAACACATTTAAAATGATATAACCTACCACAAAATAATTTCATCAGCAATAAATAAAACACTAGTATCAAGCAATTAGCGCCAGTCATAGACCTGGACCCTTGCTATTATAGCGAACGAAACTAGTAAACATCATACAATGGAATCGTAAGCCCTTATACAATGGGGAAAAAGTCTGCAGATTCCTTTGTTAAGAGGACTTACAAGACTGCACTATTATTAACTTGTTATAACAATGCTAAGCCCAAAACTTCATACAAAAGGCTGGGAAGTCGTAAACAAGCAATTGGATTTTCCTAGGTAACTTGTGGAAAGAGTTATCCCCAAACCAATTTTAACTAGGACATGTCGCTAACAGCGGGTGACTTCTTTGGCGGCATAAGGTAGATGCCGACAGTCGACAGTCGCGCTCTTAAAGAGCACTCCATTTGGTCAACCCTGAAAATTTTATATTATGAGGCAACTAATTTAAAGGGAGGGGATGAGGCTACAAAAGCCTAATTTAAACACCCACGACAACGCCCTTAAGATATAATTTACCAATCAAAATTAGTGAAACATATAAACTATTTGTGAGAAGTAAAGACTTTTGCTACAAGGGACAGATGCCGGCCCACTCAGAAATAATAAATATTTTTACTTAGCGAAAACTAGAGTTAGTTCAGTAGGCAGTTCAATAGCGTGGAGTAGGCAGCCAGTAGTCGGTTGCGAGCAGAGTCGCGACTGGCGAATGTGCCAGTACAGACGGCATATCGCTTTATATAAGTTTCAGCACTTTTTCAGTGTTATAATTAATTATTTAAACACGTGCCGTGTATAATAAGTGTAAGTTCCGGCCACCAAATAGCCATCGTGTCAATTCGTCGTCTAATACGACAAGTGTAAGTCAAAGTATCAATACAAGTGGAACGTCAATTTCAAGACATCACACCGGGCCTGCTATATATATATATATATATATATATATATATATATATATATATATATATATATCCCCAGTGAATATCCTTTCTCACGGATTCCCGAGATATAAGTCCATTGTTCTACCGAAACCTGAACCCAACTAGTCCGCAGCACAATTGTCCTTGTACCATAATCCTGGACACCTAATCAAAACTATCCTTCTATATAATTAAACCTACCCCGACTATAAGGCCTTCTTCAGTTGTGATGATGAAATCATAATAGTAATACTTTTTTCAGTTTCTTTCAATGTACGAGGGCGGATCGGAAAGTAACGCACAATATTTTTTTTTCTGCCTTGGTATTGCAGCTAGAATGTTGAAATTTCACAGAGATATAGTTTGAAGTATTCACTACAGATGGTATTTTTTTCTCAGGTGCACATCTTGCGAGAGAAGCTTGAACTATGCAACAAAGATGGCGCGCATGCTACAGTCGTCCACCTGTGAGGAACAGAGAAGTGTTGTTCGATTTTTGTGGGCCAAAGGGCATAAACCCAGTGAAATTCACAGGGACATGCGTGGCGTGTATGGGGATGATTGTATGGACCGTAGCAATGTCTCCAGGTGGTGCACATTCTTCCAAGAGGGACGCGTGAACCTTAGTGATTCGCCACGCTCCGGCCGGCCGACAACAGCAGCAATCCCGCAGAATGTCAGAGGCATTGAGGCGGCAATTCTGAACGACCGGCGTGTGCAACTGTGAGCCTTATCGCAGAAGTTCAACATTTCCTATGGTGCGGTGTACGATATTGTTCATGAAAATTTGAAATTCCGTAAAGTTAGTGCTCGCTGTGTGCGTAAGAACCTGACAGACGACCACAAGGGCCAGCGAATGATGGCAAGCTTGGACCACTTAACGCGGTACACCGCACAAGGACATGACTTTCTGGAAGGAATCGTCACAGGTGATGAGTCGTGGGCGTACCACTACACGCCCGAAACAAAGCAGGCATCAATGGAGTGGAAACATGCTGGTTCCCCAGAAAAGAAAAAATTCAAAGTGACTCAATCTGCAAGGAAAGTGCTTGTGACAGTGTTCTGGGATATGCATGGTGTGAATGCTGGGGCCTAATTTAAAACTTTGGTGAAGTTGCGTCGTGCCATTCGTGACAAACGTCACAACATTAACGTTAAACTTCTTCATGACAATGCTCGCCCCCATGTTGCTGCTGTCGTTCGTCAGAAAATCGCCGAATTTGGTTGGGAGGTGCTCCAGCATCCACCATACAGTCCGGATCTTGCAACATCGGACTTTCATCTGATTGGTCCCATGAAGAAATTCCTGGCCGGCAAACGCTTTGAGACAGATGTGGAAGTGAAATCAGCAGTGCGCAGATGGCTACACTCCAACCAAACGGACTTCTACGAACAGGGCATATTGAAACTCGTAACACGATGGGAAAAATGTGTTGAGAAAGTTGGTGACTATGTCGAAAAGTAGGTAAAAGATGTAAGTTCATTTGTGATTTTTTCCCTTTTTTTTACTATTACACTTTTAAAAAAAATTATTGTGCGTTACTTTCCGATCCGCCCTCGTAGTTGGACTTAACGATAATCTGAATGTGACATTGGAGAGCCAATGAAAACCAAAATACTTCGGTATTGGAATCGACTAGCAGTAACAATATTTTCGCCAACGATATAAGGATACATGTAAATAAAAAGACCAATTTATATACAAAAAAGGTGGAAAGGAGTTGAAATGTTATTTTGGTCATCAGCACTTGGAACAAAGGAATTGACTAGCTCTTTCTTACACGTAACAGGGGTTGTTTTGTAAGATGTATGTGATGTTTGCTGATGAAAAGTGTGGCCGTACAAAGGAATGAGAGCGCAAAACCTTGTCAGCCAACCATTGACATAATTCGCCAAGCTTTTAGGGAAAAATGGACACTTACAAATACTTCTTACCACAAAGTATGTGTTCAAGCAAACGTCCTGCAAAACTACCATACCACACAAAAGGATGTTGAAAATCAGGTAAATACTCAAGGACTGCAACAAATAAAAGAAAAGAAAGAGAGACTTCTACCGAGATGATGGCCGTCTTGACAAAGTGACTAGGCCCCGTAATGAGGGTAATTTTAGAGAATTGTTAGGATTTATAGCGTCTGCAGGAGACGGAAATCTTAAGCGGCGACGCTAGTCAACAGCTTCTTCAAGAATCGCATACGTAGGCAATACAACACAAAACCAATTAATAACATGCTGTGATGAAGAAATAACATAAACCGGTACAATACTACATTAAAAAGGACTGCTAAGTATTATTCTGTTATACTTGACGAAACAATAGACTTTATAATACAGAAGAGGTCTCTTTGAACTTGAGATATTTTTATAAAAATGAGATTCGTGATGATTTCGTCAAATTTACTGACGCTTATGAGAGGATTACAAATGCCAATCCAGATCAAAACCCAAATAGCGAAGGACGCCTAACTGGAGAGGCTTTGGGAAATATTGTTGTAAACGTACTGCCATAACTGTCACTAGACTTAAAAAACTGTGTAGGAATTGGTAATGACAGATGTACTGTAATGACTTCTGAAGCTGTCGGTGCAGTCACTGAAATGCAGTAAGCATATGCTTAGTTTATTGTTTGCTCTTAAGACTTACAGTATAAGAGTTGTGATATTATGTTTAATGACTAAATACTGTTTAAAAACTGCTCAGAATAGTTTTAAAACATGTTATTTGCACGCTAAAATTTACAAATTCACTTATTTGTTAATTCACACAGACCCATGCACCCCGAAATCTACACGAACACATGGCCCCTCTCCGAAAATCTGTTCTGGAACCGTCCTTGGGAAGGGGTTCGCCAATCGAAAAAGTTTGGGAACCGCTGAGATTGAACTTTGATAAGTAGATAAAATCTGGCACAATTTAATCATCGACGTTAGATCAGTTGTAGGGACAGACTGAAACTCGAATCATCATGTGAATTGGATGATAACACAAGTCTGCATTTAAAACTTTTCTCAGATGATTTATTCAAAATAACTTCGGTGTTCTTGAAACAATTGTTTACACTGATTCTAGAAATGGTTTCCATTTTTGTTTATCACGTCTAGTTTTTGCACAAAATAAGAATTTTATTTTCACATTTTAGCTACTACAAGCACAAATATATTCAAACTTCATTTCACACAAGATACATTTTTGATAAAAATGCATGTTAAAAATACTGTGGAGAACTGTCCTAATAATTTTGAGGCTTCGTTGTAACAAACAGAAAGTAAAAGGTGTTCCATTAATTTTGAAACCCCTTCTTTGACTTCCTTGAAGTTCCTCTATTTTTAGTCTCCCTCATCAACATCCAAAAGTGGTTTCATTCCATGTTCCCTGGTACCTCCTCTCCATCTCTTATTTTCCACAATTGCCTTGTAATTAGGGTCTAGTTCTTTTTCTCTGTGTCTATTCCATGAGTAATGGTGTTCCTGGTTCCAGAAGATTCTTACTTTTAAGCCGTGAGCTAAGTAGGTCTGCAGATTCCTTTGGAAAATTCAGATCACAAACTAGACGATTAAGGCCACTTTGAGAGAACCGTTGTGGAGTAAAGCCATCTTCAGGCTGATTTATATCATCAGTATCGTCAATGATTGCATCCAAGTTCACTTTCAACATTATATTCTGTCAGGTTCTCTAAAACATCTGGAGGAAGAGGAACAGGCAGCTCTTTTCCACATGGAACTGGCTTAATGGCTGAAAGGATGCTTGGATATACAATTTGTTTCTTATTTTTTAATTACACCCCTGAACATTAAGCAAACAGAGTAACAGCCATTAAGGTGGTCTTTAGGCTCCCTCCACTACATAGGAATCGCAAACGGCATGCACGATTTCTTCCCTTTTGTCCACAATCTTAACCTCTCAACGCAATAGCGGCAAACTATGTTCGGTGCCCACACCTTATCCTGGTCATCAAGTTTCACTTTAAAATAAGAATACTAAGCTTTTTTTTTCAGAAAGTCTGTAATATCCGTTCTTTGCTTAAGCATTCTATAATTACCACAAATATAGAATTAAACATTGGGATTGTTCACACACTTGCGTGTAGGGTGTAGACATTGTCATACTTAGAGTCACACTAGAGAGAGAAAATGAGAAAAGCATGAATAATGCAAGTGACTTCCAAAGTCACCCAATAACAACCTCAGCTGCAGTTGTGCCAAACCTGCAGGCTTGAATTGACTAATTACCCTCCAACAACACTCATTAATGTCTGGCACATACGCTTTCACCAATAAATATATGAAAACAGATTAGGTCCATTGTGAAGAAAAAAAACTGTACGTGATAGAAGTAAACTAAGAACAGTTCTGGAATGAGTATAAAAAGTTAACTAATACAACATATTGGTTTTCAGTCATCTGATATAATGTAATCGAAGAATTCTTAATGCTTTATTTGAGAGAAACAACCACTAAAGAATACTCTGGAAAATACGAATTAAAAAATGTATCTATCTATAATAGACTTTTTTGAAAAACTGCACTTACACTATCTCAAAACTGCAAAGAACTGCGAATACACAGTAGCAGTTGGAAGTAGCAGCGATAACATTATCATTGAATGATTAACCCACAAACATCATAGTGAGTTACCAAACATTTATTAAAAATGGGTGTACACTTACTTATCACTCCCTAACGCTGATCCAACCAGCGATAACCCAAAACAGCGATAGAAAAATCATAGACTAAGTAATATACTCTGTGGAGAAAATAGCAGTTAGCGTCAACAGTCTCATAATATTGCGATTTGCGTATTTAAATAAATATTAATTAAATAAAAATAAAACGTAGTTTTATTTGATTTTCATATTTATTATATAATTCAGTGACAGCTGTTTCGGTACACTGTACCTTCTTCAGACATGTTAACAAATTATGAATTGTGTTCCAACTGATCTAAGCAACAATACAACAATATTTATTTAATTTTTTAATTTAACAAAGGGGATTCATTCAAATCATTTTGAGAATTTAACAATTTTTACTACTTTTAAATTTATTAATTTCTACAGCCTCCAAAAGATCTAACTTCTTACCCTTATCACAAATATGTAAAATTTCAAAATTTGGATCGAAACAATGATTAAAATGGAATAGGTGGTCAGCATATTTTGAATATTCTAAATTTCTGTTATATGCTCTCATGTGTTCCTTTATCCGAGAGATAAAAGTCTACTAGTTTGTCCTATATAGACATTGTCACGTGTGTCACACTTCAATTTATATACACCTGATAATTTTTCTTTTTTTGTTTTGGTTTTATTGTTTTTATTATATTTTGTAGAGTTTTATTAGTTTTAAATGCCACATTAATGTTCAACTTTTTAAAGGGTTTAAAATAACTTTTTTTGTTTTGGTTTTATTGTTTTCTATTATATTTTGTAGAGTTTTATTAGTTTTAAATGCCACATAAATGTTCAACTTTTTAAAGTGTTTAAACAACTTTAAAAAGTTGAACATTAATGTGGCATTTAAAACTAATAAAACTCTACAAAATATAATAAAAACAATAAAACCAATACAAAAATAGAAAAATTATCAGGTGTATATAAATTGAAGTGTGGCACATGTGACAATGTCTATATAGGACAAACTGGTAGACCTTTTATTCTCGGATAAAGGAACACATGAGAGCATACAACAAAAATTAAAAAATTCAAAATATGCTGATCACCTATTCCAATTTAATCATTGTTTCGATCCATATTTTGAAATTTTACATATCTGTGATGAGGGTAAGAAGTTAGATCTTTTGGAGGCTGTAGAAATTAATAAATTTAAAAGTAGTAAAAAACTGTTAAATTCTCTACTTGATTTGAATGAATTCCCTTTGTTAAATTAAAAAATTTAAATAAATATTGTTGTATTGTTGCTTAGATCAGTTGGAACACAATTCATAATTTGTTAACATGTCTGAAGAAGGTACAGTGTACCGAAACAGCTGTCACTGAATTATATAATAAATATGAAACTCAAATAAAACTACTTTTTATTTTTATTAAATTAATAAATATTGATTTTCATCAAGCAAACACCAACTCAATTGATTATTTAAATAAATACTTTAAAATTGTCTAATAATGTTATAAAAATTGTTTTAAAACGTTTTAAAATATTGGAAAATGATGGTAAGTACAGAATAAAAGCTATAGTTTACAACAATATAACAGAAACATTTTGAGATAGTAGAAGTGCAGTTGAGCCGACTTTTTTTTTTTTTTTTACAAATACTTAAGAATCGTACGGAATGTTTACAGAATCGTTCGAAAATGTTTAAAATATACATAACGTTACCTGACGTTATTACAAATGTTAAAAGTGTGAGTGCAACTGTAGCATAAGAATGTAGGGAAAATCGTAATCGACAAATTGTATAACACAGCCTCAAAGGTAACTGTACTAACCTATTGTGCAAATAAATATAAAACCAACCAATATTCGCGTAATTTATAAATATTTAAAAATCGTAAGAAATGTTTCCAAAATATTTAAAATAGAACGAAACGTTATTATAAACGGTTGAAAAGTTTTTAGTGCATCAGTGGCATAAGAATGTTAGACGGAAAATTGTGTGGGGTCTTAAAACCAACCTCTGCCCCAACCATGGAGATTTTTAATTTGATCTGGAGTAAGTAATCGACAAATGGTGGATTTTTTCCAATGTCGACGAATTATTAATAAATGTATCATAACTATTTCACAGCATACCGAATCATTAGCGTGGTCACGGCCTCGATTGACGCCACCCATTATTGTTTTAATCGTTGTGCGTTTATTGGAATATCCGTGTCGTTCTTTGTTCTTCATTGTCAAGGTATTGTGTCAAATCTGTTCCTATTTTCCAGTTTCATTAATCTGTGGAAATAAATTATATGTACACATGCCACGTCCTTTAATATGCGTTTATATTTTGTAATTTCGGTTACTTGTTAGTCGTATTTTTGTGTAAGAGCATGTATAAACAATTCGAGAAAAAATAATCATGATTAACTGGTTGGTTAATCCCTAATTTGGAACACCCACTGTTCACGATGATTTCAGCTTATCTTTGTTCTATGAAATTCAGTTATGTAATTATTTTAAACTTGACTCTCCATTCCATAACCTATCAACATGGGCCTACCAGTAGACATGTGCTTCAATTATGGCATAAATGTATTTTGTAATGCCATTTTGTCTATTTTAGGCTTTCTCATGAATTTTCGACTCAACTGCACTTCTAGTAGTGCTTGATTTTTCAGTAATGTTGTAAACTATAGCTCTTCTTCTGTATTTACTAACATTATTTAATATTTTAAACTTTTTTAAACAATTTTTAAGACATTATTAGACAATTTTGGAGTATTTATTTAAATATGCAAATCACAATACTTGACACTATTAGACAATATTGTTATTTTCTCCATAGAGTATATTACTGAGTCTATAATTTTTCTATCGCTGTTTTGGGTTATCGCTGGTTGGATCAGCATTAGGGAGTGATAAGTAAGTGTACACCCATTTGTAATAAATGTTTGGTAATTTAAATATTATTAATATATTTAATACACAAGTGATCTTCTTGGTGATAAAATATTAAAATATATATGCAGTCAATATGCCCATTTCACCAATTAATGTTTTAAAATGGTCAACAAGTTTCTACAGCCAAGCTGTCATTCTCAAGACCAGATATTGTCTGAAGACAAAATTGATAATAAATAAATAAACAAATTCAGTTAAAAACAAAATACGTCACATGACGCAATCATTCATAAGTAAACAATAAAACATAAAACTAATCCTCTTTTGTTTCAATTAAAGAAAAGAGGGCGCTGTACGGAATAGGGCCCTTGTCTTTATTAAAAAAATCTGGTATTTATGAAATTGGATGCAATGACTGTGATATGAAATATGTTGGGCAAACCAGAAGATCCATTTTAACTAGATTTAATGAACATATTGCCCATTTTAGACTTAACAGAATTGAAAAATCTGGAGTTGCCCAGCATATTTCTGATTACGGTCATACTATCAATAAAAGTAACCTTAGGCTGATTCGTTCGGTCATTGATTTCAAATTCCTTGACGTCCTTGAAAGTTTGGAAATTTATAAAAATAAGGATAAAATAATGAATAAAGACAAGGGCCCTATTCCGTATAGCGCCCTCTTTTCTTTAATTGAAACAAAAGAGGATTAGTTTTATGTTTTATTGTTTACTTATGAATGATTGCGCCATGTGACGTATTTTGTTTTTAACTGAATTTGTTTATTTATTTATTATCAATTTTGTCTTCAGTCAATATCTGGTCTTGAGAATGACAGCTTAGCTGTAGAAACTTGTTGACCATTTTAAAACATTAATTGATGAAATGGGCATATTGACTGCATATATATTTTATTATTAATATATGTTTTAAACATAGATTTGGGGATTTGTTGCAAATATATGGCATTTAAATTTCATAGCGACGGATAGTAATCGAGGATAATAATCGATGTGGTTCAATTGTGGGTTATTGCTGGCTCTATAAAATCTGGTGCATGCACACTGTTGTTCTACAGGACTTTGAAAATATTTCACGCTAGTTTAAGTGCAGTTTTTCCGAATTTTCTTTGTATAGAATTGATTTTTCATCATGTATTTATTTATCTAATGGCATACAACAATGATAAATTGTCATTTGTTCATCTGATTCATCATAATGATTCTGGCTTCCGAATATTATCCGGTCTCAGATATACTGCGAAGAGTCGGGCAGCACATTAGGTATTTCATATCTTAATCCAGGTTTCAGAGCTTGCAGGTGGTTCCAAAGCGAGACAGTTTTTGGGAAGAATGCCGTATCCAATTAGGAGCTGGAATTTCACAACAGTTTCTTGTCTTGGCCAGTCAGGTGTGTTTATGTATGGAGGTCTTGCAGGTTATTGTTCTGTATATTTCTAAGCTCATGATATCTTGTTCCTTCATCAGCTTCTTTATACAGGGTGAGTCAGTAGAGAAGGTACATGCTTTGAGAGGTGATAGTATTGGTGATTCAGAACAATAATCTTCTAATGTACATGTGGCCTTTTCTTCAACATTTCAGGGTAATTTAATGAAAACAACCAGGAACCAGAAAAGTGCAGGTGACAGTAAATGAAGATACTGTTATCTTAAGTTTTGTTTAATTTTGTACGTTTCCTCACAAAAGATGTTCAAACACTCCACCACCAACTTCAATGCATTTTGTTGCTCTTGTAGACAGCTGTTGTGTTGCTGATCTGAGCTCATTCATACATTCCTTTACTTGAGCCCAAGCATGTAAAATACAAGTGAGGAGTTTGACTCTGTGCTTGTAGACTTCACTCTTAATCCAACCCCACAAACAGTAAATAATCGGGTAAGATTGGGTGATCTCGGTGGACAAGCATTGATTCCATTGTATCTCAGCTGTCAACGAGAGCATCAAAATACATTCAAATTGGCGATGGAGTATTTGAGCATCTTTTGTGAGGAAACGTACACAACTAAACAAAACTTGAGATAAGAGTATCTTGATTTACTGTCTCCTGCACTTTTTGCAGTTCTCGTTGTTTTCATTAAATTACAGTAAAACAGTTATGAAAACCTATATGTATATTAGAAGTTTTTTGTTCAGATTCACCAGTATTATCACCCCTCAAAACATGTACCTTCCCTGCTGACTCACCCTGTATGGAGTTTAGAGGAATGGTATGATGTATCTGGTTTGAAGCAGTTAGGCAGCTTTCTTTGCTAATGTGTCTCCCTGATCAGTGCCAAAAATCTGGCAATGCCAAGGGATCCATGCAATACAACTTTCTTTTGGGCTTTTGGAACTTTTTTCATCATGTTATAGTTTTTGACCCTGAAGTTTCTATTAGGTCACTGAATTTTTAAAATACTTGCTGCACTGTTATCAACTTTTATTAGGTTGAGGATGTTTTACTAACATTTCCTGTTATTGTAAATGTTTTATAAAATATGCTTCATGGAACATTGTTCTTAATTAATAGAAAATGTGGGGATTATAGCTCACTATGCCACCAGCATAAGCTTAAATGAAAAAAAACCGAAAAACACACATTTTATTGCTGCATATTTTAATAATTATCATATATATATATATACAGTATATATATGGGTGAATTGAGAATACTACATACATTTTTCTTATACATGTAGTATTCTCAATTCACACAAGAGGTAGCGGATATTTGTTCTGACTTACCATCTAGTGACTAACAACAGTTAAGCAAATTTTTAAAGAGAATATTTACTTTATAGCAGTACACTTGTATGTTTAGATGTTATACCTATATTTAAATGTATTATGTATATATATATATATATATATATATATATATATATATATATATATATACGAGGGTGGATCGGAAAGTAACGCACAATAATTTTTTTCTGCCTTGGTATTGCAGCTAGAATGTTGAAATTTCACAGAGATATAGTTTGAAGTTTTCACTACAGATGGTATTTTTTTCCTCAGGCGCACCTCTTGCGAGGGAAGCTTGAACTATGCAACAAAGATGGCGCGCATGCTACAGTCGTCCACCTGCGAGGAACAGAGAAGTGTTGTTCGATTTTTGTGGGCCAAAGGGCATAAACCCAGTGAAATTCACAGGGACATGCGTGGCGTGTATGGGGATGATTGTATGGACAGTAGCAATGTCTCCAGGTGGTGCACATTCTTCCAAGAGGGACGCGTGAACCTTAGTGATTCGCCACGTGATCCGCCTTAGTGATTCCTGGCCGGCAAACGCTTTGAAACAGATGTGGAAGTGAAATCAGCAGTGCGCAGATGGCTACACTCCAACCAAACGGACTTCTACGAACAGGGCATATTGAAACTGGTAACACGATGGGAAAAATATGTTGAGAAAGTTGGTGACTATGTCGAAAAGTAGGTAAAAGATGTAAGTTCATTTGTGATTTTTTTCCCCTTTTTTTTTACTATTAAACTTTTTAAAAAAAATTATTGTGCGTTACTTTCCGATCCGCGCTGTGGACGACTGTAGCATGCGCGCCATCTTTGTTGCATAGTTCAAGCTTCTCTCGCAAAATGTGCACCTGAGAAAAAAGTACCATCTGTAGTGAAAACTTCAAAGTATATCTCTGTGAAATTTCAACATTCTAGCTGCAATACCAAGGCAGAAAAAAATTATTGTCCATTACTTTCTGATCCGCCCTCGTATTATATATACATATATATATATATATATACATATTGATTTTTTTCCACAAAGAATCATAGAAATGCCTTGAAATTAAGTAAGAAATTGAGCTCAGGAAAACAGCAGTTTAACTTTCCCAATACATTTTGTATGTCCTATAGAGTAACAGTGGGAATGTGCATGAGTTTATAGAGTTGTCGCTAGATGCATATATGTTTGAAGTCCTACAGAAAGTTTATGGACCTGTCGCTAGATGGCAGCACATGGCTGTGAAATCAGTTTGATCAACCTTTGAAATAAATTCCCAAACAGTCATTAGAAATGGTTGTACACTAACTTCTCCATCTGTCTACTGCTGGTCTCACATCCACATGTTTCAGTCACAGAAATGGACAATGATCCAGCCAATATAGGGGTGATATGTAGTGAGATTGTTGTATCCCTTCCTGTTATGAACCTGGAGCTGCTATTTATTGTAGTTACCCAAGTTCCTCACAATTGTGGGTGGACAGCAGTTCCGTACTGACCGTAATTCCATGAGGAAATATCTTCTGCAGGGGGACTCATTGCAGCACAAGTCCCATATCTCTACACCAAGGCATCATGGCTTTTTGATAACGTTGAATTGAGAAGAATTGATGAATTGATTGGATTTTAATGATGTAACTGACATTTTCAGATCAGCTGATTACCCTGAATTACCAGTTAGCTATTGAACACCAAGATCTGTAAAACATGGAACCAGCACTGCAAGTAAGTTACTTTGTAAAATTATTCTTAAATATGCCTTAATATGTAGATTGTCATACAGAGACCAGCTCTATATAACCAATGTTAATACAACTAAAAGGAAAACTTTGTCTGTACTGAGATCTGAACTCATGAGATTTACTTTTGCGATTAAATAAATATAAGTTTGTATTTGCCCTGCAAGTTACCTGAAGACTGCTACCATGTAAAGTTGGAGATCATAGATTCAAATCCTCGTTGATGCAGAAATTTGTCTCTGTAGATGTGTTTTATTTCATTTCATATAATAAAGGTGTCTCATTAATACGGGCCTCAGAATTTAATTTTTTACTGTGGCACAGGGTTTACCATGTCTGTAAACCTAATTTTGGTGAGCTAAATTCAAGTATATTAACAGTTTTTTCCATATCACATAAGGTTATTTATCATCGTCAGTAACAAGGATTAGACCTGCTGGTCTGTTCCGATCTCATGTTAGAATTGGTCTATCCATCTTTTACTGTGTCTTCCAACATTTCTTCCTCCTAGTGGTTTGTAATGAAGAATCTGTTTTAGAACTCTATTGCTATCCATTCTAATGATGTGGTCTATCCATTCCTCTCTGTATTGTGTAATTCTATCGAATAGTTTGAATATATTTTTCTTGAATAATAACCACATAATGAGCATACACTAATTGTTTAATATTTTGAAATGGTCCATTCTTATACCTACATTAACAATACTTTTCCAATTTTGGATGATGTCATTAATATACAGATTAAAAAAGAATGGGTGATAAACCACACCCTTGTCTTACACCTCTATTTATTAAAACAGCTTCTGGAACAAGTAACAAATTTTAATTAGTTGGATTGTTATTTTACTATAAACACAAAAACTGAAAGAGACATAAATATGAAACTGTCGAAATTTCAAATGATAAGCAGAGCCATAGATGCAATAGTAAAGAATAAAACAAGAGATTCTAGACTGAAGTTTTATAAAACATTGGCAATTCCTGCATTACTTTATGGGAGCGAAACACGGGTAATGACTAAAAAATTACAAAGTAGAATACAAAGCGCAGAAATGAACTTCCTTAGAAGAACGAAAGGTTGCACAAGATTGGATCGGATACAGAATTAAGACATAAGAGCAGAGTTAAATATATATATCCATTGAATGAGAAAATCAAAGAATATAGAGAGAAATAGTTTAAACATTTAGAAAGAATGAATGTAACAAGATTACCAAGAGCAGCATTCAACTACAAGCGAAGAGGTTCAAGGAATGTAGGAAGGCCAGTGAAAAGATGGACAAAACAACTGTGAGGCAGAACAGGCAATTTTTGCCTAGCCCATGAAGTGAAGAAGAAAAAGAAGTTTTGTATATATTCAGTTCTCTTCATATATCCTCACTTCGCCTTTCATCCATTATTGTATTGCCAGCCACACTCCTCAGAAACCACATTTCTGACGTTTCTATTCTTTGTTTCTGGCTTTGGTTACGATCCATATAGTAGTGTTGCAACTGCCATTGTTTTGTAAAATCCTAAATTGTCTCCTTTCTAGTTCCTTTGAGACTTCGTTTTATGGTGTCCTACATATAATTAAATTTATTTATTTTGTTTTCAATGTCTTCAATTTTTTTATATGATACATTGTATCCCAGGTAATTAAAATTGCTCACTTGTTATATTATTTTATTCTCTAATTGGATTTTTACTCTTAGTGGCTCATACTCTCGAAAAACTATAACTTTTGTTTTCAGAGTACATATTTTCAAGTTGTATGTTTCACATATTTTACTTAGTTTGTATATTACCCATTATAGGCCATCTTCTGTCTCAGATATCAAAACCTGGTTTTTTTGTGCCATGTTGAAATTAAATATTTATTACTTTTTACATTATATGTAATATCCATTATCCTTTAAATTCTTGCATAACCTACAAAGGTTTGGTACAATATCAATTGTACAGTTAAAACAGTTTAAAATGAATAAAATGCCACTAATGTACCTTAAGATCTAAATTAAAGGTGAAATGACTGGTGTTTGTGCTACTGCCAAGGATTTTCTCCTACCAATCACCTACGAAAATAGTAGGCAATATGAAGGCATCCCATCGATCCTGGTATCTTGTTTCCATCACTTTTATGTCTTTATGTAGGTGTCTCCTATATTCTTCACTTAGTGCTCCTAAATTCTCTGGGAAATGTTCAAGATGAGAGTGAATGAACTGTAACTTCAAGCTCATCCCAGTGCCCTGAATTTTTGAAGCATGGTTTCACACTTTTCTCATATTCATCAACTTTAGCATTACACCAGACACTTCTCGATGGCGTCCTTATATGTTTCCAAAACTTGTAGTTCCTTATCTGACATGCAGTTTGTAAAAGCAACAAGTTTGTGAATCTATGACCATGAAAAAGTCTTCCTTCACTTTTGCCTCCAACAGTAACAGAATTTTTTAGCAATATATTGGTAACAAGGGTCATTTATGTCCAAAATTTTAACAAACTGCTTCATAAATTCTAGTTTTGTGCTCAAAGGAAGTAGCAATATTTTTTTTTCAGAATAAACTAATGTGCGATTTATTACAATTCTTATTCCTGACACCAGTTGATTTTTCTTGGTGAATTTGTAACATTCCAGTGCCTTTTGGCTGGCTCAGAGTCTCAGTCACATGAAAAACACAGAAATGTCATGTATCTTCTTTGTTGCCCCAATAAAATACTGCATACTTTAAGGTCACAGCACATGTACCACCTGTTTCATTATATCTCATTTCTTCTACAATAGTACACTTGTTTATATGTGCATACTGAATGAACTACTGGAACTGTGGCTAATTTTTTCATATTATCCAGAAGAATGCCATTCCGACTTCTTTTGCAAGAGACAATAAATATATGCCAATCTGCCGGTTCGTAAACTGTTCCTGGGCAACCATTCAAGCCAGGGATAGAACAATAGTACACAACTTTCCTCTCTTTACAAAATTCTTCATGATTTGTATACCAATAAAAAGTTGTATCAGCAGTTAAAAGATTGTCTTCTTTAAATCTCGAGATAAAAGATCACCTTTATCTTTGGTAAAACCCAAATCGCTTACCAAATTGTTTAATTTTGGTTAATTGATAGGATGCAGATAGTTTTCTTATGATTGTAGGGTCAAATTGAAATTATTTTCTGTGCTGGAAGAGTGCTGTTACTACTGTCTTCTGGTGTTGTTGTGTTAATGGAATAGTAAAATCTGGCCCATTTGCTGGCAGCTTATTCCTTCCGCAGTTTTTCTCCGGGAACTGGGTTATGTAACCAGGAGAGGGTCATAGGATGAATCTACCTTCCGTTAAACATAATGACAAACTACTATGAATAAAATCAGTGATTATATTATAAAATTGTATTAGATTTAGATCTTTACATATTTTAATGCTTCACGTACATGCTGCATACAAGTGGTGGACTATACACTCTCATTTTTTAAGTTAAAAATAGAATGGTGAAAAAATGTATGTGATACGCTAAAAATAGCAACAGATCCATTATCAAAGTATTTGACTTATTTGCATTAATATGTTGAGACTTGAAAGCAAATGTAAATTTTTTCGCCCAATGGGTTGCTGGCTCAGAGGGGTATTATGTGGGGTTCCCACTAATGTAGCATTTCCTCTACATTAAGGTGATGTGGTTGTACCGCTAGTACTCGGTCCTCAGAGCCTCATTTGTAATAGCAGGTTGCACCACGAGCTGGTTGAAGATGAGATTTGGATAGGAGAGGTGATGAAATGCACGTCACTATCCCTTGCAACTACTGGAAAGCCCATCTGCAATGAATGCCGTCTAATAGAATTCCAAAAGCCATAGTTCGCTACTGCTCCCAAGGCAAAAGATCGCTGGGACGTCCAAAAAAGCACTGGATGGAAAATTCCTCTTTGAGACCGTAACAGGCCACATGGCTTAATACTTGCATTGATGATGATGATGCATTAATATATCTCATGCTGCAAAATCTTCGAGGTCTGTGTGATTCATGGTCGATAAATTTCAAGGATTTTAAACAAATCTTAGAAGAAATTTTTTGGGTGAGGCACTTTTATTCTGCTGTGCTTTATAAGGATGTTTGATATTCAACATTGTTACTGATACGTAAAGATGTGAATGTTTGGTAATAATGTTCCAAAAATCAATATAATTGTCAAATATTACGAATTTAATAAAGTTGGACAAGGAATTGGCCGACATTTATTCACAAAATCAAAATATATTCATGAATAAATTAATGACTTGAAATTAATACATGCGAACATATTTTAATGTGAATTTTTCACGAAACAAAGAAAAAAAAACATTTTAAATTTAATTTACTATCCGATTGCCTGGATGTCAACTTATCCCATTCTTCTTTGCACCAATTAGCATACTGAACTTGAAAACTACCATTTTCATGACTATATTTTTTACTTTGTCTTCTTCTTCTCCCTTTCAAGTATTACGCCAAGGCCTGTTATGATCCTATAGAAAATTTTCCCTCCAGCGTTCCATAGGACTGCCCAGAGATCTTCGCCCTCTTGTTATATAATTATAAATAGCTTTGAGGATCCGATTTGAACTCATTCTTTCAAGATGGTGTTTACAATTTAGTTGGTACTGTTTTATTTATTCCAAAATTGGCGTAGTCTTCAATTCTTTTAGGACATCGATGCGTCTTTTCCGATCCCATCTGGTGTAACCCGCTGTTCTGCGCATGGATCTCATTTCACAAACCGTTATTCTGCTTTCATGTTGTCTTTTAGGTGTCCTTGCTTCACTACCATAGGTCAACACTGGTCTAGCCAAAGTGTTATATAAACGTAATCTGGTGTTTTTTTGTACAATGGATGGTTAATAATTCCCAAACTTTTATTATAACTAGTATTTTTTTCAGGGATATCCTTTTCATCCCAGATAGAGAGATAGTGTCCAAGATATTTATATTGATTAGATCTCTCTAAAATTTTATTCTGGAGACATATTTTACTTTGTATGGGGTCCTTCCCATGAAATGCCATAATTGTAGTTTTGTTAATTGATATTTCCATATTAAATTTGGCAGCTATTTTTTGTAGATTATAATTTGATTGTTGCAAATCGTTTTCGGAAAGTGCCAGAAGCGCTAAATCATCTGCAAAAAGAATAACATCGACTTTGAGGTTCCTATTGATGGGTGTGTGTATATATATATATATATATATATATATATATATATATATATATATGTATATATATATATTTGTACATTTTAGTTTTCATCTCTTCTCTACCTTTCACATTGGGATGTTGAGATGGAGGCTAAACCGAAATGAGACTCTCACAATCCGTCACAGTTACTCAGAAAACTGTAAATTCAACAATAATACGAGACCTATCTGATTATATCTATATACATCACTGGGAATGCTAAATCTCATTGTAACCAAAAAAATAGAGGTTGGTTCTGTTGCTCTAAAAAAATTAGTAAATGTTGTATAATGAATCTGCATTATTGTTATTAGTTATTTCTCATACAATCATCTGTAATTGATTTATTCCAAGCCCAAAGTGATATAGCAGTAAATATATGCTATTTATAACTATAAAGCCAGCTTAGAAACTGCTGGAAGTGAGATGGGAATACATAACCTCACATTTAAAATTCGTAATTAGAATATCTCCGCAAATTAACTTCTTTGACAAGGATATCAAGTCACCAATGTACGATCGATATGGTACAACAAGAAATGCCAAAATAAAACTATGTAAAAAATTCCCCCATAAAAAAGGTTAGTTCTGTTGCTCTAAAAAAATTATTAAATGTTGTATAAAGTTTCTGCATTATTGTTAATAGTCATTTCTCATACAACCATCAGTTATTTATATTTTCTTAGCCCAAAGAGATTTAACAGTAAAGATATGCTATTTATAACTACAATGCCGGCTTACAAATCGCCTGGAATTAAGATTAGAATAAATGATCTCACATTTCGTAAATATTGAACATTATAAGTGATTCCGGGTTATGTGGCCGTGGTCCATAGTTGGTGTTGATACCAGACGTTTCGCCCTCAACTGCGGAGGGCATCTTCAGTGGCGAGTGCTTCTAGGCGTGTTTCCTGGTCGGAAGATCTACTTAGAGTGAGCGCTGCGGACGTTGTGGACGTTGTATTGATACTAGTTGTGGGTGCAGGGTGAGTGGGCGTGGCTCTTGCTGATTGGCTAATGGTCGTCTCCTTGTTGTTCCTAGTGTTAATCATTTATTTTCTAGTGTATGATACCAGGCCTTAGACTGTTTGATACCTTCCTCTTTTCTGTTAATATTTTTTCCTTATGCTTGTATATTTCTATAGCCTCTCGGTATAATCTAGAGAAATAGTAGGAAGTTGTGGCTAAAACTTCTGTATAATCGAATAGAATCTGGTGTCCATTCATAATGGCCAATCAGCAAGAGCCACGCCCACTCACCCTGCACCCACCACTAGTATCAATACAACGTCCACAACGTCCGCAGCGCTCACTCTAAGTAGATCTTCCGACCAGGAAACACGCCTAGAAGCACTCACCACTGAAGATGCCCTCCGCAGTTGAGGGCGAAACATCTGGTATCAACACCAACTATGGACCACGGCCACATAACCCGGAACCACTCAACATTATGATTACCGTCCGTGAAAGCCTGCATTCAACTATTGAACATTATAATTGTTTTTAGCTTTTGATGTTGTATTATTCGCTAAATAGTTATTCCAAATCCAACGCAAGGTTGGGTTTTTCATTAGACAGAATCACTCGCGAATTTGTCGCTCGTGATTTTTTCAGAAAAACACGTCTTGTTGGATTACTTTTCATAATATATATATATATACACACAGATATATTGCCTAAATCATTTTTGAAGAGAGAAAAATGTCATGGGTATGGGATTGTACGAGATAGGATAACACAAGTGATTATTTTCTTTTGAAACAATGGTGTCTACTTTGTGTGAAAACATTGCACATGAATTCTGAGGAGTGTATATTTGACATGATGATATATTGCAATTTTCATGTTACAGGATGTCAAAGTTGAAATAAAAACAGAACAGGAAGAACAGACCGACTATCCTGATATTGAACATGAAATATATGCAGCTCCTGGCGAAACGAAAGTTGAGGTAATGTTTTTGTTGGTATTTCCAAATTGTAGGGTGATACTAATGGATCCTTGTACTAGTGACTGCTGCAACAGTGCTGCTGCTCAAACATGGAGCAACTCCCAGAATTGGTTATTCAAATGTGATAGAATTTGAGTTGGAATAGTAAAACAATCCATCATGTAGTAACTGTTGTAAACTAAGCGAATTTTCTTAGATAAATAACACTGGCAACAAAATTTGAACTTTTTTATGTTACAAGGGAGAAAATGTGTGTTTCTAACTTACTTTTTTGTGCTGGTTTCAAGTCTTTTTACGAAACTTTTCCATCACCCAGGGTTTTCGAGTAATCACATGAAAAACATTTTTCGTGTCTATACATTACAATTTACTTTATCTTAGCTGAAATTATATTTGCTCACCCAAAATGTATGTGAATTGGATTTTCGACTGTACTTCACTTAGGAATATCCCTCTTCAGTGTCCAGCAGTAGTCTGCTAACATATTTGGACACCATTTACCCTGATAGCACCTTTCCATTTCCGCGATGTCCTGGTGGAAGCGCTCCCCGTGTTCGTCGCTCACGGCCCGTAGATTTTCAGGGAAGAAATCAAGTTGGGAGTGCAGAAAGTGAATTTTCAAAGACATATTACATCCCATTATCTTGTAGTTCTCAATCAACTCATTGACAGGTTCTCTGTAGTTATCAGACCTGAAGTTTCCCAGAAAATTTGAGACAACATTTTTGAAAGGTTACCATGCAGCTGCTTCTTGCATATTTAACTTGTTCTGAAACTGCGTATCTTTCATCAGTTCCTTTATTTGAGGGCCAACAAATATCCCTTCTTTTAATTTAGCTTTACTGATCCTTGGAAATTTATTTTTTAGGAAGAGAAATGCACTGCCATCACGACCCATTGCTTTCACAAAATCTTTAATCAAGCCTAATTTAATATGTAGTGGAGGCAATAAGATTTTTTTCAGAACGTACAAGTGGTTGGTGAAGAACATTTTCTTGTCCTGTATTAAGTGACTCTCTCTCTCTTTGGCCAGTTCTTTTTAATATAATGATTACTTCTATATCTGCTATTCCACTTGCACAAGAAGCAGCAAAATTTAGTATAGCCAAGCTGTAACCCAAGTAAGATGGCTATAACTTTCAAATCCCCCACATATCTGCCAAGAAAATTGCCATACTTTATAGCGGATATTAAGAGCTTCATATTCTCGTAATTTTCCTTCATACCAACTGCATGGGCTAAAGGAATGGATGGATATATGTTTCCATTATGTAGTAACACTCCTTTCAAACTTGTTTTCGAGGAGTCTATGAATAAACGCCAATCCTCAGATTTATGCTCAACACCCAGTGACTGGAACAACTTCTCAACATCATTGCAGAAAACCAGGTCCATCTCTTTAGAAAAGAAATCCTCAAATTCGATTCGGCCATTGCGGAAAAGAGTTACTTTGGTGTCATCCTGCAGTAGCTTCCATCCTTTCAATCTTGAAGCAAGTAATTCTGCCTTGCTTTTACTTAAACCAAGATCCCGAACCAAATCATTTAAATCCTCCTGTGTTAGAAAGTGAGTTTCATATATAGCATCATCTTCCGCAAAATCTGAATCATTCTGTAAATCCTGAACATCAGAAAGTTCTTCAATCATTGTTATGTGATCTGGTGGAATTGTTATGGGTAAACCTGGCCCATGAAGCACCGGTCGAATTGCTGACTCTAACATTGGATATTTAACGGTGTGTCTTGACTTGGAAGTTATTCCAGATATATTTGTCAAGCAGAAGTAGCAGTCTGTCAAATGATCCTTAGGTTCGCGCCATATTATTGGGACTGCGAAAGGCATATGACGGGATCCTTTCAACCAGCCAGTTAATAGTGTTACACATTTGGTACAACAGATTTCCGGGGCCCATATCTTGTTCTGGTCTATTTTGTTGTTAAAATAACAGTGATAAGCTCTTCTTATTAGAGGAGTAAAATTTCGCTTCTGCGCTTTGAAAGTGAGCTCACCACACACGAAACAGAAGTTGTTTCTATCGTTAACACATTTTCGAGACATATTTCTTATACAAATACAATTTTACGCTTCTCTTAAAATACAATACACTACACTACAATACAATACACTACTTAGTCTTTACAATACGCATCTATCACAATTCACTTGACTACGGATGTCAGCACAGAATTAGATTCTTTCTTTTAAGAAAGCTTCTATTCTACTGCGAACTTAAAACATACAATCACAGTTTTGTAGAAGAATGTCATTGTTGTAAGTTATGAATTCAAGGCAACAATCGCAAAACATTATAAGTCCATTGTTGGCACAATGAAATTAAATATAAATGTAAAATAATCCTTCTAATCATCATGTTATATACCAAAAATGCTAATAAATAGGAAAATAATTATTTTCAAAATTACAAAAGAATGGTGGGTGGTGAAAAATGTCTGACTTCTTTTTTGGAATCAGCAGATGAAAATACATAAGAATCACCCAAAATCTTTTATGTAACAAAATAACTGTTGACCAGTGTAATTTAAGGTTTGCTTTTGCTAGTTTGTGGAATGTATGTTCCTTTTTTTAATTAAATTATATGCATCCAAATTAATTGTGAGAAATAAACATGGTTGCCATTAGAGAGATTTTAAAATTTTGCCTTTTGTTTATATGCCCATTTCTATTGGCCAGATTTTTATTTATTTTCTTCTTGAGATTACATTTATCATTGTTATTCATTGACATACAATATGGTTTGCTGCAAAAAAAAATTGAAAATTGTAGCTGCTGGAGTGATTTTTAAATTTTTGCTTCAGGTTAGCTTTCACTCTAATGGTCTGATTTTTAAACTCGGCTTTACATTTATAAGGTTGGTAATTCCATTACAGTCCTTGGGGTAGTAGGAGGTTAAGGCTCTAACTATTCTAGACAATCTGCTCAAAATTTCTTCTGGGTTGTCAGCCTTGCATGATGGCCGCCTCTACCTTCAAATGTGTAAAAGATGAAGGACTACAATTCATTTGTATTAATAAGCTGTTAGAGCACACTCTATTGAGTAACACTAACAAATTGTGGCAGAAATTTAATATCAATGAAACTAATTACACAGTCTCATATAGAAGTAGATTATGTAATGTGGATGATTCAATTAATGACAGATGAGGGAAATTTTGAAGAAAAGGCTGAATTCAAATGCCTAGAAACAATAATTACAAATGGGTCAGTTGCACCAACAAATTAAACATAAACTCAATGCTGGAAATGCATGCTATTTTCTATTAGAGGGACTCTTGTCATGTCCACTTCTTTCATAAGAACATTAAAAAGAATATTTGTAAAACTGCTGGTCTCTCAGTAATATGGATGTGAATCATAGCGTTTACTTTAAGAGAGGTGAAAGATTTTGAAATAAAGTCATAGGACATTTTTTGGACCAAAGAGAAATGAACAGACAGATGAATTGAAAGACTAATAACAGTGATATCAATTTTAAAATTTGTACCTTATAAAACAATATTCCTCAACTATAATAACTTCTCTTATAAACGTCATCACACTATTGAACTTTAGGCCTTTCAAAGACTTTGTCCTCAGGAATACTTATGGTACTGAAATTATTTTTATATTTCATACAGAGGTCTTTGGTTATTGGGTGTGTTCTCATTTAGAGTATTTTCATTTTCTCCTTCCTTGATAATTTCTATCTCTTCCTGGATATTGATTTTTTGTCTATTATTCTCTTTGTGGATTATTGAAATTGTTTTATCTATGAATTGATGGTCTGTTTCTCAAGTGTGTTCAGCAAAACTTGATTTTCTTTCCTTTTAATAAAGTCTGAGATATGTTCGTTAACATCTTAATTTAAATCTTCTTGAAGCAGAAAATAAAAATAAACTAAATGAGGATGCACTGAACAACCAAAGCCCTCTGAATGAAATATACAAATAATTTCAGAACTGTAAAAATTACTCAGGTTGAAGCATGTCTTTGCAAGGCTTAGAATTTTAATAGTGTGACGACATTTATGACAGAAGTTATTAGAGTTGAGGAAGACTGTTTTATAACGTACAAATATTAAAATTGCAATAACTTTAACCTGAACAGTGTTCAGACATGATATTAAAAGTATAGATACTAACAGTGAGATACACAATGTTTATGGAAAACCAGATATAATAAGAACAGTTAAGTCTTGTAGACTGCGATGGGCACATCATGTGGCATGAATGGGAAAAAGAAGAATGACATATCAATCCTCTCGAAGGAAAACGCGGCTGAAATCACCCAGTGATGGGCCCAGGATTGGGTGTGATTGGAGGGAGGAAAATTATATGTGTATGTTGAAAAACATTAGCTCACGATAAGGATACGTGGAATCTTTAGTCCCCACGGCCATGAACCTATGACAGTGCCAGTGAGTTAGTCAGTGGTAATAATAATAGTCATGATAAAAATATTAATATGTGTAGGGATTGTGTTAAAAATATTAGAAGACATTTTGTACATTTTCCTTGTTCTGACGCACAGGTCATGCTTATCTTGCTGAATATTCTATCAGTTCACATTTCATTACTTGACATCTAAAACAAGGACAGAAGGTAATCAATGAAATGGGTACCTCTATCGGAGCTGCAGTAGCATTTACCATATTTCACCATAGAGTAGAATAATGTCGGTGTACTCCTTATTTATAAACATAGCAGGGACACCTCAAAATATGAAGACCTACTGTTGTTATTACCCACTTCCACACACAAAATAGAAACAACATATGTGGAGTTGGCATTCATAACCCTTGTTCTTACCCTTTCTAGCTCTGTGGCAGTCTGTTCGAGTTCCACTGCTAATTTAATGGAGAATTTGTTTAGGCCTCCAAACTTTCTCTGCTGACAGAGAAATATCTAAGATAACACTGAATGGTGCAGATGTACCATTTGTTATGTATATAGAAAATATACCAAACTTTGTCTGTCTGTTTTGCCGGCCACATCTGATGTTGTGAAAAATGAAATTAAAAACCTTGATATTGAATAAGAGATAACTCTTAATTTGGTTAGTTCACTTTTTATGGAAAATATGGGCCATCAAAGTAAAAAGTTTTTTTTTATTTGTCATTGCAATCATTGGTTTTGGTACCTGTTTATATAACTTAATTAAGCTTGGGAATGTGGAATGATCACAGCAATTACCCCAGTTGTCTTGTGAAAATGTCACCAGCATTGGCTTTGCTGACAAAAGGATTACTTATGCTGAAAAGATTGAAGGCAATAACCCAGTGCCTTGGTCAAAACAATGACAGTCTTTCGCCCTAAAAATACAACCGTCAAGAAATGAAGATGTGGGTTCCACTAGTGTACAATTTTCCAGAGGTGAAATAGTCTATCATTGGGTTCTTGGGTCAGGAACTATTTGAGGGAATCCATGGCAGTTGGAAATTATGGGTCAGGATAGGGATAAATTGAGAGCTTATGCCTGCATGGCCTTGAATCTGAGGGTTCATATCAACACTCTCTATCGGTTCGATAATGCCAGTAGTTTTTAGTATGATGAAAATGTGTTATAGTTTATAACAACTTCTATTCCAAATTGTTCAGTTTATATAAAGTATAATAACACTGGGGAACAGTGATTTTGGTGCCTTAATGTTTTCACCTATTTATGGGTATATTTGGGTCACTGATTCCAAAGATGATTTCAGTTTCGTCCTATCAGCTCTAGTTTTTGAGATAGAGTTTATTCAAATTATATACCAGTTCAAAAATACTGGTCCACATATACAACTATATTACTCGCATACAATTAAATACAAAAGAACAAATACTTTCTTTTTCATGAAACAACTGTATCTATATAACTACCATAATTTATTTACACATTAGTTCTCGTTAGAATCATTAATTTTCCTCCATCAGGTCGCAGAATCCCCGTTTCTGTGATTTCCTCCGATGTAATGATCTTGGACATTCTCGGTGGATGCTCCAACAGTAGTCCGCCATCATATGTATACCCCACCGTCCACGATACCTTTCTTCCATTTTACTTAATTCCTGGTGAAAACGCTCACACCCTGTTTCCTCACTTACATCTCCAAGATTGTCTGTAAATCGATCCAAATGACTGTGTAGGTAGTGTAATTTGATGCTCATGTTCCAACCTAGTGCACCAAAAGCAGTGAGGCATATTCTCCACTAGTTCATCACTATTAGGAGACTTATAGTTTCCAAGTAAAATTTTTCACTACCATACAGAACGAAGACCATGCGGCTGCTTCAGTATCATTCATTGAGTCTTGAAATTGATGGTCATTAATAAGTTGGCGGATTTGTGTGTCCATCCAATATACCTGCTTTTATTTTTTCCTTACTCAGTGCAGGAAATTTTGTAACATATGTAGCCAAAACATGTTCCATCTCTATTCAACGCCTTGATGAACTGTTTCATTAAACCAAGTTTAATATGGCAGTGGTGGCAAGATGATGTTGTTTCTGTCAACCAAAGGTTCTGCAACGATGTTTTTTTCTCCAACGGTCATGCTTTCTTCTAAGAGGCCAATGCCTTCTCACCCAATGTTGATCTTTGGCTCTAGAGTCCCATAAAACATATAAAGCATGGGTATTTGGTGTACCCACCTTGTTGTCCTAGAAGAAAATTCACCATCTTGAGATCGACACACATTACCCATTGGTGATCACGGTAAGAGATCTTCTCTAGCACTGTAGCTATTGTATGTTGATTTTCACGCATAGAAACTGAGTGACCAATTGGGATTGACCTGTATATGTTCCCATTATGCAAAAGAACACATTTTAGGCTGCTGTTTGGAGCTATCTATAAAATAACCGCCATTCACTTGGTGTGTATTTTCTTACACCCAGCTTCATTAACAGTCCTTCAAACATTCATACAAAAAACAAATTGATTTTCTACTGTGAAGAATGGCAGGAAGTTCTGTTTCTCTTTTGCGATAGACTGTGACCTTTGTTCCCGGTAACAGACATGTTTTTTAGTTTCTCTGCCAGCATGGAAGCTAACAACTCAGATGACTTTCTTGGAAGACTTAGATCCCTTATGAGGTCGTTCAGTTCCGCTTGACTAAAACCGGATGAAACTGATGAAGGTCCTGGGAAATCGCTGTCATTTCCCTCAGAATAGCTTTCAGTTGAATCATCCTCTTCTTCTGGTGACTCTGGAAGACTGGTAAAAATTGGAACAGGTATCTCCTCTGAATGTGGAACAGGGCGTCTTGCGGAGCGTAGATTGGGATATACCCATCTATTCCGGTTTTTGCTATTGATGGCCTTTACATTGACTGAACAAAAATAGCAGTCATCCACTATGGTTAATTTGTTCTCGCCAGATCATTGGTTCCCCAAATTTCAAGCATTTCCGTTTCCCATTTGTCCATTGTCGTAGATGCTCTGTGCACGTTTTACATACAATGTGAGGTGCCCAAGGCTTATCTTGATCTCCCAGTTGTACTTTGAAATAGGCCAAATAAGCTCTTCTTACAAAGTCAGTTATAGGTTTTCTTTGTTGAGTGAATGTGTACTCCCCACAGATGAAACCAAAACACATCAGGATTATTCACACATTTTCTTCGTGTTTGAGCCATGTCAGTCTAGAAAAAGGATAAACACATTGTCAAATTAGTAAAATTACATATGCAAACGGCAACAACAACATGAATATAACTTGGATTAAATCAATTAGTATTATGCAAACAATCGATTTACAATGGTGGTACATAAGAGGCAGTATCATCAATATCTTGCAAACTAGAGCTGCTGCACCAAAATGGATGACATTTTTGGAATCAGCAGTGCCGAAATACCCAGAATCAGGTGAAAAATTTCAGGCACCAAGAAAAAAATATTTTTTTGTTCCCCAGTGTAATTTATTATTGTAAATATGTTTCTATAGATCTACCATAATGGTACAGTATATAAAAATGAACATTTTCGAATTGATACTCATGCATGCACACACACTATAAGAATCACATGCACCTAAAATGTGAACCAGACAAATGATGATATCCAGTAAATTGTATTCTTCGGTGTTGTTTGAGGCCAGTATCACTCATCACTTAGTTTTATTTGATGTTGTTTTTTGTGTTTGGTTAAAAGTATAACTAGCTTATATTAAGTATTATGAATTTTAAAACACTTACTTTCTTACTCACTGGCACTATCGAACCCGTAGGTTCATGGACGCGCGGACATAAGCTCTGCATACATTCCTATCCTGAGCTAATGCTTTCCAATCATTCCCTGTACAATCTACTTCCCTCAAATCATAGTTAATGTTGTTCTCCCACCTCGTTCTTGGTCTACCAACTGGGTGTTTTCCTTCTGGCTTGCCTACAAGAAGCCTCCATGCAAGTCTTTTCATCCCCCATACGTGCAACATGGCCTGCCCATTGCAGTCTACGAGACTTAACTGTTCTTATTATATCTGGCTTCCTATAAAGACCATGTAGTTCATTGTTATGTAGTCTTCTCCATTCAATTTTAAAACACTATTTTGAAAAATTGTATTGTTAAGAAGTCAGTGCTTCACAAATCAGCCAATTTAATATCTCATTTCATATCAGCGAATAACATTTTTCATCATAGAAATGTTTGATGAATTGATAGGTAAAAATTTAATTCGATCCATGGTTGTCAATCAACTTACAGATGGTATTAATACAAGTGTGCATAAGCAGCATTTAAGTGTAATAATGAACAAAATATTTTCCATATGACGGATCATATCATCAGACAAGAACTAAACATGTACCTTAAAATCATTGAAGGCATTTAGTTATATAACAATAAAATGTTAATTGATGAAATAAAATACAAGTAATAAAATGTTATGGGAAACTTTAGACGATTCCAACATTACCAAAAAATTAGTAGAAGCTATAAAAGCATTATACAAAGGATCTATTTCGAAAATAAAAGTTGGAAATCAAATAACAAAGGGATTTACTATTACAAAAGGTTTAAGGCAAGGTTGCAGTTTATCTCCAAATCTATTTAAAAAATATCTCGGAAGAGTACTAAGAGACTGGAGGAAAAAATGTCAAAAAATGGGCATACCTATCCAAAATACACATGTATATTCATTAAGTTTTGCAGATGACCAGGTATTAATAGCACAAGACCACGATGACATAGAATATATGGCAAGAAAACTGAAAGAAGAATATGAAAAATGTGGACTAGGGGCCTATATATAAACATTGAGAAAACTAAATATCTGTGTATAGGAGAAGAAATGGAAAATATAAATTTCAACAATGGAGAAGAACTAAAACCTGGTATTGAATGCACTTATTTAGGAACAAAATTAGACCATTCAGGCGATAACACAGTGGAAATTAAAAATAGAATCGCACAAACAAAACAAGCAATAAATACTTTAAACTCTGTTTGGTGGAGCAAAAATATTACAAAAAATAGAAAATTACAAATATATCAAACCATAATTCAGAGCATTTTAACACATGGTGCTGAAGTTTGGCAAATTCCTACCAGGGAAATGAAAACAATTTTAAGTACAGAAATGGATTTTTTAAGATCAGCTGGAAAATCTAGAATGGGTAAAATACGTATGAAATAAAGAAATAAGGGAAATTACGGGTGTACAAGAGGAACCGGACATCATAGACAATATAGAAAAAAAGATTACAGTGGTATGGTCATGTCAAAAGAATGCCAGAGCAAAGATTGCCTAAAATTGCTATGGAATGCATCCCAATGGAAAGGAGGAAGAGAGGAAGACGAAGAAAACTGGGATAGAAGGGGTGCAAGCGGCTATGAATAGAGGAATGGAGGAAGATCAATGGATGGATAGAGAGGAATGGTGTTTGGTTTCCGGAAGACGGCGGCAGCTGCCATGATACCGGATGATGATGATGAATAAATGCAAAGCAATTTAACTGATTCATCCATAATGTAGCAGGATTTTAAAAAATTGCAGGTTATTGAATAATTTATCTACATGAGAGGAGCAGGTGGACGTAACGAATTTGCAACTCTCGAGCTGCACTACCGGCTATTAATTTATTAAAAAAGGACATTTGCTTGCTCTTGAGGCACCTAGTAGGTCGTCGTCCCCTGGAACTAAATGGAGATCGTTATTATTCTCTGCAGGGAAACAGTTCACATGTGCAACTGTTTTATCATAATTTCTCAGAAAAACAATATTGTCCTAATATTCCAGAGAATGGATATAAATGGTATGATCATTTTATACCTGGGGCAGGAATCACACATTCTATAAATAGACGAGCCAGGTTGCAATTTGCTCCCCTTATAAATCACATCCTCACTCATGACACATCTTACTAGAAACAAAATTATGTGTGGCGAATTGGCAGCATATCTTCTAAGGGTGACATTAACAAACCCGAAGACCATCTGGACAGCTATTAGACATTAACGTGTATTATTAATGTTTTGAACTTTTATAGGAATAATTCACTATGAGGTTTAACTTAAGATAAAAATCAAATGTTAAATACCTCTCCTCATATTAATCTTCTAAGTAGATTGCAAGTTTGGGTTCATGGTGTACCCACGTGAGTACCATTTTGCAGACTGATGTTATGTTGATTGGAAGAACCATTTTCTTCTTCTTCTTCCCTCTGTTAGTGGACCGATGAACCTCTGGATCAGGTCAAAAATGGAGAAGTGGAAAAGTCAGCAGTAACTGCTCATGCTTGGTCCGTAAACATCTATTTGAATCAAAAGCTAGTCCAATTAAACAAATAGATAAACAAAAGGAACTTACAGTTTGAGAAAAACTCCACATTCTGAAAAACGAAGAAAAACTTACGAACTTCGAAATTCCTGCAAATTCCAACCTGAACCAGAGGTTCATTGGTCCACTAACAGAGGGAGGAAGAAGTAGAAGTGGGTCTTCCGATCAACATTATGATAGTCAGCAAAATGGTGTTGAGAATGGGTTTGCTATGAACCTGAAATGGCGATCTTCTAGGAGAGATATAAAGCATTTGTTGTTATCATCTTCTTCTTATTCTTCTTCCTTCCAAGTATTAGGCCAAGGCCTGTTATGATCCTGTAGAAAATTATCCATCCATCGTTTATAGGACGGCCCAGTGATCTTCGTCCTCTTTGGTATATAATTATAAACAGCTTTGGGGAACCGATTTGAACTCATTCTTCCTAGAATGTGTTTCCAATTTAGTTGGTACTGTTTGATATATTCCAAAATTGGTGTAGTCTTCAATTCTTTTAAGATATTGGTGTTCCTTTTCTGATCCCATCTGGTGTAACTCGCTGTTCTGCTCATGAATCTCATTTCACAAGCCGTTATTCTGCTTTCATGTTTTCTCTTTAGTGTCCATGCTTCACCTCCATAGGTCAACACTGGTCTAGCCAAAGTGTTATATAAACGTAATGTGGTGTTTTTTTGTACAATGGATGGTTTCATAACTTGATTAATAATTCCCAAACTTTTATTATAACTAGTAATTTTTTCAGGGATATCATTTTCATCCCAGATAGAGAGATAGTGTCCAAGATATTTACATTGATTAGATCTCTCTAAAATTTTATTCTGGAGACATATTTTACTTTGTATGGGGTCCTTCCCATGAAATGCCATAATTTTAGTTTTGTTAATTGATATTTCCATATTAAATTTGACACCTATTTTTTGTAAATCATAAATTGATCATTGCAAATCATTTTCGGAAAGTGCCAGAAGAGCTAAATCATCTGCAAAAAGAATAGCATCGAGTTTGAGGTTTCTATTGATGGGTATATATCCTCGTATTTTCCTCCATTCATTTATTAATTTATTCATATATGTAATGAAAAGTAGCCGTGAAGTTCCACATCCCTGTCTTACTCCAGTGTTGATCTTTTCCCATGATGATAATTTGCCGTCTTGGTTGACAGAGATTTCATTGTCTTTATAGATGTTGAAGATATTAGTAATATATTGTTGTGGAACGTTATCATCAGCTAAAATTTGTAGTAATATATTTCTGCCTACCTTGTCAAAAGCCTTTTATGAAGTCAACGAAGGCAATATGAGTTCTATATTGAATTCCTTTTGCTTTTCTAATAGTAGTTTTAGAGTGAGGAATCCATCTGTACAAGATCTACCCTTTCTGAATCCATTCTGCTCTTCTCCAATTATATTTTCATAAATTCTTTTCAATTTATACTTATCTATATTAGCATAAATTTTATATCCAGAGTTCAACAAGCTAATTCCACGATAGTTATCTTTGATTTGGCGATTTCCTTTTTTGAAGACTGGTATTACAGTGGATTTGTTCCAGCTTTGTGGTGGTTCTTGTCCTTCCCATATCATATTAAGGAGAATAAGTAATCTGTCTAAAAAATGTAGTTGAAAATTTAGATAATTCTTGATTAATGGGGTGTTCTCTGGGAGCTTTGTTACTTTTTAATGATTTAACATCATTAGTTAAATCATCTATAGAAATTTGTTCCGAAGCAGTGTTATTAGAGATTGATATTCTTAATAAATCATCCTTTTGTGTCCATAAATGATGAAAGTAGTTAAGCCATGATTCTTTAGATATACAATTTAAATGTGCATTTTCTTTTGAATCATTATTTAAATTTTTTAAAACTTTATATATTTTTGGTTGAGGCCTAGTGATATCATTTTCAAAAATGATACAAATTGTGTCCAGCTTTGTCTATGTATTTTGCGAACTTCAATTTTAGCTATGGCTCTCTTCCTATGATACTCTACTTTATCTTCATCTTTTTTTTGTAGACAAGAATTTTTTGTATGTTTCACGTTTATCATCAATTACTTTTTTGATGTTTTCATCCCATATCCATAGTAATTTTTTTCGATTCCATTTAGTTTTTAATACCCAGGCCAGGTAATAGTGGGATCACGGAAAAGACTTACTTTATAAGTATGGTCCACATTTTCAAATTTTATATTATTAATTTTATTTTTCCATCTCGGTGGCATACGGATTGGACAAACAAGTAAGTAATGGTCTGATTCGATTTCAGGTCCTCTGTAAACTCTTGTATCAAGAACTCTAGATGCTAATTTTTTATTACATATAGCATAGTCGATAATTGATTTCAGGCCCCTGGCTTCCCATATATATATGTGACTACCCTTGTGGTTAAATACTGAGTTCATTATTGTGAATTGATTAAACATGACAAAATCAATTAACCGTAAGCCATTTCTATTTTAGGTTTGCTCTCCATATGGTCCTATATATGTATCAAATTTAGTATTACCAATTCTGGCATTTATATCACCCAAAATTATAATCATATCATTATTATTAATTGTGCAGATAACTTTCTGGATGTCATGATAAAATTTTTCACTTTCTTCTTCATCTCCTTCTACAGGTGCATATATACCTATCACTGTTAAGTATCCTAGAGATAATATTGTTCAGATTTGAATTATTCTTTCATTCCAAAGTGTATAGCTATGTATTGAATTTCTAAATCATTTATGAATCATGATGGCTACTCCTGCTTGTGCACGAATATGTTTTTTTACACCACTATAAAACTGAATGTAATTTTGAGTTTCTGTGCCTTGTAATTTCTTTTTTGTTTCTGATATTACAGCTAATGAAATCCCCTATTTGCACAATATATCATCTAATTGGTCATCTTTATAGTTAATCCCTTGTACATTACATGTGCTAAAAAGCAAAATATTTTTTTTCTTCCAAGAGTTGTCCTTTTTCATGCTTTGGTCGTCATTAGTTTGATCCTTCCGGGAAATTCTCATGTAAGACTTGAAAGCATAATAATAGTCCCTTCGATTGGTTGCTGGCCAAAGAAGGCAAGGCCAGTGATGGGGCTGCTATCTTATCGCCTCTGGTCAGGCTTTTCTGGAGAAGAAAAAGAAAATAAAATAAAGGAAAGATTAAATGGAAGAAAGGAAAGACTCCTTAGCCCTCAGATACCCTAATAGCGTCGGGGTCGAAAAAACAAGAGTTAACCAAGAGAAGTTAGATAGTAAAGTTAAAAGAGTGCAAAACACAAGTAAGTGGAAGAAATGTTTTGCTCAGCTTGGGCACCTTGTGGTCGTCATCCACGTATCCCCTGGATGAAGTGTTTTATCACTTAGGATTTGTTTCGAAAATGTAATTAAAAGATTTTTCGAAATTTTGAAATAAAGAAAAAAGTTAACAGACAGAAGAAGAAATTCATGAATTTGACTAAAAAATGCAAAAACAGACACGAGGAACAGAATTATCTTTGAAGACAAAAAGGAAAGAAATGATACATCTAAAAGTTTCCAAAGTAGAATTACACTTAATGAAGGTAATGTAGTTAATCTTTCTGAAGTAGCTTTGAAAAAAGAACAACTTAGTTTGCTCAATCAAGGTTTAAAAACTTGTATCAATTATTCAGATAATGTTAAAGATTTTGTTGCAGGTATTGAAATTGCGATAGAAAGGTTAGAAAATGAGGAAAAAAAACATCATTCGGAAAGGAAGTGAAAAAAAAAAATTAGAGGAAATTAAAAACACTCCCAAAATATATTGGCAAATAAAAATATGGCCATTTTAAAAAAGATAAACTACAAAAATATAATATTTTCTAAAGCTGATAAGGGGAATAAAATAGTAATTTTAGAAAAATCTGAATATATCAAGAGGATGGAAAACCTTTTAGAATCAAAAGAATATTTGGAACTAAAAAAGGATCCCCTACCAAAAACTATAAAAACTTTTGACAAAACTTTAAAAACAAATTAAGCATATAATTTCTGATAAAGAAATTTTAAATTGAAAGTCCCAAATTCTTCTAATCCTCGAATGTATGGTCTCCCCAATAATCCATAAAATTAGGAACAAAATGAGACCTATAATTAATAATATAGGGTCACCGTCTTATTATTTATGAAAATGGTTGGTACAGAAATTAAGAGTTTTCCAGAATTTGAAAATAAATGTATTGAAAATTCTTTACAACTAGTTGATGAATTGAATAACATTAGAGTGGATCACAATAACAGATTTGTGTCTTTTGATGTTGTTTTATTGTTTCCGAATGTTCCCATAGAAAAAATGTTGAATTTTTTGGAAAAATGGTTGAGTTCTTTGGATTTAAAAAAAGAAGTAATAGAGGAATACATCAACCTTACAAAATTTAGTATTGAAAATTCTTATTTTACTTTCAATGGTCAATTTTACAAACAAGTTTCAGGTTTATGTATGGGAAATTCTCTTTTGCCATTTTTGGCTAATGTATACATGAGTTATGTCGAGTGCCATATCACCAAGGCTTACCCATGGATTTTCAAGAGTTGGTACAGATATGTAGATAATATTTTTTCGATAATAAATTTTAAACATGTTGATGATGCGTTGAAATTACTTAATCTACAAGATGTATCAATTAAATTTACCATAGAATCAGAAATTGAAAACCAAATTCCGTTTTTGGATTTATACATAATTAGGAATGAAAAAACTCAAAAAATTGAATTTGATGTATACAGGAAGGATACACATACTGATAATTATATCAAATCAACAGGTTTCAATCCTCTGGCACATAAACATGCAATATTTAATAGCCTCTTATATAGATTGATAAATGTCCCACTAAAAGGAGAACATTTTAAGAAAGAATACAAGAATATCCTAAATATAGCCAGATTAAATGGTTTCAATAAGAGTATAATATCAAACAAATTAAAGTAATAAAAAAGATAAAGCAACTTATAGAATGCTCTACGCTACAATCTGTTAGTAAAGAAAAGAAGAATTTCAAGAAAAGTACTTACCATCCAGTAGTACATAGGAAATTTCAAAAAATGTTTGACAAACACATTTCTTTGGCACGAATAAATAAATTTATTGTGGAAAAACTTCTAAGTGCCAATAAAAAAATCAACATCCCAGACAGTAAGAAATCTGGACTTTATCAAATAAATTGTAATATTTGTATCAAAGTATACATAGGAAAAACAAAAAGGAATTTGGAAACACGCACTAAAGAACATTTTAGAAATATTAAAAGTTGTGAAATTGAAAAAGAGGCAACACTTTTGAAACAATTGGATATACAATTTGAATATACAATTTGGTAAAAGAGCTTCATTCAGAAGAATTAATATCGATCAATGAACTTGGACATTCCGGTGGATACAAATTTAATTACAAAGTTTATAATCCCAACCAAAGATGGAAGCACAATAGGTGATGTTCTTAGAGAAATCAAGAACCAGAGAATTTCATGAGTGGAAGCCATGACTGAAGAGGGACAAGATATTGTCTGAAACCGCAGGTATCAAATAAATTTGAAATTATATGAGATTAGTCTTTAAAAATATGTTCTCCGCTCACTATTAATGATATGACCTCATAATGTTTAATTTCCAATATTAATTTAAATATTATGTGGATGTGCCTCTGTAACTGGTTGTAATGTCTAAGCTCAATTATGCATCAGATGTGCAGGGTGTCTAAAACATTTCACCCTTCTCAGGCATCAGTTTTTTTTCGAGGGCAAAAGGTACATTTTGAAAATAATTAATTTCATACAAATGTTAATAAATGCTACTTCAATCATGCATTTACTTATAAAACCATCATATACCTTCTTTTCTTTGCAGATATCTATCACTGATGTGCTTCAAAATGACATTTTATTGTTTTACCTAAATAAAGTTACTGCGAAAGTGGTATAAGTCTGACTGGCCAGTTTAACTCTACACTTTTTATACACTCTACAATAGTAAGTTTCTTCTCAAAATAATAGGAATATGAATAAATAATAATGTGAATAAATTAATATAAATAATTATATAAATAGTGCACCTACATAAGGAAAAGTTCTTCATAACTGTATAGGGTCTGTTAATGTTTTCTTTTTTTTAATGATGTAAAGAAAGATTTGAGAGTTTGTTTTGTTCCTAAAGTTCTCCTTTTGTTTGATACATTTTGAAACACACTTGATGTAGAGTAGGTTTTGACATGCAAGGTCCACGGAAATAAATTGTCTCTTTCGACTCACTTTCTGTTCTGCATACAACACAGGGATTTGCCCAAGATCCTTTTGGTGTTCTTCCCATGAAATGTTGTAAGCCATTTAATTTTTGGAATGTTGGGCCTTGTTATTATGGGACCCTTACCGTACTTACTGGGAGTTTTACGGGTACTCATGCATTCAGAAACAAGAGATTAACAAGTTATTTTTCTGTATTTTTTGTGAAATACAGGGATCTTATTGTATATGTTTTAGATGCATGGTGTACAATATATACAAGTGTAATTTTATAAGTCATGGCAACTATTTCTTATGAGCCAATAAAGCTGCAACAGCAAAATTCAGTATATACAAGTCACTGGTATGCCCTTCACAATGGTGGTACAAAACTGGGATCCAGATTCAGGAGGATATGGGTGAGGGAAAATGAAAGGTGCATAAATAGAAATCATTGTTTTACTTCTATTACATGTGAAGAAAAAAGAAACTCATATAACCCACAGCTAACACACTTCAAAATTTTAATTGAAGATGCTGCTGCATGTGAAGCACTTTACAAACAGGGAGGATATCTTAACATGGTGCACATAGACACATCACAAACAGCTAATAGTATTCAGCACCTTCCTCATCATCGGCAAAAATGTAAGCCCTGGGGGATTATATTAAAGGTTGTTAATTGTGGGTTAATTTAACATTTTTTCTTCACATGTAATAGAAGTAAAACAATGATTTCTATTTATGCATATTTCAATGTCCCTCACCCATATCCTCCTGTACCACCATTGTGACTCTCACTTGTATATACTAAATTTTGTTTTCAGCAGCTTTATTGGCTGATAAAAGTAGATGCCATAACTTATGAAATGACCCTCGTACGAATTTACAATAGACATCTAAAAGAACCAAAAAAAGTTTCATGTACCATTTATAAGTGTGTCTACAAAACTGATACTGTGCAATGCAATTATGTATCCTATCAACTCTGCCCATGTGCTTGGTGTACTCCACGACTAAATTTGGTTTCACTGTTGCTGGTTGATAAGGATACTTTGAAGATACTGGTGTCATTTCCACCCCCTTTTCAATAAGTACTCAGAAGAGTTACAGTTCTTCTATCCCTCGATGTGAGAGCCAGTTTCTCTGTTTTCTAAAACTAATTACACCCCTCTTTTTTCTTCTTTTAATTTTATTTGGCTGTAGGGAATTTGACATATTTGTTCTATTGCTCAGCACAATACCTGTTGTGACAATATTCATCTTCCATAATTCATCTGCTAATTCAGGTGAAGTATATCACCTGTCATTATAAATATGGAAACCTTGAGGTGGGTCTGTAGGAGGGATGAGGTTCAGTCCTTTACAACTTGGGTGGTTTTCAGGAGATCAGAATCTGATTGAATATTTCCCATGTAGGGGTAGAAATTAGACAGAATTGCCTGAGAGCGAAAATACTTTCATTCCAAATTTTGGCTGGTTTATTTGTGTTGTAATCTTTGACTTTCACTCTCCCCTTGAAGCTGATTGTGCTTTCATCGAAAGATATGGAAGGTCCTGGTGAGTAGAAGAGAGATTGCTTGTCCCACATTTTTTCCATCACATCCTGCATCAATTTCTCATTAGCTAACTTTTTGTTACCTTCTTCAAGGGCAAAATGTATATTCCAAAACAGAGGAGAAATTTGTCTCTTGGAAACACATCGCCAAAAAAAGGAAAATTTGTCTAGACAGGTTCTGGGAAAGTAGTTCTTGTTAGCAGGACTGGGATGAAGCCCCATATTGAATACCATGCCGAAAAACAGTTCTATATCAGAAACTTTTGGGGGAGACCATGATGCAATTCTACCTCTTTTAGTTAAGAGTGTTAATAATTTTTGTTTGTCTGACCGTGAATTCAGGTTTCCTTCATTATATCAAGAATTAAAAAAAAAAGATGAAAATATTCCACTGGATCGCTATCCTGATCAAAAAGAGATGGTAACACTGGCCCCTGCTGAATTTCATTTATTGATATATTTGAAGTTGGTCGGGATCTAATTAACTCACATCTGCCCAGGAAGGTGCACCCAGGAGTGTGTTACAGTTCTGCCAATGCCAGGAGATAATGTCACGAATTTATTAAGAATACTTTGTGACATTAAGAAAATCACACTATGTTGTGATGCCTGTGTGTCAATTTATGGCTCTGGTTTATGTTTCTCAAGATACTCAGTCTACAGACACCCTGTAACTATTGTTGTAAAGTTTGATATTTAAATTTGTTCACAGATCGCAACATTAGCTGCAAAAGAGGAAACTGATGATATTAAACAAGAGGTACCAATCACAGAACAATTAGTACCAATTGTGAAAACTATAACAAAGGTAAGGCTTTTGTTTATATTTACTTGTGCAATATTAGACCATCTATTATTTTAATCAATTGAGTTGATGTTAACTTGATGAAAATCCATATTTATTAATTAAATAAAAATAAAATGTATTTTTATTTGATTTTCATATTTATTATATAATTCAGTGACAGCTGTTTCGGTACACTGTACCTTCTTCAGACATTAACATCAGAAGAAGGTACTGTGTACCGAAACAGCTGTCACTGAATTATATAATAAATATGAAAATCAAATAAAACTATGTTTTATTTTTATTTTATTTAATAATCTATTATTTTGATGTGTGGTTATGTTACTTAATTAATCTGAGTGAATTATTTAACAGCAGATAAAGTGGTTGTGTTGAAAAACCACTTACAGTATTTTCCAGTCTATAAGATACATTTGTCCTCTTAATTACAATTTTACGTTTCATGAAACATGATCTTCAAATGTTTTATCTTAACACTGCATGATTACTTTGCATGTATGTGAATCATTTCTGTTAAAATGGTAATGTTATTATGTGAGTTTCCTTGCATGCATTTCAAAACTTTGGTCTGTATTCTTGCCCACTTCATACATGCTAGAAGTAACATGAGTGTCACATGTCAATTTGATTTTACAATTAACTAAAAAGTTAGTTAGACTTATACGAATGTGTCTAAATGGCTCAAATAATAGGGTGCGTGTAGGCAAACAGTTTTCAGACACTTTTGAAATCCAGAATGGGTTGAAGCAAGGAGATGCACTATCTCTTCTGCTATTTAATTTTGTACTACAGCATGCCATTAACTCTTTAGGGAATGAGGAAGGCTTACAAGTGAATGGTATTAATAAGCTGTTAGTTTATGCTGATGATGTAGTACTAGTGGCCGATAGCGAGGAGATACTAAAGGCCAACACGCACACACTATTGAGTAACACAAAGAAATTGGGACTGGAAGTAAATATCAGTAAAACTAAATATATGGTCACACGTAGAAATTCAGTATATAATGGAAATGGACAGCTAATGACAAATGAGGGAAATTTTGAGGAAGTGGCTGAATTCAGGTCCTAGGAACAATAATCACAAATAGGAATGAGATGCACAAAGAAATTAAACATAGGCTCAATTCTGGAAATGCATGCTATTATGCATTGCAGAGACTTTTGATGTCCCAACTCCTTTCAAAAAACGTTAAGCTGAAAATATATAAAATTATTATTCTACCAGTTATATTATATGGGTGCAAAACATGGACTCTTACTTTAAGGGAGGAAAGGAGATTACGAGTATTTGAGAATAAAGTTCTTAGGAAAATTTTTGGACCAAAGAGAGATGAACAGACAGGTGAATGGAGAAGACTACATAACAATGAACTACATGGTCTCTATAGGGAGCCAGATATAATAAGAACAGTTAAGTCTCATAGACTGCGATGGGCAGGACATGTTGCACATATGGGGAATGAAAGACGTACATGGAAGCTTCTTGTAGGAAAGCCAGAGGGAAAACGCCCAGTTGGTATACCAAGAATGAGGTGGGAGAACAAAATTAACTATGATTTGAAGGAAGTAGATGATACAGGGAATGATTGGAAAGCATTAGCTCAGGATAGGGATGTATGGAGAGCTTATGTCCGCGCGGCCATGAAACTACGGGTTCGATAGTGCCAGTGAGTAAGTAAGTAAGTAAGTAATGATGATAGTCTTTACCTTTCTTACGTGAGTTGCATCCGTTTTTTAAATTAAATTAAAAAGTTTGTCTTATATACCAGTAAATAAAGTACCAGTATTTTGGTTTCTTTGTTTTGCAGCATTTCATAACTGTGACCTTGTAACACACCACTCAGTATTTTTCTCCTTACACTAGAAAACACTGTTCAGGGATATATTTGTGAACTCAGCTTTACCTTCATAACACTGAAAGTCTCATGTTTGAAGTGCTATAGTTTACCAAATATATGGTGTTCAGTAATACAACATGGTAGATGCCTGGTGTTCATTGGTTTGAATCCTGATGGAGGCAGTGTATTTAAGCAGCCTAAACCTTCCGACTGCATCATGACCTTCGTGTTGGCTCAGGCTTTAAACGAAACGAGTATCAGGTATTATGAACAATTACAATGGTTTAGATTTAGATTTTAGATTTATTTAGCCTGGTGGAGTTAAGGCCATGTGGCCTTCTCTTCCACTCACCAGAACAAACATATGTTACATATTATACAAAAAAAAATACAATAATAGTCATATTAAACAGGACAAACATATGTTACATATGAATACAAAAAAAATTACAATAATAGACATCGAACAATTAATTATCTGTCATATTGAATAATAATGAAAATAATGTCTAATAATACAATGAAACTAAATACAATTAAAATTAAATTAATGATAGAATGAATAAAAAAAGGAATAACAGCTCGAATCTACTATACATAAAAAGAAAAGAAAAAAAATACAATGAAAGTAATAAACTACAATGAATTAATGTACACTAATCCTAAGTCTATGTTTATTAAATAATGCAAAAACGCATTATTAATTCTTAAAAAGTAATATTAGTGAGATGTTTCTGTTAGTAATTATATTTTCAATTTGTTTCTGAAAGATGGTAAAGTTTGGCAGTCTCTGACATAGGGTGGAAGTGAATTCCATGTTCTAGCGAGAGAAATTGTAAAAGATTTCGAATAATAGGTAGTGTGATGAGGAGGGTATTCACTCTGTGGGTAATAGTTACCATTATGTAGAACTTAGAACGTGGGTGACATATTGTGCTAATTGTATGGAAAGGTGGAAGCATTAACCTTCTGATCACTAGTTGAATCACTTTACCTTATATTATCCAGGATTCAACCTCTTGAAACTAAACAATTAACTATTGCTTAGTATTCTGAATGTTAAACAGTAAGACATGTCACATCAGTTAGCATTAAAATAAATCTCCTTACTAGTTTGCTTAAGTTTAAGTGTTAAACTGTAGACATAGTGGGAACATTTATGACAGATGCTTCGTCATCTAATTAGTGACGTGCGTGAATGGATTAACGAGATTTCCTCTGTCCCTATTGAAACATTGACACTCAAATAATCAATTCAGTATAGGACTTAGTGTCTGTGTTGAAATTTAATTTAACCAATCACATTAAGACACACACATTCAAATTTATATTTTCATATGTTGCATGTGTGAATGTATATAGGTTTAAAGTATATGGTGTCAGAAGCAAAAAGTTCCTGTATACATGGGTCTACAAACAAACCACGTGCGAGATTTTTCATTATGAATATAAGGTTATAACTTGCAATATCCAGTGTTGTTAGTTTGGTGCTACAATAAATAGTAAAGAATGACTTAAACTTTATAACATTTTTTTTTTCCAAGAACTGCATAATGGTGCATAGCTGTTTGATACATAACACAATTCGATTATTCTCAGTGCAGGTCTATAGAAAATAAATAATGACTCAGGTCAAGATTATAAACTATATTTTTTTAAACTTTGATTTCAGTATCTTCATATATGTCTTATTAAAACTACGCACTAAAAATATACTTTTCTTCTTTTTCTATAGACATATGCATATTTATTTACACACACACTATGTCAATGATGATTACATATTATTCCATCTGTTGAGGGGTCTGCCCACTTCTCTCTTTCCTCCAGGATGTAAGTTATTCACTACTTTAATGAGTCTCTGTCCATGTGAAAATTCCATTCCCTTTTCCTTGTTGTAACAAATATCTTAACATCTATGATATTTCATTCCTCCCTCACATCCTAGTTTCTAATTCTGTCAAATCTTGTTTTGTTTACTAAGGCTGTTAAAATATTCATTTCTGCTGTTCTTATGAGTTCTTTAGTATCTGCTCATGTTTCTGCAACATATGTCATTATTGGTCATACACATGTTTTATAAGCTTTTACTTTACTTTCTGTGTTTAAATATTTGTTTTTCCATATAATAAATTGTATATATCCTGATATTCTCGATGCTTTGAAAACCTGAGATCTTACTTCATCAATCAATATACTAGAGCTACAGATGTGTATCCCAAGATATTTAAAATCCATAACTTTTGTATAATGTGCATCTGATAGATATATACATACATACATTTAGTTATATTTGTAGAGATGTCAATATTTAATTTTTCTGCTGTTGTCACTAATTGATGAAGTAATAATTGGAGTTCGTCCTCTGTTTTGGCGAACAGAACCGTGTCATCAGCATAACGTCTTCTTCTTCCTTCCAAGTATTAGACCTAGGTCTGTTACGATCCTATAGAAAATTTTCCCTCCAGCATTTCATACGACGCCCCAGTGATCTTCGTCCTCTTGGTATATAATTATAAACAGCTTTGGGGATCCAATTTGAACTCATTCTTTCTAGATGGTGTTTCCAATTTAGTTGGTACTCGTTAATATATTCCAAAATTGGCGTAGTCTTCAATTCTTTTAAGATATCGGCGTTCCTTTTCCGATCCCATCTAGTGTAACCCGCTGTTCTGCGCGTGAATCTCATTTTACAAGCCGTTGTCTTTTTAGTGTCCATGCTTCACTACCGTAGGTCAACACTGGTCTAGCCAAAGTGTTATATAAACGTAATCTGGTGTTTTTTTGTACAAGGGATGGTTTCATAACTTGATTAATAATTCCTAAACTTTTATTATAACTAGTAATTTTTTCAGGGATATCCTTTTCATCCCAGATAGGGAGATAATATCCAAGATATTTATATTGATTAGATCTCACTAAAATTTTATTCTGGAAACAGATTTTACTTTGTATGGGGTCCTTCCCATGAAATGCCATAATTTTAGTTTTGTTAATTGATATTTCCATATTAAATTTGGCACCTATTTTTTGTAAATTATAAATTGATCATTGCAAATCATTTTTGGAAAGTGCCAGAAGAGCTAAATCGTCTGCAAAAAGAATAGCATCGAGTTTGAGGTTCCTATTGATGGGTATATATCCTCATGTTTGCTCCATTCGTTTGTTAAGTTATTAAATTATTCATATATATATATAATTAAAACACCGGCATACTGTATTACATTTTTTATTTACCATTTGGTAACCTGGAAGGCACTTTACCTTTTATATAATTTTATCTATTATCAGATTAAACAATAAATGGCTTAGAGAATCTTCTTGTTTTATTCTTTTGCACACTTAATTTTTCCGTAAGTTTAACATTTATAGAAATCTTTGTTTCAGTAATTGTATTTATATCCTTTATCAAATTTATTACTGGCTTGAAATTTCTTTCTCTTCCGAGATTCCTCTTATATCTTCTATTTTGGTTGTATCAAAGGCTTCTGTTAAATAAAAACACAAATAAACAGGTGTTGTATATTACTTTTCAATTCTAAAGTATATATTTCTATCATAGTGAATGTATTTCATTACATTAAGACATAAGTAAAGATTAAGATTGTTTGATAAAAACAACGTATTATCTGCCTTAGACTTAATTTAACATAGCTGCACAGAGTAATGAGTAAAAAATAAAAAAAAGTATGATATATATTGTGATTCATTTTGATTATTTGTCATCCAAGACAGCTAGGTATTTACACATGTCATGACAGCATGAAGATGAGTGTAAATTTATTGGTATTTGTGAATTTTAAAACCAAATAACTGGGAGTGATGAAATAAAATTTCAGCAGCACTACAGAACATCAGATTAGAGACAGAAGTTGGAAAGAATCACTTTCATTCCTCTGCCATGTAGAAGAGAGTCGTTAATTTTTAGCCATATCCAAACCATGAGAAATCATTTTAACGGCTGCTAATTTGAGACCTTGACATGCCATTCCTAGGGAAGCCACTCTTATAGAGGTTTGTAAGAAGGAGCACCTAGAAGTCCATTTAGTTTTTGCAGTGGAAAATTGTGAGTGGAATTGGAAAAGAGTAATATTTTGTGATGAATTACCTCTTGTACTACAAAGAATTAATTCAGTTTTGTTTACTGTCAATATGGAACTGGATTTGACCACAGATACACCGCCATTTGTGCCCAGAGTAGTAGAGTATGCATGTCAGTTGTAGGCAGATATCTAATTTGGGCACAGACCATTACATTAGTGTACAATTTAATAAGCACAAATATCAAAGTTAGAAAGTTATATGTTTTTTATGTAAGGTTGTTATATCCTATGTAAATCTTTAACTTCTCAATTAATTAGAAATTAATTCTGAGGACAGAGGGTATAGGACTGATTGCCTGACCTCATTGCTCTCTGGATTTGAACCCATTTGAGAACATGTGGGCAGAAGTAAAGAAGTGTATGTGGAATAATTTTCTTAATCCCCCTGCAAAATGATTTATGGAAGCTCTTCCAAGATGCCTGGTGTGGCATAGCGAAGAATAGATACTATTAGAATGGATTATGCAATTCTATGTGCACTGAATTACAAACTGTGAATATGTTTGAGTAAATATTGATTTGTAACTTTGATTTTAGTTTTTGTTAGTTTTAATTTTCCAAATCATCTGGTAGTTTTTTATGCCATTACACATACTTTCTGTGAGAGTAAAATCTTTATTTTCTTTCTTTTTACATGATGTTCATTGTTAAAACAGTCATAAAGGAGAGAACAAAAATTATATTTCATTCTCTTAAAAAAGACACTACTTACTGTTTGAATGCACAACTTGATAAATGCAAGACCAAATTGTTACCATTACACTAGAGCAGTGACATGCAGAACACTTCCATTAAAACTATAGATATCAGACCGAGGCCAACAAAATACGGCACTACCCCCTCCAAGTTGTAGCAAAAACAATCGAATGAATCTTCAATTTTAAGCCTAGGTGGCCGATTGATACTAAGCTGTCCTTTCTCACTTCATATTTGAACTGACTCATCCACCAATAAGGAGAATATGTTACTCCATGAACCTTGATTCGGTTCTTTCTCAGTTTCATTGGTTGATGCTATCTGACCTGCCAACTCTGGTCTCTTTTTCAGTACTCCTTTACTTCTTCCTTTACATTTTATGAAATATTTGGATAGTACATATGTATGTATTTGGTCAATTGTTTATTTCTATTTTCTCATTGCCCTTTCCATCTATTAGATCTACAGTCTCGTTTCATTGCTCAAGTGGTCTTTCCAAAATTTCTTTATTTACTCATATTGCTGGGGTACACTGTAGCATAATGGTAAAGGCACTGGGCTATAAGCCGGAAGGTCCAGGTTTCAAGTCCCGGTGGGGTCAGGATTTTTATACTGACCCAAACCTTCTGACGGCACTATGGTCCTGGGGTCGACTCAGCCTTTAACGGAAATGAGTACCAGACTCTCCTTCTGGGTGTAAAGGCGGCCGTCACGCAGGGTTGACAACCCGGTTGACATCAAGTGCCGATTGTTCAAAAAAAGTGGGAGCCTTAACTTCCTACTACCCGAAGGGACTCCTGAGGCCTGTGTTGGGAATACATACGAGTAACTTTGCTTTTTAACTCATATTGCTGTATATATATATATATATATATATATATATATAATGCATCCTATTTTATCAAATCTCATATACAAGAAAATACACTCGACCCAAAATATTGTTTACAACATCCTAAATTACATGGAAACAGAATTAAAAGGAAATAAATCTATAAAAAAGTTACAAATAAAAGCTCTGAGAGCAAGTAGTGTATTATGATCTACAAGACACAAAACAAAACTGTACGGAACTGCAATCAACTGTACACCATTCTCTTCTCTTTGTGACCATTCTCCCTCTGATACAGAAGCTTTGAGTTAAGTTTTGTGCTTGATGTACCCATTTGCTCTACCATAACCTGAGCATTTATTTGTAGTATGACAGCAGTGAAATATAGTCTTTCATCTTTTCAACGTGTTAAAGTGAATGGATTGATTGATAGGACAGAATTAAAAAAATATATATGTGAATTATAGTCACTATGATTTATGTATTATTATTAGCAAATAGAATTTATCAACTTTTATAAGATTCATGATGTGTTCCGTTGAGGTTTATTCAAAATTAATATAAAATTATAGAATATTCACCTGAAAGGTCCGTCTCCTCAACTTAATTATCATTTAACTGTAGCGCTTTCGGGACTTGTCCCATCATCGGCAGGATTCAAAACTGGTGTTTCACTGAAGATCTGGTAGAGGGGGTTGCATGTATTTGGTTCGTTTTCGTTTATCAGGCTGTCGTTGTGAGCTGCTTTCATGATTTCCATCTCTTCGAGTACGTTTATCTTCGCTGGATTATTTTCTCTGTGCATTACTGTTAGGGTGTTTTCAATATTTAACATGCGATGTCCTTCATGGATGACGTGTTTTGCATAGCTTGATTTACCTTCTGCATGAATGAAGTCTCGAAAATGTTCTTTGAATCTGATGTTAAAACCCTGTTTGTCCTTCCTATATAAAATTTGTTGCAGTCCTTACATGTCAGTTTATAAACTCCTTTGCTGTTGAAAATGTTATTTTCTTCAATGTTATTGTTTATTATGTTGTTTAATTTGTTATTGGTTCTGTATGCTATTTTTACGTTTTTATCGGCTTTCTTTAGTGCATTGGCTAATTTTGTCGTTTCTTTTCCTGTGTATGTAAGTGTTATCCATGTTTTCTTGTTGTTGTCAGATTCTTTTTCTAGTTTAGTTATGTTGGTTATGTTGTTCTTCCTTTTTTGTTTTTTTACGAGTTTATCTATGAATACTTCATTATAGCCATTGTTTTGCCTTATTCCATATACTTAATGTAGTTGAGTTCTTGGATATAATTGTCTTTGCTTAATGGGAGTTTCAACATTCTACTGACTAAGCTATTAAATGTACTAATTTTCTGTTGAAAAGGGTGTGTAGAATTTTTGTTTATGGCCAGAGCATTGTTTGTGGGTTTCCGGTAGATACCGATTTCTAGTTTATTGTTGTGTAGATTTTTTTTGGTTATAGACAAATCTAAGTAGTTTATGCTGTTGTTAACTTCTATTTCTTCGGTGAAAGTGATTTTTTCATGCATGTTGTTTAAGTCTTGTAGTATTTCTTTTTCTTTTCTGTTTTCATTTTCATATATTACTAGTACATCATCGACATATCGTGTTATTAGTTTTATGTTGAATTTGTGTATTAGTTCCTCAAAATGTTTATTTTCCAGTTCTTGTAGGAAGATTTCTGCCATTATTCCAGATGTAGGACTCCCCATCGGGATCCCGTCTTCTTGAATAAATAGTTCATTGTTAAATTGGAAGTAATTTTGCTTTATTGTTGTTGTTATTAGTTTGTTTAACTGATTGATATAGTTATCTTCAAGTTTACTGTCTGTTAGTTTTTGTTTTATTATGTTTGCTGTTTCGTTGTTAATTGCATGAATGCTCCTAACTATAAAATTTCCAAATTAGTCGCTCAGAAAATGAAAAATGATGTCAAACTTGAAAATCGTTACACAATTAAGAACTCATTTGAACTAGCAGACAAACTGCAGCATTTAGAAATCAATAGGAATACTAAAATGACGTCATTCGACATAAAAAACCTGTACACTAATATCCCGATAAACGAAACAGCAAACATAATAAAACAAAAACTAACAGACAGTAAACTTGAAGATAACTATATCAATCAGTTAAACAAACTAATAACAACAACAATAAAGCAAAATTACTTCCAATTTAACAATGAACTATTTATTCAAGAAGACGGGATCCCGATGGGGAGTCCTACATCTGGAATAATGGCAGAAATCTTCCTACAAGAACTGGAAAATAAACATTTTGAGGAACTAATACACAAATTCAACATAAAACTAATAACACGATATGTCGATGATGTACTAGTAATATATGAAAATGAAAACAGAAAAGAAAAAGAAATACTACAAGACTTAAACAACATGCATGAAAAAATCACTTTCACCGAAGAAATAGAAGTTAACAGCAGCATAAACTACTTAGATTTGTCTATAACCAAAAATCTACACAACAATAAACTAGAAATCGGTATCTACCGGAAACCCACAAACAATGCTCTGGCCATAAACAAAAATTCTACACACCCTTTTCAACAGAAAATTAGTACATTTAATAGCTTAGTCAGTAGAATGTTGAAACTCCCATTAAGCAAAGACAATTATATCCAAGAACTCAACTACATTAAGTATATGGCAAAAACCAATGGCTATAATGAAGAATTCATAGATAAACTCGTAAAAAAACAAAAAAGGAAGAACAACATAACCAACATAACTAAACTAGAAAAAGAATCTGACAACAACAAGAAAACATGGATAACACTTACATACACAGGAAAAGAAACGACAAAATTAGCCAATGCACTAAAGAAAGCCGATAAAAACGTAAAAATAGCATACAGAACCAATAACAAATTAAACAACATAATAAACAATAACATTGAAGAAAATAACATTTTCAACAGCAAATGAGTTTATAAACTGACATGTAAGGACTGCAACAAATTTTATATAGGAAGGACAAACAGGAGTTTTAACATCAGATTCAAAGAACATTTTCGAGACTTCATTCATGCAGAAGGTAAATCAAGCTATGCAAAACACGTCATCCATGAAGGACATCGCATGTTAAATATTGAAAACACCCTAACAGTAATGCACAGAGAAAATAATCCAGCGAAGATAAACGTACTCGAAGAGATGGAAATCATGAAAGCAGCTCACAACGACAGCCTGATAAACGAAAACGAACCAAATACATGCAACCCCCTCTACCAGATCTTCAGTGAAACACCAGTTTTGAATCCTGCCGATGATGGGACAAGTCCCGAAAGCGCTACAGTTAAATGATAATTAAGTTGAGGAGACGGACCTTTCAGGTGAATATTCTATAATTTTATATTAATTTTAAATAGAATTTAGAATTCTAGAAATAAAATTAAATCACAAGTAACACAGACACCCTCTTTTCTTATAAGTAGGTTGAATAAATAAAGAAATGTTGACATTCATGAAAGACTAAACGTTCATAATATAGTAGAAGATATCCAAACATACAAAAAAATTACAAACTGAACTCCATGTGGCAGGTCATGCCTAGAAAGACCATATGCATACTAGAAAGTTGCTGATATTAAATCCACATGTGCCACACCCAGCCATTATTGGGGTGACACATTTTCATCATTTGGAAACCCATGGGTCTTGCATTTGTTTTTCTCAACCCGGATTCTCCACTTATGGCAACTATCCTAATATCTCATGTTGCTGAATGATTACAGACCCCACGCTTGTCAAAACTTCATACAACATCTTCCTTCATGGGGCTCGAAGAAACTTTTGATCCATAGCTCTGTGTCATGACATAATGCTTTAGGTTACAGCAGGAGTGGTAAATTTCTTCAACAGAATAGATTGAGTTTGTTTTCTAAAAAAATTCCAATATCAACTTAACACAGAGACAGGGCAACTCATAAACAATGCTGGGGAATCAAGAACATCTTGAGATATAACAAGATGCAACTAAGCATAAACCTAAAATGTTCATGATATTATTTTTTTTACCACTGCTGCTGCTGTTATTATTATTATTATTATTATTATTATTATTATTATTATTATTTAAAAATTCACCGTGATCTTTAAATTATTTAGAGTTTTCCTACGGCTAGTTATTTATATTAAAGAGATTTAAGTAAGTTGTAATGTTTCTGTCTTAAGTAAATACTTGATATTCCAATAGTGTACTCATTACTTACTTACTTACTTACTTACTTACTCACTGGCACTATCGAACCCGTAGGTTCATGGCCGCTAGGACATAAGCTCTCCATACATCCCTATCCTGAGCTAATGCTTTCCAATCATTCCCTATATAATCTACTTCCCTCAAATCATAGTTCATCGTATTCTCCCACTTCACTCTTGGTCTACCAACTGGGCGTATTCCCCTCTGGCTTTCCTACAAGAAGCTTCCATACAAGTCTTTCATTCACCATACGTGCAACATGTCCTGCCCATCGCAGTCTACGAGACTTAACTATTCTTATTATATCAGGCTTCCTGTAAAGACCATGTAGTTCATTGTTATGAAGTCTTCTCCATTCACCTGCCAGTTCATCCCTCTTTAGTCCAAAAATTTTCCTAAGTACTTTAATCTAAAATACTTGTAATCTCCTTTCCTCCCTTAAAGTTTCGCACCCATATAATGTAACTGGTAGAATATTAGTTTTATGTATTTTCAGTTTAACGTTTTTCGAAAGGAGTTGGAACATCAAGAGTCTCTGCAATGTATAATAGCACGCATTTCCAGAATTGAGCCTATGTTTAATTTCTTTGTGCATCTCATTCCTATTTGTGATTATTGTTCCTAGGTATTTGAATTCAGCCACTTCCTTAAAATTTCTCTCATTTGTCATTAGCGGTCCATTTCCATTATATATTGAATTTCTGTGTATGTCCATATATTTAGTTTTATTGATATTTACTTCCAGTCCTTATTTCTTAGTGTTATTCAATAGTATGTGCGTGTTGTCCTTTAGTATCTCCTTGGTATCGGCCAATAATACTACATCATCAGCATAAACTAACAGCTTATTAATACCATTGAGTTGTAAGCCTTCCTCATTCTCTAAAGATTTAATGGCATGCTCTAGAACAAAATTAAATAGTAAAGGAGATAGTGCATCTCCATGCTACAACCCATTCTGGATTTCAAAAGTGTCTGAAAACGGTTTGCCTACACGCACTCTACTCTTTGTGCCATTTAGACACATTCGTATAAGTCAAACTTTTTAGGAACTCCTAACTCCAGCAGTATAGTATATAACTTCTCCCTCTTAATTGAATCATATGCATTTTTGAAGTCTACGTATAGTTGATGTACAGTACCATTATATTCCCATTTGTTCTCTAAAATCTGTCTTATACTAAACGATATGTTGCAGGCCTTTTTCTTCTAAATGCATATTGATGATATCCTAGAATGTCATCAATATAGGGAGTAAGTCTGCTTACTAATATATTTGTTAGAATTTTGTACGAAGTTGAAAGTAATGAGATGCCCCTATAGTTGTTGCAATCAGTTTTATCTCCTTTCCTATAAATTGGTACGATAATTGATTCCTTCCATTCATCTCGAAGAGCTTCTTTTTCCCAAATCATACTAAGCAACCAGCGTATCTTGTCCATCAATTATCCTCCCCCTGATTTTATCAGTTCTGCTGGGTTCTCATCTGAACCCGATGCTTTATACATCTTCAATTTTTCTATCGCCATTTCAACCTCTAATGCACTTGCTTTTGCGACTAGCAGTTCTGCCCGGAAATCTTCAAGATCATCATAGCAACTCCGACCGTGAAAGCCTAACTCTATACATAACCTGAATTGTTTATTGTTGCTAATGTAATGTAATGTAGAAAATTACTACATATTTTGTGAGATTTGTTACGGGATATCTACCATTCTGAAACTAACTTGTAACAAATTTCAGATGATATTACTAAATTCAAACTCATATTAGGAGCAATGAACATTACTTTAGGAATTTTCACTATGAGGTATATTCATTAAGGTAGAATTTTTTATCACCTCATATCGTTCTAGAACAATATGAGGTGAGTGATAAAACATTCTACCTTAATAAGCAATGAACATGTTGAGTATAATTTTTCTGAACACAAAAAATTCAGGTTTAAAAAAACAGGAATTTATCAAATTGTTTGCAAAGACTGCAATTCTAGATCATCAATGTGGATTTAGAAGAAACAGATCTACAATTGATCTGACTTTCAGCATAATACAGATTTTAGAAAATAAACGGGAGTATAATGGTACTCTTCATCGACTATGTGTAGACTTCAAAAAGCATATGATTCAATTAGGAAGAAGTTATATAGTATCCTGCTCTGTGTTCGGAATTGATAAAAAGTTAGACTTATATCAATGTGTCTAAATGGCACAAAGAGTAGAGCGCGTGTAGGCAAGCATTTTTTCATACTTTTCAAATCCACAATGGGTTGAAGTAAGGAGAAGCACTATCTCCTCTAATATTTCATTTTGTACTATAGCATGCCATCAAATCTTTAGAGGATGAAGAAGGCCTACAACTAAATGGTATTAATTAGCTATTAGTTTATGCTGATAATGTAGTACTATTCGAAGATAGCGAGAAAAATCTAAGGACCAAAACACACACACACACACACACACACACACACCCTGTTGAGTAACACTACGAAACTGTCAATATAATTAAATATGTGTCACACATAGAAACACATTATATATAATACAAAAGTTCAAATATTGACAAATTATGGAAATTTTGAGTAAGGCGGCTGAAAATAGGAATCAGATGCACAAAGAAATTAAAAGTAGGCTCAATTCAGGAAATGCGTGCTAATATGCATTACAGGCACTCTTGACGTCCCAACTCCTTTCAAAAACCGTTAAAGTGAAAATATATAAAATGGTTATTCCGTTGTTGGATGCGAAACATAGACTTTTACTTTAAGGGAGGAAAGAAGAATATGTTTATTTGAGAATAAAGTTCTTAAAAAAATTTGTGCATGGAAGCTTCTTGTAGGAAAAACAGAGGGAAAATGCCCAGTTGGTAGATCAAGAATGAGGTGACAAAACAACATTTACTATGATTTGAGGGAAGTAGATTATGTAGGGAATGATGGGAAAACATTATCTGGGGATAGGTATATATGGAGAGCTTATGTTCACGCACGTACGGGTTCAATAGTGCCGCCAGTGAGTTAGTTAGTAGTAAATTATGCATAAGAAAAAATGGTACATTTTCTAAAAAATACTGGAGGAATATTGAAAATAGAAAAATTGGAATAATGGTTGCAAGAGCTCATTAGTTGATACAGGATCACAAAAGTAGAAGAATGCAGTAAGTATTAAACCATTTGGCAAGACAAATAGAACTAACATTATAAAAAAAGAACAAAAACATTTTAATAAATATTGAAGTTCCTGGGCAAGCTTGATTTGATCTAAGTGTATTCAAACCCTACCAGGTGGTACAAGACAATATGGAGTCTCTACTCATCAGTATTTACTTTCTTCATGTTGATAATGATCTCAGAAGCGTGTCCATGTAAGAGAATGATATTTAATAAAGTGATGTGTATAGCTTACGATTCATATATGTATTCTGTTTATTATTTTACTGGTAATATCTCGTTTACTATAAGTAGGTGAAAGTTGCATAAATTTATCCATTATTAGTGTATATGTAATGTATCTCTACATTGTGTTTTGTCGGTCTTCTCGTAATTCTGTGAAGAACAAATGAGACACAGTATCAAATAAACAAAAAGATGAAACAACAACATTTCACATTGCTGCTGAGGATTTCTTAAAAACTCTTACAGAATGTATTTTACGTACAATAGTGCTACATTGTGATACATCTGTTACTATAATTTTATGTTTTCAGGTGGACCAGACTGAAGAAAGACATGCTGAAATATACAGTCCTAATCATAGATCACAAAGAGAAGACATTGACCTAAAATATACGTCTTATAAATATTTCGTTTGTAATAAGCCATTTTCTAGTCAGTCCTATCCTAGTAGACAATTACCTGAACTTTGTAACAAGAAACTTTTTAAATGTTCTGTTTGTAATAAGTCATATTCCACGAAGTCCAATCTAAATACACACTTACTTGTGCATAGTAATGAGAAACACTTCAAATGTTCAGTTTGTAATAAGTCATTCTCCAGAAAGTTCACTCTTGATACACATTTACTTCTGCATAGTAATGAGAAACACTTCAAATGTATAGTTTGTTATTAGTCATTCTCCCAGAAGTCCAATCTTAATAAAGATTTACTTGTGCATAGTAATGAGAAACACTTCAAATGATCAGTTTGTAATAAGTCATTCTCCCGGAAGTCCAATCTTAATACACGTATACTTCTTCATAGTAATGAGAATTTATTCAAATGTTTAGTTTGTAATAAGTCATTCTCCCAGAAGTGCTACCATAAATAAACAATTACTTGTGCATTGTAATGAGAAACACTTAAAATGTTCAGTTTGTAATAAGTCATTTTCCCAGAAGTCCTATCTTAATAAACATTTTACTTGCGCATAGTAATGAGAAATACTTCAAATGTTTAGTTTGTAATAAGTCATTTTCAACCATGTTCTGTCTTAAATCACTTTTACTTCTGCATAGCAATGAGACACACTTCAAATGTTCAGTTTGTAGTAAGTCATTCTCCCAGAAGTCCTATCTTTATAAACATTTACTTGTGCATAGTGATGAGAAACACTTCAAATGATCAGTTTGTAATAAGTTATTCTCCCGGGAGTCCACTCTTAATAAACAGTTACTTGTTCATAGTAATGAGAAACATTTCAAATGTTCAATTTTTAAAAGTCATTCTCCCAGAAATCCACCCTTAATACATATTTACTTGTGCACAGTAATGAGAATCACTTCAAATGTTCCATTTATAATAAGTTATTCTCCCAGATGTCCAATCTTAATAAACATTTACTTGTACATAGTAATGAGAAACACTTCAAATGTACAGTTTATAATGTTATTCTGCCGGTAGTTCAATCTTATTTCACATTTACTTGTTCATAGTAATGACAAACATTTCTAATATTCATTTTGAAATGTCATTCTCCCAGAAATTCAATCTTAATACACATTTACTTGTACATAGTAATGAGAAACACTTCAAGTGTTCATTCTGTAATAAATCATTCTTCCAGAAGTCCAATTTTAATAATCATTTACTTGTTCGTAGTAATGAGAAACACTTCAAAAGTTCAGTTTGTAATAAGTCATTTTCTACGATGTTCTATATTAATACACATGTACTTGTTCATAGTAATGAGAAACACTTCAAACGTTCAGGTCGTAATAAATCATTCTCCCGGAAGTCCCATGTTGATGCATATTTACTTGTGCTTAGTAATGAGAAACACTTCAAGTGTTCAGTTTGTAATAAGTCATTCTCCTGGAATCCAATCTTAATAAACATTTAATTGTGCATCGTAATGAGAAATACTTTAAATGATCAGTTTGTAATAAGTTTATTCTCCCGGAAGTCCACTCTTAATACACATTTACTTGTTCATAGTAATGAGAAACTTCAAAAGTGAAACATTTCAAATGTTCAGTTTGTGATAAGTCATTCTCCCAGAAGTCCACTCTTAATACATATTTACTTGTGCACAGTAAAGAGAATCACTTCAAATGTTCAGTTTGTAATAAGTCATTCTCCAATAAGTGCACTCTTAAAACACATTAATTTGTACATAGTAATGAGAAACATTACAAATGTTCTGTTTGTAATAAGTCATTCTCTCATAAGTCAAAACTTAACACACATTTACTTGTTCATAGTAATGAGAAACATTTCAAATGTTCAGTTTGTAATAAGTCATTGTCCCAGAAGTCTAATCTTAATTCATATTTTCTTGTGCATTGTAATAAGAAACACTTCAAATATTCATTTTGTAATAAGTCATTCTCCCAGAAGTCCAATCTTAATAAACATTTACTTGTGTATAGTAATGACAAATACTTGAAATGTTCAATTAGTAATAAGTCATTCTCCCATATGTCCAATCTTGATACACATTTACTTGTGCATACTAATGAGAAACACTTCAAATGTTCAGTTTGTAATAAGTTATACTGCCTGAATGCAAATCTTAATACACAATACTTGTTCATAATAATCAGAAACATTTGAAATGTTCAGTTTGTAAATCAATCTTAATACACACTTACTTGTACATAGTAATGAGAAACACTTCAAATGTTCAGTTTGTAATAAGTCATTCTCCCAGAAGTCCATTCTTAATACATATTTACTGCTTCATAGTAATGAGAAATATTTGGAATGTTCGGTTTGTAATAAGTAATTTTTCCTGAAATCTACTCTTAATACTCATTTACTTCTGCACAGGAATTAGAAACACTTCTAATGTCCAGTTTGTAATAAGTCACTCTCCCATAAGTCCACTCTTAAAACATTTACTTGTGCATAGTAATGAGAAACACTTCAAATGTTCTGTTTGTAATAAGTTATTCTCCCGGAATTCCAATCTTAATACACATTTACTTGTTCATAGTAATGAGAAACATTTCAAATGTTCAGTTTGTAATAAGTCATTCTCCAAGAAGTCCCTATCTTTTTGAAATATGATTTTCATTAGTTTAATACAAATTTATTTATCCAACACTGCAGTAATAAGATATATATATATATATATATATATATATATATATATAGTAGGGCTGACACATGTTCAAGATATCAAGGCCTCCAACTGTTATTGCTTGTTTTCTTAACCTTTAGCTACTACTTATTAAAGTTACTCAAATTCTTCACAATGCTTGGCGGGCAATGATTCCATATTAGCCGTAATTGCATGAGAAAATATATTTCCCCTTGGAGACTAGAACCATAAATCGGTGCCAAGGCATCTTACCTTATTCATTCGGCTAGAGCGTGGGACATTGAATTATTTACAACAATTCAATATTTTCTATATTAAGTTGTTAGCTCTTTGAACTTCCAAAGAACAATCCCATCAATTTTGATAAATTGCGTCCTGAATTTTTATGAAAATGTATATAACTTGTCCTTCTTAATCTTTGCCATTTATTTTATTTTTGTAAAGAACACACTGAGGTTATCACTAATGCATAGAGAAGAGCAGAGATGATACAAACTCTTAATGAATACAATTATCGTCATGATCCTGTAACTCTATTTAGGAGCATAGGGCATCAATAAGAGCTATTCACCGGACAATATTACTGGGAACATCTTTCAATTCTTTCTTGACAGTAGAAAGATGATTTAGTTTAAATTATTTCAGAAATATATTTTAAGTTTGAAAGTTGATTTCTGAGCCATTATACCTGTGATATTATTGTTATGTCAATTTATATGGTCATTAACTTCTGCGCTGTGCAAAAGTGATTTTTACAAAAGAGTGAAAATGTGTGTTTCTCTATCCAAAATAGAAAACAAATGCTGATGAACATGAGAGAAGAGATGCTGGTTGACAAAAGTAGAAATATCTTTGTCTTAATTAACATTGTACCGACATTAATTTGTGTTGGCTGTTGCTAATAATTAGTGTCCTTTGGAATGTTCTTACTGATGCCTATGCCTGTTCAGTTTATTTTAATAATCTCAGGACTCAAAATGCATATGATGAATTAAGCAGTTATTTGTATGTATTGTCAGAATCCTAAAATCTATCTGTGAGTTATGAGAAATATTTGCTCATTTTGTACCCAAAAGGACAATCCCTCATTGTATATATTGTAAGTTGCAAATTGCATATTTTCATATCAGCATATCGACTGTAGGCAATGAAAACCTCGTAATTCCATCAGTCATTGAAAACATAAGTCCAGTAGCCAGCACAGAAATATGTGATGCATAACCTGTTGAGAACACGGACTTCAAATTTATTAACAACTTCATTTGTGTTCTGTAGTAAAATATGTGGCAACTATTGCTGTATCAATTTTCATAATTATTTGAAAAGGTTATTTGTTTCTCCTGTAAAATTTACCAAAATGGATTTACTAGGTTTCATTGCCCACCATCAATATGTAACATTAAAAAATATTGCCATAATCATTTATTAAAATGTATTAATCATATCCATTTGAATTTCAAATATTGTTGTTATTACCTCATGTATAAGTTATTTGTATTTTTATAAAATGCTGTTAAATTTAATCTTCTTATCTGGTTATGATATTGTATATGTACACTTTAGAACTCTAGCCTTACTATACTTTAAGTGAAATAGGTTGCTTAACATGTGGAATGTATATTACTACTACTAAAAATAAAAAATGACCTCACCTCGTGTCTAATTCAGGGCCAGGTCGAGAGATGAAATGAGATGAAGCCCCTATATTTATAGAGATGTTTGCCAGCCGACCATGCCTAACACACCATCACAGGGTCAGATGAACGAAATCAAACAAAATGATTCAGATGAATATGGGGAAATAGTAGAATGAAATTGTGGCAGGGGAAAACGGGAGTAAACCCCAAGAAAAATCTGTCTAAGCTCCGTTTCGTCCACCACGAAACCCATGTGGAGTGACCGAGACTTGTAAATGGGACCCCAGTGGTCAGAGGCGAGAGTCTAACTGCTTACACCACAGAGCCACCTACATTATAACTACTAATGAGAAATATTTCATATGTTCTCTTTGTAAGTTGTCACATCTTAATATCCACTTACTTAGGCTTAGCAAGGAGAGATAATTCAAATTGTTGGTTTATAATAAGCCAATACTTTTTAAAACACATTTGCTCTTTGGTTCCATTTAATCAATAATGTATTTAATGTGTTGGCCTGCAATACACTATCCTAATGGAATTAGCTGGCAGTCCTGTGTTTTCTGGTTATACCAACAATACTCAGTCCTGGATATCTCTGCTACTGATCCACCACCTGTGCTCACCATGAAGTGTCGGTGTGGTGATCAGAATAAAGAAAATTCCTTTCATAGCTCTTACGCTTCGTAGGATGTGTTAATATTGGATACCTGAGAGTACAACTGCCCCACTCTGACTCAAGGATTTTAAATGTGGGGTCTGGTCCTCCAGGTTGAGTTGAGGCTGACAACCTCGTCCTGTGATATTGTGGACATTCTCAATACAAATAGCGGTCTGATCCATAAAGGAAATGACAAATTCCTAAGGGAAAGGAAGCATGAATTTTAATTTGGACATGGAATGGTTCTGGAAATGGACGGACGGAATATTGTTATGAGATAGACATGGCTCATTCATGGACTGTATAATCTCATCGCATGTACTCTAGTTATGATCTGAGCCCCGTATATCATGAGCATCACATTTGGACAAAGTCTGCAAGAAGCTTATAATTCTTTGTACATTATATGTGCACCTCCATAAACCAGGTCACAGAACCCCAGCTTTTGGCTCTGATTGGTAGACAGCACTTTACTTTGTCCACCTCATCGCCTCTTCATCTTTATACTCTCTTCCATTTACTACCTTCCCAGCACAACATAATTCATAGTCGAGAGACAACTTAACTCTAGCTGCACCTTCACATCGAACATCTCACTATTCCTCATCCTTACTTTTTTCAGCTGCCCACCTCTGGATTTCCCTTCTATTTTATACCAGGGTCTGCTTGACTCAAAAACAAGCTCACTCAATATTTCCTTGGACAACATAACCAAGTTTAAGGTATATTTTTATTATTAATTTATATTTTATACCTTCATCTTCAAGCTATTAATAGAATAAAGTTATAAGTTTTATTATTATGTTTATTATTATAATTATATTTTATTATTGTTACTGTTATTTTATAATATTTTGTTCTTTCTTTGTCTGGTGTATACTGTCCAAGGCCTATTATGTGCTATTAATTTATACTTTATTAAGCATCTGTGTAATTTAATCCTGGAAGTAGAGGAGAAGACCTTATAGTTCTAACTGCATCAGGTAAAATAAACCAATTTATTATAACATAGGTAGAGTGGTGCGCTACAATCTCCGCGGATTAGTCACTTTTTTCATATTGTATTGCTTGTGGAATTTCGAACTCATAGATCATAAATTAATTTTCTGAAAACATTGGACGTTTCTCAACATTTTTTGATAGGTTTGTAGGTGTTCGGGTTGTTTAAATTTATCAATATTTATTTTTTGTTCCTTGATTTTTGGTTCATTTTTCCATCTATTTATTTTATCGCTATATACTCTTTTAACAAATAGTGGTTGGAGTTTGCTATTGCCCCACGATGAGTTCTAACATCAATTATACTTGAGGCATTCCTCTTGTCTATTAATGTGCGGTCAATCTGATTAGCTGTTAATCCATCAGGTGATATCCAGGTCTCATTGTGTATATTTTTCCTAGAAAACAGGTGGAGCTGATTACCATATTCTTACGGCTGCTAAATGTATGATTCTTTGGCGATTATCATTTGATGTTGTATACTAACTATTGTACCTTTATATATAATCTCTTGTCCTACTTCGGCATTTAAATCTCCTAATATGATTTTAATATTGTTGGATGGTAAACTGTCATAGGTTCTTTCTAAGTTATGATAAAATTGATCTTTCATTCTACTCTGTGGGCGCATGGGTATTGATGATTGATAAATTGAAGAATTTAGCTTTTAGGCGAATAACACATATTCTTTCATTAATAGGTGTAAATGTTAATAAATTTTTCCTTATCGATTTAGTTACAATAAATGACACTCCAAAAACTCTTTTTCCAGCTTGCTTCCTGCCCTGGAATATAGTGTGTGTTTTAGTATCATATATGTCATTACCCATCCACTTTGTCTCTTGTATACCTGTTATTTGCATATTATATTGGTGTAATTGCTGTAGAAGAGATTTTAGGCTCCCAGCTTTTTTAAAGGGTTCTAACATTCCAAGTGCCAATTCGTAAGTCCATTTTCCTTTGTTTAGTCGACGTCGTTGTAGACCATCATTCCGAGGCATGTTGGGTTTCTGAACGTATTTGTTTTTACAATGTAGGGATGTCAACCCCACGCCTAACCTCCAGCAATCCTGGGGGGTCGATGATTTTCTATTTGGGTTTTCTCCCTTAGCTGGTATGTCCCAATTTTTAAGCGTTGGGAACTCGCCTTTTCGCCCCTGCAGTTTTTAGTAATAACCAGGAGCCACGACGAGACATGGTGCATTGTGCTGGTCAGGAATAAATGGCATTTCTCGGGTTTTATTAGTGTGCACCCTCCTGAGACCACTTATTGCCCCTTTCGGCTGATTTTTGCACTTCACTATTTTTGACATTTCTAAGACGTTCTTTGACCCTTGTTTTCAAATTTATTTTTTTGTTTTTCCTATGTACATTTTGTCACAATCCCTGTATTTAATCTGACAAATTCCTGATATGTTTTCTTCGATTTTATAATTTTTGTTGGTTTTAATTAATGTGTTGTGGTTATATTCATTCTTCAGTTAAACTTTGTTTTATATTTGAAGGGAAAAAAATATAGGCTCAGACTGGGGTTTGAACCGAGGAATTTTCGCATTCTACGCGAATGCTCTACCAACTGAGCTACCAGAGAAACTCCAGTCTAAATGCAAATGTTTCTCTTATATACGCTGTTAATTCCTGCGCACCAAAATGCTTCTATCTTGAAATGGTGGTTTCTTATCAAGAATCCTCTTAATTGGGAATTTTTACATTACATTATAAAGCCAGTGCAGCTTATTTCCATGCTTTAATTATCCATTTTATATATCTCAATTCTGGATAAATTATATTTGAAAAGAAAAATATATGCTCAGACTGGAGTTTGAACCTAGAACCATTTTTTATGAGAATTAGGCATGAAAAATCCAATAATAGCTGAAAATAGGTTCCAAAAATTATGCAGTGAAAAGAAAAAAAAACGTAAATCGTACAGGAACTGCATAAATAAGCGAATTGTTCAGCAAGTTGAATTTACTGAATGTAATGTCAACCCTTAAATTGGAGAAACTTAATTTCTTAAACCAACTTATTTAGACGTATCAAACTGCAGTGAAAACAATTCTAAGTTATTATCTATTGCATATTCTTGTACAATTTTACATAAACTTAAATAATTTCTACTGATTTATTTTTCATCATCCCCTTATCGTGTCCTTGTTTCAGAAGGTCGACTCCAAATATGTCTCCAACCATCTCTATCTTCCCATGCTTTGCTTCTTTTTAGTTCTTCCCAGTCGTATCCTCTCTCTTGTAGACTTTTCTTCACTTGGTTAATCTATCTTTCTTGTGGTCGTTTTCCTTGTATCTTGAGATTTAACAGTTTTTCCTTTTACATTATTTTTAAATGTCCAAACCATTACTTTCTTAATACATTAAATAAATTAAACCAATATATCTTGTAAGACATACTGTCAATTTTAAGTGTTAATTAAATTGTATGGTATATTTGTGACAAAACAAAAATGGTGGTTTTTAGAGTGATTGGGTTTGAGATGAACCAGCCGTTGTATTGCTGATGTTTGGAGAATGTCATTTTATTTCAATAAGGGTATACTGAGTTTGAAAAATTGGAAATGGCGACCGCTAGACTACTTTTTAAATTTTCATTTGAGGTGAACTACTATACTTAATGGCCTAATTTTGCTGGTTAATGAGCTCGACCTTAATTTTTTTTAATTAATTGCACATTTGTCGAGTTTTGTTCCGATAACACAAAAATTACAGCTGCTAGATTGTTAATAGCACACACATAAGTGAGTGAGTGTAAAGAAAGATGTCTTCAAAATAGTGAAAAATTAATTTTCTAGCTAGCAAAAGTGACACTTTCTTTTCTGTGCTATAAAAAAGAAAATATTGATAACAGAGCCGTAACTTATAGTGACATTGTATATTTCATGGTAACTCATAATTTTACATTCTTACTGTGTAAAAATATAAAATGGGATGGAGATATCTCTCTTTACACGCCCACCAAACATATAGGGTGGTCATAAAGTCTCGATTCATTTCCAAGAAATAATGAACTCAGTTTGATGATTTTTATGTACTTTTTTTTTTCAAGATATGTATACATGTTTATCGTATTTCAATGGCCTCCGTCCATTTCGAAGCATTGTTCCAATCGTTAGAGAGTAGCCCGAAAGACGTTTTGAAGCATAGCTGGTGAAATAGCCGTCACTGCATTGCAAATTCGAGTCCTAAGATCCTGGAGATCCCTTACCTTTATCTTTTACACCTTCCCCTTTATGAATCCCCAAGCAAAGAAGTCCAGGGGCCATTCTGGTGTAGCTGTGGTTCGAGGAATAACTTCAGCGTGTCAAGGTAATTTTTGCCATTAATTGTCTGTTCTGTGAACATGAAGGATCCATACACTGTGGTCTTCGTAATTCCAAGCCACACATTCACTTTCGGTGTGTTTCGGTACCCGATATTCGGGTGTTATGTTTATTAACTTAGCCACAGATGTGGAACGTGGCCTCATCACTGAACAGAATGTGATCCCTAAGGTCCTCATTGTGTGCAGCCGCTATCAAATCATAACACGCAGCCTGGCTAGCTACGCAATCTTCTGCGTCTAATTTGTGGAGCACCTGAATATGGTACGATTTTTTTTTTCAACGTAAAGTGTAAAACTTCAAAATCGTTTATTTTGGCACATCTAACTCATTGCTTAAACGACGGCTTGATGCTCTCGGGCTTCTTTCGATTGATTCGCTAAACAGTCTCTTCTGGCACAAAAGATCTCCCGTAGTGTGGTTCATACGCAGCGTTCCCAATTCTTTGAAATTTATTGCAAAGTAACTGGATGTTTGCTTGTGAAATACCTGATTCAACGTCTGTCGCACCTCGGTATAAGATAATCCGCGCACTAACAACATACACGCGTTCTTCTATCGTCAGCATGCTTTTAGATTATGCTAACAGAAAAAGAAAATAATTGCGTTAACACAGAAATGTATCGAGACTTTATGACCACCCAGTATATACATATATACTGTAAAATGGGGCTACTTTGACATATTTTTGAAGGTTTTTAAGGTCTAACTCGTATGATTTATGCCGAAAAAATTGAATGTATGATTTATTGTACCAATTGAACCTTAGACTACAAATCCCATTTGGTACTGTTCCCCTCAATAATGAGTTTTGTTTAGATCTGTTTTGCCTATGTGCTGGGGATACTTTGACATCTCATTTGTTTTCACTATAATTCAAAGTAGACCCACTGTAGGTACTACTTAGACACCAATTTATCTTTTTATAAATATTTTTATTGTAAACAACCTCACTACAAATGTTTTTATAACTGTAATTTGACAAAATAAACTTAAACTTCTTTTTCAATTCTGACACGCAACAGAACACAAGAATTATATAATTATTGTAGTTAGACAATCAGGAAAAAATTAGAAAACATCATTTTTGAAACAATAGTAGAAAAAAAAACAGATTTTCACATCTCATCTTCACATAGTTCACATTCATATTGAGAATTGTTCGATCCTCTGTTACACATACCACAGACCCAGAGCTTGCATCTTACACAAAAAATCCAATCTTTACCCCTGTAAAACCGAAAATCACAATTTTATCCTTGCTGGGAATTCATTGTTGTTGAAAGTGACACAGATGTGTCTCCAACAATTAACATCCTCTTTTAAAACAACTTAATTATTCAAAGTAACCCCATTTTACGGTATATAATTCTTAAGTACTTGTGTATGTCACTGAACTCCTATTAAACGACTTAACCAACTTTGATGAACATTTTTATGTATGTTTGAGTGGGTCCCTGGATGTTTTAGATTCACAATTGGACCATCTAAAACTGTTAGGTGTAGGAGTTCACGTGAAGTGAAAATTTGAAAATTGCTCTAGCGATCACAATTTTCAGTGTTTCACAACGAAACTCAGTATATCCTATTAAAATAAACCGAGATAAGTATTATCGTCAACATTATCCAGTACGCAATTCGAAATTGTCTAAATGGTACAAAGAGTAGGATGCAGGTTGGCAAGCAGTTTTCAGATACAGTAAAACTTTCTCAAAGCGGAATCGCATGGGACCAATTTATTTTTCCACATTAGACAAAATTCCGCATTATAAAAAACAAAACTGATTAATAATCTTAGATTATAGAGTACCGTGTATGTCTTTTTATGTACCTTGGATTAATTGTAGTCCCGCTGCGTTGAAAAGTGAAGTGTAGTATGTAGGAGCGACTTTGATGGTAACGCGCGAAAAAACAGTCCCGTTTCGCCAGCCTTAAAAATATATCTTAGGAGCGTATCCTGAAATTAAAATATGCAGTTTCAGATCACCAACTACACTTTCGTCCACATCCTTTGATTCCCCGCAAATTTCATTCCACACTACATTGTGTCCTGTATTTAAACTGTCCAGCCAACCTGAAGATGCCTTGAAATCGTTATTCCCCAGGGATTTAGCAACAGCTAGAGCTTGACTTTGGAGCATCGGTCCGGAAATTTGGATATTTTTTGATTGTGCACTTGTAAAACACTCCCAAACTACTTCGATGTTTTCTTCATTTCCTGTGTTTTTTTTCCCCCTTCTCTTCACTTAAGCATTTCTTTGCATCCATTTTTTTTTGTGTATTAATGTCTCTTAAACTAGAGTTTTTCCACATTTAAATTTAGTCATTATTTCCCGCACTGAGAGTTTATTTATTTTTAATCACTTTCACTGTTTCCTTTAATGACAATGATACATACGTTTTAGCCATCTTTATTCCGTAAATTCAGACGCTACCAGTGAAATATCGGCCTCAGAACTTAAACTATTTTCAGATTTTACAGCGAAATGATTATTTGAAATACAGGTACAGTGCGTGTATTTCGCATAACGAATGTGTAGTGATGCCGAAAGCAAATTTCAGGTACAGGTAGAATCTCTACTTCACCCGGTAGCAGGAACCATTCTTTATTTATTTGGCCTAAAAGGAATCCTATGAAGTGGAAATTAATTTATTTGTCTCTCTGTCTTTCCGCTTTATAAAAAATATATTAATGAAATGTGTAGAAATGTCCTATTTCTGCTTTGGACAGATTCTGTTTTATACAAAATAAATACACGTAAAATTACAATTATTTCGCCGGGACCAATAAATTTGTTCACATTGGGCAAGATTTCCGCATTACTCACGTTCCGGATTAAACAAGTTTTACTTTACTTTGAAATTCACTATTCAATTTTATACGAGAGCATGTCAACAAACCTTTAGGTCTATTAAGCTGTTAGTTTATGCTAATGATGTAGTATTATTAGGCGATAGCGATGAGATACTAAAATGACAACACACACCACACTACTGAGTAACACTAAGAAAAAAACATCAATAAAACTAAATATACGTTCACACAAAGAAATACATTATATAATGGAAATGGGCAGTTAATGACAAATGATGCAAATTTTGAGGAAGTAGCTGAATTCAAATACCTAGGAACAATAATCACAAACACGAATGAGATGCACAAAGAAAGTAAAGATAGGTTCAATTCTGGAAATGCATGCTATTACAGATTACAGGGATTTTTGAAAAAAGAATGAAAAAAATATGAAACTGTTATTTGAAATAGATACCGAAACAATGACTATTACTTTAAGGGAGAGAAAATATTACGAGTGTTTACAAATAAGGTTGTTAGAAACATTTTTGAAACAAAGAGAGGCCAACAGACAGATGGATGAAGAAGACTATATGACAGTGAACTGCCTGATTTTATGGAAAAACAGATATAAAAACAGTAAAATCATAAATTGCATAGACGGGGGTGGACAGGACATGTGGCACGAATGGGGAATGAAATGCGAACACAAAATCTCATTGTATGAAAATAGAGGAAGTGCCCAGTAGGTAGTCTAAGAATGAAGTGGGAGAATTACATTAACTATGATTTGAGGAAGGTAAAATATAAAGTGGATGATTGAAATATGGATGTTTGGAGAGCTTAGTATTAAGTAGGTTCAAGGCCACATGTACATAGGCTCTCCAAACATCCATATTTCAATCATCCACTTAAATTAATTTCCACTTCATAGAATTCCTTTTAGGCCAAAGAAATAAAGAATGGTTCCTGCTACCGGGTGAAGTAGAGATTCTACCTGTACCTGAAATTTGCTTTCGGCATTACTACACATCCGTTATGCGAAATACACGCACTGTACCTGTATTTCAAATAATCATTGCGCTGTAAAATCTGAAAGTAGTTTAAGTTCTGAGGTCGATATTTCACTGGTAGCGTTCTGAATTTACGGAATAAAGATGCCTAAAACGTATGTATCATTGTCATTAAAGGAAACAGTGAAAGTGATTAAAAAATAAATAAAAAAACTCTCAGTGCGCGAAATAATAACTAAATTTAAATGTGGAAAAACTCTAGTTTAAGAGACATTAATACACAAAAAAATATGGATGCAAAGAAATGCTTAAGTGAAGAGAAGGGGGAAAAAAAACACAGGAAATGAAGAAACCATCGAAGTAGTTTGGGAGTGTTTTACAAGTGCACGATCAAAAAATATCCAAATTTCTGGACCGATGCTCCAAAGTCAAGCTCTAGCTGTTGCTAAATCCCTAGGGAATAACGATTTCAAGGCATATTCAGGTTGGCTGGACGGTTTAAATACAGGACACAATGTAGTGTGGAATGAAATTTGCGGGGAATCAAAGGATGTGGACGAAAGTGTAGTTGGTGAACTGAAACTGCATATTTTAATTTCAGGATACGCTCCTAAGATATATTTTTAAGGCTGGCGAAACGGGATTTTTTTTTCGCGCGTTACCATCAAAGTCGCTCCTACATACTACACTTCATTTTTCAACGCAGCGGGACTACAATTAATCCAAGGTACATAAAAAGACTTACACGGTACTCTATAATCTAAGATTATTAATCGGTTTTGTTCTTTTTTATAATGCGGAATTTTGTCTAATGTGGAAAAATAAATTGGTCCCATGCGATTCCGCTTTGAGAAAGTTTTACTGTATCTGAAAACTGCTTGCCAACCTGCATCCTACCCTTTCGAATTGCGTACTGGATAATGTTGACATAATTTCTAATGGACTTTGGATTGTATCTGACTTGAAGAGAAGGAACTTGTACCTTAATATCTTCTAATGAAAATAGACAGACGTGTGAGAACATAACCTGTACACACATTCACATGAACATGCGTTACCATCCGTCCATAGTAATTCTGCCCGAAGGCAGGTCCTTCACTGCAATCATAGCATTTTCATGCTATGATTGCAGCTTTACTAGGGAATTGTGTAGGTGTGGTAGCTTCCCGTTGCTTTCCACACTGGTGAAGGATGATGATGATAATGGTAAGGATGATAATGATAAGGATGATGGCTATATGATTTCGGGGACCGTTTGGGCCTTAAAGTTTTCCTGACATTTGTCTTACAGGTGAGGAAAAACCCCGATAAAAACCTCACCCAGAAAAACTGCCCCGACCGGGGATCGAACCCGAGCCCGCTGCGTGACAAGGCAGCACGCTACCTCGAGACCACAGCGGTGGACATGCGTTACCATGGTAAGCCGATTATTGCAGTTATTTTTAAAACTGAATAACAGGTGGTTACACTGTTAAAAATGAAATTACATGAAAAAAAAGTTAAAAGATTGCAATCATGTTAACATGGACAACGTACAAAGTATATAATTTTACGAAAACATTTGAGAAATTAATGCCTGAACATTGACAGGCCCCGTGGCCTTGTAGTCAGCGTTCCAGATGTCCCGGGGTTAGATTCCTGAACTTGGACATCAGGCTTCTTGTATAATGTTTTATATTCCCAATCGATACACCTTGACGGGAGCTGACGATTGAAACTCAAACGAACATCGTAACTTGTCTGAGTCAAAATTTATACTAAACGAAAATTATGTGATGCAGCGAAACGACCTCAAAATGGGGCGCTCACTCCGCCGCCGCGCGCGATGCATCATAGTCCCCAGTCAACGTTAGGAATTGTTTGACCCTTTATCTATCGAGGGACGTAATTACATTTTGGATGTAGATGATAGATATGTAGCTGCAACACCAAAGTGTATCCCCCGATTTTGTTATCATCAGTTGTCTGAATTGTCTCGCACTGTGGACGCTATTTCAAACACGTATTCACGTCAAAAAGACCAAGAGAGGAAAACGAAAATTAAGAAAAAATACAAGAAAATCAGAGGTAAAGGTAAAGTGGCCACACTGCAGGCCCATCTAGGCCTACATTCTAATTCTACACCAACTTTGTTTTATATTTTAATTGGAACTTACCTCGTATTCTAGCGAAATTTTACATGGAATCGCAGCTTTCATTTAACGCCATCACTTATTAATTTACGTCCAAAACTAAATATTTTGATTCCCGATTGTCCTGAAATAAAGGAACGCGAAATTGTACTTATTTTTATAGCAAAGAAATTTTGAAATATTATTCCTGCCGTAACCACGTGACCGTGATGATATTGTTCAACCGCGACGTTTAAATGTCGTAGCCTATTTTATTGTGTGATTTTCGCATTGTTATCTTTAAAAAATCGTAATAAAGAGTTCTATATGTAGTGTAACTTTAACCAGCCTCATGGACTAGTGGTCAGCGTTCCTGACTACAGTTCATGAGGTCCCGGGTTCAATTCCCGGTCAATCCATAGCCATTTTTTCTTAAAGGGAATTATTCCTGTGGTTGCCCATGGTCTGGAATTTAGGTTAAGTTTAGGTAAAGAACTTTCCTGGCGCTTCATTATCATTTATCATCCATCATATCATTGGGGTAACGTGACTCGGCCTTCCAGGTGCCCCAATCTAAGAAATGGATTACAATTCTGCCAAGGCAGGGGAGAAAGTCAGAAATGACATAAGAGAACCTGTTGTCATTAGTCAAAACAAATATGTAGTGCAACAGGTGTATAGTAATGTAAGTAGCAAGGAAATTATTTATTTATTATGAATTTACAAGTAATTTATTAACATTTTTACGATTTACCCGAAACAAAACAAAATATTAGTAATTTTTGTCAGTTCATATCAATGGAATCTTAGGCGAATAAAAAACAGGTTATGGAGTAGGAATATAACATAACCTACTCGGAGATCAGCGCCCCTAGCGTTAAACAAACTCAATGAGTATTTTACCTTTAGTATTTGTGGATTAGCTTTTACTCATTTATTAAACAAACCAATTTGAGGAAGGATACCCACGGTTTAGGTCGAAAAAATATCATTATCGGTTGTTAAATTTCTTTAATATAATTAATTTACAGTTTTTGCATTGAACGTGAAATTATTTCTGCTACATATCCGTTATTATGTACTGTTCATAGTTTAAAACTGGATTAGTTTCGTGTTTAGAAAATTAGAATGAAGACCTCCTAACAAACACCACAACATGAGCCTCTTGAAAGTGGCTGATGTGTACGTAAAACAATAGACATGCGAATCGTTCAGTTTACTATTCAGCGAACAAATTGTCCAAAAGAACCTGTTTATGCAAATAATTACCACATTGTGAACATATACATACTGTACAAAGACGACCTGTCGGTACTTTGGAACATGTACACACTTTACAAGGTCACGGAGTTCTTCGACGAATGAGGAATCAGCTCAATATTCTTAATTAATATTGGGTAAAATTAATCAGTAAAAATTATTTAAATTTGCTTAAAATAATACAACCATATATACAAAATAAATTATGGTTATGCATGATTTGTTTTCACTCAAGTCCGACGCATTTAAATAAGCTGGCATACAAATTTAATTTCACCAATTAAGGGGTTTAGCTCTCCCTTTTTAGGCACTACTTTTAGGTCTCTTGTGTCACCCGGACCAACCTGTCGGTAGAGTATGTTAATTTAAGAAAGATAACTGCAGGGTGCGTCATAAGTCAATTAACCAGTGCACGTGGTTACAAGGGAAAATCAGATTGGTTGAAACAGGGGTTTGAATACGGGACCTTGATGATATAATTTCAAACACTACTGCTTGAGGTGATTTTGAAGGATAAAGTTTTCAGTACAAAACCACTTAACCTGCAACATTTACGGGATTTGAATGAACGGAATTTGAAAATACTTTTGTTAATAATGGGAAATTGCGTGACATCATCTGGAAATCAGTGTTAAAACGACGTCATAAATGCTTAAACAACAACGGTGGTCACATTGAACAATTTCGGTAGTTGTTTTTTGTGTAGTTGTAGTAAGCTGCATAAAATAATATATTTGCATTTTCGGTTAACTGACTTATGCTGCGCCCTGTATTTGGGAAAATTTTCGAGCAGCAGAAATCGAAGACGGACCTTGGATAATTAGAACAAATGATGAATTGAGTAAAAAAGTTTATAAAATACGGGTCCGATCCCCGATCGGGGAAGTTCCTTGTGTGATTTTTTTTATCGGTTTTTCCTCATTTGTAAGAGAAATACAGTATCAGGAAACTTTAAGGCCCAAACGGTACCCGAATATCATATGACCATCATTCATATTCGCCTTAAATTAAGTTACGGATTAAGGACTCTCCTGGCGCACCACTATTATCGTTATAATCATCGCCCATCTAATCACCAGGACAGCTGTAACCCGCCTTCCGGGCTCCCCAACCTCAGAAGCGAGTTACTATTACTCCAGTGCCAGAAGAGAACACCAGAAGTATCAAAATGACAACCTGAGGTTTTGAATAAATGAAATACATAAGAGTACAAATATTAAATAGGTTTGTCTATGTATGCAGAATGTGTGATGAAAGACTTTTATTGTTAAAAAACATTCCCAGTGAAACATTTAAAAACTAGGCTCCAAGTCAGACCGAAAATTAGATGTTACAAGACTGTACAATCTTATTCGTATTCTTATTCATAATTTGTAGGATTTTAATTCTGTTTATTTCCAAAATCACTCCTCGGAAGAAGACGTACTGCACTTGCATTCACTGCATAATCTTTATGTTTATATAATTCTTGTGTACGTGTGTTTGTCACTCAACTCCTCCTAAACGACTGAACCGATTTTGATAAAATTTTGTGTGTTAGAGTCGGATTGCGTCCCTCGATTGTTTAGATTCACAATTTTACCCTCTTAAACCATTAGGTGTAGGAGTTCAGCTGAAGTGAAAATTTAAAAATCGCTCTAGCGATAACAATTTTCGATGTTTCGCAACGAAACTCAGTATATGTTATTAAAATAAACCGAGGTACATATTGTCAAAAACTCAGCGAAATCCGTCCATAATAAGTGGGGTTTGACTGAAATCCGAAAATAAGAATCGGCTCTAATAAACTGCCATGTTTGATTCGTCAAAACGTATAACTTTGTGTACACACGTTTTCAGGTACGGCGAGTGGTTATCTGATATTATGTTCTAAAACATTAGGTGTAGGAGTTCACCTGAACGAAAATTAAAAAAAAAATATATATATATATATTCAACTAGATGAAGTTCCAGTGTATAACAAGTGTATTTATTCTAGTATGAATTATTTGTGTAATGAATGTATTAAAACTTACCTAACTTCCATATCCCAAAACCTGAGCTAATATTTTCCAATCGCTCACGGCACTACACAAACAGAATGAAATTTTAAACCGTTGCTAGGTTACAATGCAACACTACTCAATTGTTATATCAATCAAAACCCTATTCAAGCGTAAATTTTGGATTTTTGCATTATTGGACGATCAGAGGCATCGTGTCCTGCTCATCGCAGTCTACGAGACTTAATTTTTCTTATTATATCTGATTTCCCATGTACCTGATTGTTATGTAGTCTTCACCATTCCCCGTGTAACATACTGGCGTCTCTTTAAGAAAATTAATATTTAGCCCATCTTCTTCTCAATTTTGAACACATCTTACAATCGAGTGGGCATGGAATCTACTGGTCTCTGTTCTCATCCCATTTATAACTTAATCCTGAGTGTGGCTTCCTTCGGGAGAGAAGTGAACTCGTGTCATAGTTTTACAGTGGTTATTTCGCAATATAATTAAAATTCGTCATAGAAGTAATGTGTTAAATTAAATTGGTCACAGATATCAGCCGGGTTGTCAGCCACATACACGGTCATTTTATGTGTCTACTTTACCTCCTCCGAGCTAAGTTCAAGTTGTAATGTAAACAAACCAGACGTATGACTGAATTTTGGAATGGCTGTTTTACCATTAATCGTGTAAGAAAATGTAGTTGGCTCTCTAAACTCGAAGTAAAGGAAATAAAAATATGTATATTTTAGAATATGTCTACGAGAGACATCTTAATACTCTTATATATAATTCTTGTGTCCTTGTGTTTGTCGCTCTACTAAACAACTGGATCGATTTTTATAAAATGTTTAATTGTACTGAACAAATTTCTAGGACGATATTACAAAATGTGAGAAACGGTCCCCGGACGTCATATGACTATCATAATCATCATTCATATTCGCCTTAGATTAGGCACTAGTACCATCTTAGTAGTGAGAAAAGGGGACCTACGTCATACGTGGAGCGTGGAGGCGGGGAGCAGGAAGTGACGTCATAGGGGAGGAGGAAAGGGGGGGAGGGGGGACGTCATGGGTGGGGGGTGACGTCATGGGTGGGGGAGGGGGAGGGGGTGACGTCATGGGTGGGGGGGTGACGTCATGGGTGGGGAGGGGGGTGACGTCATGGGGGAAGGGTTAGGGGGAGGGGGGGGTGACGTCATGGGTGGGGGAGGGGGGTGACGTCATGGGTGGGGGAGGGGGGTAGTGACGTAATAGGTGGGAGGGAGGAGGAGGAGGAGGAGGAGGAGGAGGTATTGTGACGTAATTGGTGTGGGGAGGGTGTAACGTCATACGTGAGGGGTGGAGGGGTTGTGACGTAATATGAGTTTCTGGATCCGGAAGTGACATCATAGGTGTTGGGCTTGCAACGTTATAGGGGTGGGGTTTTAGATAAAAAAGTAGGGGAGGGTGGAGTGTTGTCTATAAAAGGAGAGATGTAATGATTTTTATGTTATTACGACTTGTGATTGTCACATAATACAATATTTAATTTAAACAATCTTTATTGGGAGTAAATAAAAAAGGAGGGGAGGGTGGAGTGTTATATAAAGAGAGTTGTAATGTTTGGTAGAGTATTATTATTTGTGATTGATAAGTAAAGGTTGTTTTAATTAAATATTGTATTATGGATGACTTAACTTGCAAAATATGTAATGCTAGTTACAAGTATAAAAAAAATTTAATTAGACACCAACGGGAAAAACACAGTATTGGCGAAATAAATTATGAATGCAAGTTATGTAAAAAAATATTTTTTAACAAAAGAAGTTTAAAACGTCATGAAAAAGAAGTCCACGGTGATGGGCAATATGAATGTAATTATTGTAATATAAATTATTCTTCGGAACAATCGTTGAGACGGCATATAGAGAAGTTTCACATATTTGATAAAGAGGTAAGTAGTAAAAATTAATAATAAAAATATTGTTTATTTATTTTTATTGAATAAAGTGAATGTTATAATGTTTTTTATTGTTACAGGGGAATATTATTACTAAAAATGTGGAGAGTGAACCAGAGCCTGTTGATGAAGAAGCAAGTAATGCAGTTGAATCACAACCAGGCCCTAGTGGATTGAGCAAATTAACGAAAGCAGAGCCAGGACCAGAGCTTGTTGATGAAGGAGCAAGTAATGCAGTTGAACCACAATCAGGCCCTAGCGGTTTAAATTTTAGTAAATTAACAAAAGGAGAGCCAAAACCGAGTGGTATAAATGTAAACAAAATATCAGAATTAGAGGCAGGACCTAGTGGTGTAAACAAAAGGACATACAGTAAAATAACCGAACCAGCGAGAGTCCCTGTTGATGCGAAAAGGGTATGTACGCAGATTGAGAGTGATGATGAGGAAGAAAAAGACACAAATGATATATGTAATAGTTTAATATTGGTAGAAACTGCTTTTAAGAGTAGATTACAAACGTATAGAGCAAGTAAATTTAAAAAGGGTGATTTAAAAAGTGTATTACACAGTAAAGTTGATGAAATACAGGAATTGTTACAAAAAGCGGTTGTACGCTATAAATCAATTAAGTATAATATTCATGTTGAATGTATGTTTTCAAATGTAGACAACCAAACGTGTTTAAAAAACTTTAAAACGCGAAATGAAGCTATATATATAACAAGTAAATTAAAAGAAAGCATATTAAAAAATGTGGGTAAAATTCAAAGAGAGTTTGAAGAAAATGCGTTAAGAGGTAGTGGGTGGTATTTTTTGAGGGTTGAAAATATGGAAGTTAGAATAAATGAACATTCGGTTTTGTCTCGAGCGTCAAAATACTTAACGTTACCCAATAAGTACAAACATTCCAAATCTATTGCAAATGTAAGAAATTTAGATGATTATTGTTTTAAGTATTGTGTTTTATCAAAATTTATTGAAAAAGATAAAGACCTGTGGATAAATTATCGAAATCGACCGGATTTAGATAGTAAGTATGACTGGGGTTGTGTTGAGTTTCCGGTAGCCTTAAGAGATATTTACAAATTTGAAAAGCACAATAATATTTCAATAAATGTATATGGATTAGAAAAAAAAAGTAATGATTACCAAATATTTCCGCTTAAAGTGTGCGATAAGGAAATGGAAGATCACAGGGATTTACTGTACATTACAAATGGTGAAATAAATCACTACTGTTGCATTACAAATTTTAATGCTTTAATTAGAGAGCAATTAATAAAAAAAAGATGTGGTTTTAATTTTGAAGTGTGTAAACGATGTTTTGCACATTTTATTGGAAAGGACTGTACATTAAAATTAAATGAACACAAAATGTTGTGCAATAATTTTGATGCCATTAGATGCAGTTTTCCTGAAAAAAATAAAATTTGCTTTGAAAATTACCATCACAGTAAAAAACTAAGGTTTGTAATATACGCTGACTTTGAATGCATGTTAAAACCAATATTAGGGTGTAAGGGTGATCCATCATTGAGTTGGACAGTTAATTATGAAAAGCACATTCCTTACAGTTACAGTTATTTTATTAAGGACAGTGAAGACAAATATTCCCATTTGAGATTGTATAGAGGTAAAAATGCTGGGGAGCATTTTATGCATTCGTTGTTTAAGGACGTTCAGGAAATAGGTAAAATTTTGTTTGGTAATACAAAATCGATGCTACCAATGACTGAAGAGGAAAAAACACAATTTAATAGTGATAATGTTTGTTACATTTGCAAAAAAGTTGGATTTTCAAAGGAAAATTTTAAAGTTAGAGATCACTGTCATGTAACTGGTAAGTACAGGGGAGTAGCTCACTCAAAATGTAATTTGTTTTATAGAGATCAGAATTTTGTACCTGTACTGTTTCATAACATGTCTTCGTACGACGGTCATTTGTTAGTTAAATGTTTGGGATATGACGATAATAATGTTGATGTGATTGCAAAAACGGAAGAAAAGTACATTACCTTTACCAAATATGTACCTATGTTACAGGGGTGTAATAAATATATGAAAGTGCGTTTTATGGACTCTTTGTCATTTTTGAATGCTAGTTTAGGAAAACTTGCAGAAATTCTAGAATTTGATAAATTTTACGAAACTACCAAATACTTTAAACACCACTCGAAATTGATGTGTAAAAAGGGTATTTTTCCATATGAATATGTGACAGATATAAACGTATTAGAAGAAACGTGTTTGCCTGCTAAATCAAATTTTTTTAGCACTTTGACCAATAGTAATATTTGTGATGAGGATTATGAACATGCAAAAAATGTATGGAATACGCTAAACGTTCAAAATTTGGGAGAGTACTCTGATATATATTTAAAAACAGATGTATTAATACTAACAGATGTATTTGAAAACTTTAGGGAAGTTTGCTTAAACGTGTACAATTTAGATGCTTTATATTATTTGACAGTCCCTGGGCTTGCATATTCAGCTATGTTAAAGTATACAGGAATTGAACTATCCATAATAAAAGACGTTCATATGTTAATGATTTTTGAGCGTGGAATACGAGGCGGAATTTGTCAGTGCGTGACTAGATATGCGGAGGCAGATGAAAATAGCTTTGTTTATTATGTAGATGCAAATAATTTGTATGGGTGGGCTATGAGTCAGTACTTGCCTTATGGAAACTTTAGATGGTTGAGCAAGGAGGAAATTAATGACTTTGATGTGATGTCAATAGAAAAAAACAGTGCAAAGGGGTATATTTTAGAAGTTGATTTAGAATATGGTTTAGAATTACATGATGATCATAGGGATTTACCATTTTGCTGTGAAAATAAATGCCCACCAAATGGTAAAAATTCAAAATTGCTAACGACTTTGGATGATAAAAGTAATTACGTAATTCATTATATAAATTTAAAACAGGCTTTAGAAAACGGGTTAAAGCTAACAAAAATTTACAGAGTTATTGAATTTGATCAGGGTAATTGGTTAAAAAAATACATTGACTTAAATGCAGACAAGCGAAAATTAGCTGAAAATGAATTTGAAAATTTTTTTTTTAAATTAATGGTAAATGCAGTTTTTGGAAAGACTATGGAAAACGTTAGAAAAAGAATGGATTTTAAACTAGTGTGCGGTGAAAAAAATACAGGAAATTGGTTGCAAAGTGCACGTTTTTAGATAGAACAATATATGGTGAAAATATTGTGGGCATGCACTTTCAAAAAACAAAAGTAGTTTTGGACAGAGCTTTATATGTAGGAATGTGTGTATTGGAATTATCCAAAACACACATGTATAACTTTCATTACAACATAATGAAACCGCTTTTTAGTAATAATATAGAGCTTTGTTACATGGACACAGATTCATTTATATATTTAATAAAATGTAAAGATGTGTATGATTACCTTACAAAGATCAATGTTCATTTGGACACAAGCAATTATTGTTCAAATCACAAAATGTACAGCTTGTTGAATAAAGGTGTGTTGGGGAAATTTAAAGATGAAGTTGAGGGTAAAACAATAACTAGATTTGTGGGGTTAAGAGCAAAATGTATGCAATTGAGGTAGATAAAATAAAGCAAGTAAAAAAATTAAAAGGGATTACCAAAGCGGTGTTAAATAACTGTTTATCCATTAACGATTACGTTACGTGTTTAAATTCTAAAATAGCAACTTACTCCGAAAATTACCTAATAAAATCAATGAAACATGACATTTATACAATATGTGTCAATAAAAAAACCTTGGATGTTTGCGATGATAAACGCCATATATTATTGGATGGTATACATACCCTACCCCACGGACATAAACAACTAAAGTCAAATGATGTGTACGCATAAAAAAGTATAAATACTCGGTATATATATTTCACAAGGCAAGTAGTTGTTAAAAAGTGAAGTAAAAATGAAAAAAACTGATTTTATAAATTTAATGTTTCAAGGTAATTGGTGTTACACGCCAAGTAATGTGAAACATTTTTCAAAAGACGAGTGGAGGTGTTTAAAATCCTTAACATGCTTAAATTTAAAATCGGTGCTAATAAGTGAAAAACATAGCCGGGACATAATATATAAATTTTGTATTACATGCTTTGAAAGTAAAAGGCATTATGAAAAGTATAAATTTTGCCGGAAGTTGGGAAAAAACAAAAATAATTACAACATGCAATGAAATATACTTTAAACAGTTACCCTTAAATTTTCCACAAAAACATGTTTATTATTGCGATATATGTAAGCAATGTTTAATTTTAAAATTGTTTTTGTGCACAAACGCAGATGATTTAGAACTTTAACAAAATGTTGTGCAATATTAAAGGGTATAAATACTGTTAAATTTGTTAGAAGCTAAGTTATTTGAGCAATGGAAGGCATACAACAAATACCCTTTATAGTGAGACGCTATTACGATAGTGCCATGAATGTAATTTTAGACTGCTACAATACTTTTGATCGTACTGTAACCATACATGGACCTAACCAACTACATACAGAAGTGGTAACTTTGCTACCCCTGTGGAAATCCACCAAGGCAATATGCCGGGGAAGCAGATTATCACGCTCACGTATTTCACAACGAAACGTGTAACGGAGTGAACATGTAACAACGTGCAGTGTACCAAGTGAGATTTATTTAAAAACATGGGGTACAAAATGTAACATGAATTGTGAAATATTTTTGAGAGAAGTTAAAGATGCTGCTGAAGCATATGGTAATTGTTATAATGTTGATGATAGTGATGATGAGGTTGTGTAACAAAAAAAACAAGTTAATACCTGTATGGATTGTAAAAAAACATGTTGTAACATGAATTGTAATTTTTTATACTATTTTAAAGATACAGTTTAAATATGTTGCAATATGTTTTTTTTAATAAAACTAGTTAATACTTGAATAAAACGTGTTGTAACATGAAGTGTAAAAAAACTGTAAACATGCAGTGTTGCAATAGTGGTATTTTTAAAACTGGTTAAAACCTGTGTAAAATTTAACATGTAACTTTTTGTTGACCGAGAGCAAAAAAAAATTACGTTTAGTGACGTAATATTTAACACACTTATATAAGCGCAAACAAAATGTGTAAAAATATCATTGTTGCCTAGGACTTAGGGTTGTGTTAACCTGCTTTTAAAATCATCATGAGTTGTAGTACCGGTCAAGTTTGCGGAGAGTCAAAAAATAAAAAACAACGAAGGATTGCACCCCGACAAGTGGATGGTGCATCTTCTGAAGATACAATACTTTTAAATGATACCGTATGTGAAACCTTTAATGAAATAGGAGCAACGTGTGACTTTAATGTTACAAAAAAATTTAGATAGTCTTGAAAACACGTGCCATATGTGATTACAAAGCTAGAGCTCTAAAACTAAGTTTGGTAAAAAAATTTACTTGATTTAAAGGAAGGATTCAGTGTGTTTCTTCCATCCAGATTTTCGTGTATGGAGGAAGCTGTTGTGGAAAAACTTGGTTTTGAAAATTACGCATTAATATACGAGGGAAAAAAACTATTTCAATCTGACATGTATTACCACAAAGTACAAATACAAGTGAACAATAATTAAGTGTAAAACTGTGACACCATTTTATGTTAAAACAAATGCAGTCATTGTATCACTTAGAGTACTGTGATGGAAATAAACATTGGGTGTGTGTTGTAGTAAACCAGTTACTTGGGAAAGAAGCAATGATTGGAGACTTTGTAATAAAAAGTGTGTTGTGTACATTGAGCAAAATAAAAAAAATATAGAAAATTGTAACAAAGGTACAAATACCATTGGACTTATTGTAATGCTTAATAAAACTACGTCTACAACAGATTTGCTCAGTTAGTGTTTAATTGTGTGTTGGTTAACAATCATTACCATGGAATACATATACATAGGCAACAAGTTGTTTTTAAATATAAGTTTAAAACAAAGTAAAATTGGTAATTTAAGATTTTGGACAAAACCTAAAATAGCTAAAGTAAGTTGTGAGCATGACAAAATAATGGTGTATTTGTCAAGCCCCTTAAATGAAAAATACATTGATATAACACTAAGCATTTACAATCCAGAACAGCAACGTTGTTATTTAAGGGTTGGTAAAGAAGACGGTGAATGTGAGGAGTATTTAATTCAAAACAAAAATGTGGATATAACTTCCTTTGGAGATAAAGGGGACTTTGTTTTAGTTACCAAACAAGCTCCTGAGTCACAAACATTACAACAAATATTTGGTGAGTGTTCTTTGTACGTTACAACTTGGAAATTAAGTTCACAAAATTTTACTCCAGCAACATTTGTAAATGTAAGAGATGAAACTTGTTTTGAAGGTAGAACAGAAACGGATGGTGGTGGTTTAAGTGTAGCACATTTTGCTGTGCATGGTGAATCCAGTCAAAAATTTGTTAAAGTTCCACGTGAAAATAGAGACAGTTTTTCAAGAGTGCAAAGACAAATATGTTTTTATTGGTTAATTAGTGAAGAAAGCAAGTAATCTTTATAACCTTTGTGTATACACTTTTTAAATCTAATAAAATATTGTAACAACATGAGTGTGTGTATTTACATTTTATAAATTTAATAAAATATTGTAACAAGTTGGGTGTGTGTATTTTTTTTAAAGTCCTTATTTTTTAAAAATAGTTAATTATTACTAGAGACCTCTGTTGGTAAAATAGTAAAAGTATAATTAAAAAAACAATATAAAAGTTAATGGTACAAAAAAATAACATTACAGTATGCCTAAGTGTGTAACCAAAAGGAAGTTGGGGAGAGGACTGTTAAACACACTTATAAATAAACTCCCTGTGGAACTACACATTCCTGGGTACAATTTTTGTGGTCCTGGAACAAAACTGCAAAAGAGATTGGCAAGAGGAGACGTAGGTATTAACAAACTAGACGAAGCTTGTAGGCTTCATGATATAGCATACTCCAAATATTTAGATCAAGGAAATCGGCGCATAGCAGATTTGGAACTTGTAAAAACGGCTAGTGAACGACTTTCGGCTCCAGACGCTTCATTTGGTGAAAAAGCTGCTGCCTTTATAGTCAAAAAGTTAATGAATACAAAAATTAAAATGGGGGAGGGAGCATTTATAAAAATGAAAAAACAACTAAAAAACAAAAGACAATTAAAACAAAACATTAATAAATTACAAGCTGCTATAAAACCTAAAATTAATAAAACAAAAAAAAGACAAAAACGTAAAAGAAAAATTTGTGTTCCAAAAAAACGTGGTGGAATTTTACCACTGCTTCCCATATTTGCTGGATTGGGTGCTTTAGGATCTTTGGCGGGTGGTGGAGCAGCCATAGCAAAATCTATAGGTGACGCTAAAAGTAATAAAAAAAAATTAGAAGAAGCAATTCGACATAATAAAACTATGGAAGCTATATCTTTAGGTAAAACCGGAAAAGGTTTGGGTACACAATTCCTTAACCCTGTTGTAGCAGGTTTACTTACAAAAAAAAACTAACATTTGTTTATAAAGGTAATAAAGGAAAGGGTTTATATTTAAAACCGCACGCTATTCGTAAAAAAGGTTCCGGAAAAAAGGGTTCAAAAAAGAAAAACTATAAAACAAAAACAGGTGGTTTTAAAGGTACTAAAGGAAAGGGTTTATATTTAAAACCATACGTTTCGCGGGGAAAAGGAATAAAAAATACACATAAAACAAAAACTGTTAGGTTAAAAAAAAAGCTCTAAGTGACCTAGATTTGTTAAAGTATGCAAAAAAACTTAACATACAACATTTTAGAGGCGTTTTTATGAGAGATAATTTACCAAAAAAACCTTTAAAAACTGAAAGTATTATTGTAAATTTACCAAAAAAACCTTTAAAAACTGAAAGTATTATTGTAAATTTAGATAGCGTAAAAAACCCCGGCACTCACTGGGTGGCTATTAAAAAAAATAATAATCAAGCCTTTTACTTTGATAGTTTTGGTAATTTGCCACCACCGGCAGAAGTAATAAAATATTTAAAAGGCGTGTTGGTAAAGTACAATGTAACTGCTTTTCAAAACTGGAATACTGAAATTTGCGGACATTTATGTTTGGCTTTTTTATTATAAAAAGGCAGGAACTTTACGCAATTTTATTACTTTAATTATAACTTGCTTATGGGTTACATGTGGCTGTTAAAATGTCTTTTACAATCAGCGTTAGTGGAAAGTCCAATGAGCTTACACAAAATTTTAATCCACCCATACATTTGGATGAAAATGTAGCATATGAAATGGCGTTATTAAATTTGGAAACCTACAATTCGATTCACAACATAAACGATCATAATAACGCGTTTAAAGCTATGCGAATTGATCCACAAACAAAAAAACCAGTAAGTGAAATTTTAAAAATTCCAAACGGAACTTATGAAGTAGAAGACATAGAACAGGCAATGGGTTTAGAACTTATGAAATTTCTTAACGCAATACAACTAACTAAATTTTCGGTAAAAGCAAATCCCAACACAATGAAAATTGAAATTTATACGCCCATTCCAATTTCCTTTGGTGTAGAAAATTCGTTAGGGACCGTATTGGGATTTGATCCAAAAAACATTTATAATTTACAAACAAGTTCTTCACATGAAAACAAAGTAAATGAATCAAACACACCTCCAGATATTTACTCCGTTAACATTATAAGAGTGCACTGCAATTTGATTAGCGGTTCATTTTCAAACGGACAGGCTGGACACATCATTCATGAATTTTTTCCTACTGTTGAGCCTGGTTTTAAACTATCGATATCACCCACAAATTTAATTTATTTACCATTGATTAGTGTACAAAGTATTTCAAATATTACTTTTAAACTATTGGATCAAAATAACAGATTAATTCACAACAACAACGAGGAATTATCCGTTCGAGTACACATTAAAAAAACTAAAAATGGGTCTTAATTTTTTAACAACAACAACAACAACAAAGTTACATTTAAAAGGCAAAAATAATAAAAAAATTATCATATCTAATTGTACCTCAAAGCAGTTAACACCTATCAATCAAGCATTTCTTAAATCTTTAGGATTAAAAATTAACAATGGATATGTTGGAAGTAAATGAAGATGTAGAGTTTAGCAACGACATAACGGACTTTGAATATTTTAACTTTCATCCTACCAACATATTAGCAGTTAATGAAAATGACGAAGTGAGAATTCCAGTTCACACTCAGGATTGTTACGTATTACCCAGCAAAAGTTACATTTTAATAAACGGAAAAATATTAAAAGGAACCAATACCCATTACGATGGAAAAATTGCAGTAAATGGACTTTGCCACTTATTTGAAGACATTCGATTTTTAATCAATGGAGAAATAATTGATAGAACAAGAAATCCAGGTTTTACAACATTAATAAAGGGAATTTGCAGTTACGATGATGCTCAAACCAATTCCTTACAAAATGCTGGTTGGTGCAATTTATCTAACGAAGTAAAGTTGCTAAAAACTGGAAAATTTAACGTTAGCATTCCACTAAATCATTTGCTTGGGTTTGCAGAAGACTTTCAAAAAATATTGATTAACGCGCGAATAGAACTGGTTTTGTTAAGAAGTAAAACACAAACAATGTTACTATTGGCGAGCAAAGCGTTATTAAATTGGATAGCATTCAGTGGAGTGTTCCCATTATTAGGGTTTCTGATCAAATTAGATTATCACTCATAAAAACACTTGAAGCAGACAAGCCTTTACCAGTTGCATTTAGAAGTTGGCAATTATATGAGCATCCAAATGTACCGCAGTCTACGGAATTTACTTGGAATGTAACAACTGTACCTCAACTGCAAAAGGCTCGATTTGTAATTGTTGGATTGCAAACAAATAGGGAAACAGCACAAGCAAATCCATCACAGTTTGATTTGTGTGATTTAACAGATGTAAAATTATATGTACAAGATAAAAAATTTCCATATAATTCGTTTAATGTAAATTCCACAAATAATATATACGCCACTCTTTACGATCGGTACTGTTCATTTCAGTGGTCGTATTACGGAAGAGAGAGCCATGTTATGCTAAGCAGAGCAGATTTTATTGATAAGGCTCCCGTGTTTGTTATAGACTGCTCCAAACAGAACGATGACATTAAAGTGGGGTCGTTAAATATAAGACTTGAATTTGTGGCCAGTACAAATATTCCTGCCAACACCAAAGCTTTTTGTCTTATTATTCACGATAGAAAAGTTACTTACAAACCGCTTACCGGTATAATTAGTAACATTATATAATTATGGAAAACATATGCATAATTGATTACCAAGGATTTGTGGTAAACAAAAATGAAGTTATTATTAAGGAACTTGCGGTAATGTGTACACCAGATCAAACATTTGCACATTTTATTTTTTTACCTCCTCCAAACGTGCATCCTAATGGTTTACATCAAAACTTTTTGGAAAAACATTATCACGGACTAGAGTGGAACAGTGGTTTTGTACCGTACGAAAATCTACAAAGTGTTTTAGAAAGTGTAAGCAAGAATGTTACAGAATTGTATGTTAAAGGGCATGAAAAATTAAAAAAAATAAAATCGTTGTTACCTAACAAAAAAATTATAAACCTGGAAGCCTTTGGGTGTCCTTCTATAAGTTTTTTGAAAAGGTATAACAATTTTAAAAGTTGTGGATTGCGCAATACACATGTAAAATGTTTTTTTCATAAATTTAATGTGTTAAATTGTTCTTTGTTAAATGTATTTATGTTGTCATTGTGGTTTAACACTAACATTAGCACATTTGTTTTGTAAAAATAAGGTAAATTATTGTGTAAAAAAAATATATATATATATTGTGTTTTAAATACTTATTTTTATGTACTCCTCCTCCTCCTCCTCCACCTCCTCTTATTTTTACGCGGTTCATTCAAATTTATATAAATTGCTATGTAATAGCAATTAGTTTTGTAGTATTAGTTATACACTTCATGTGAATAGTTGTAATGTTTCAATGTGAATTATGTAAAACACAAATTTCTAGATTAGATAACTTTAAGAGGCACTTACAGGGTTGCTTGCCAAAAACTAATAATGCAAACGTTAAATTTAATCAAGTCAAAAAAACTGTAACGCTACCTGTTGAAGTTATAGGTACAACCAAATTACAGAATTACGTAAAACATAGCATTTTATTTCCAAACACTGTCAGATGCATAATTGTTGGAAGAAGTGGATGTGGTAAAACAAACTTACTATTGAATTTAATTTGTCATAAAAATGGTTTAAAATTTCAAAATATATACATATATTCACCCACACTTTTTCAAAATGCCTACCAACATTTGGATAACGTTTTAGTTAATGTACCAAACATTGGTTACTACAAGTATTGCAACCATGATAATACAATACCACATCCTACGGAAGCCAAACCCAATTCGTTGTTTATTTTTGATGATGTTGCATGTGATAAACAAAAAAATGATGATGCAGTACTTTAGCATGGGAAGGCACAAAAACATTGATGTATTTTACCTTATGCAAACATATTCAAAAATTCCAAAACAATTAATAAGAGATAATTGTAACTTAATTATATTATTTGAAATGGACGACATGAAACCTAAAACATGCATTTGACGATTATGTTAATTGTGATATGAACTTTAGCACGTTTAAAAATCTTTGTTACAAATGCTGGAATTTGCAAAAACATGGGTTTTTAACCATAAACAGGGAAAAAAATAAAAATTCTGGAAAGTACTCAATGGGTTTACACGAAACTATAAAACATATTTAATTTGTTTTTTGCTTCAGTTCATTACTCATCTGGTTTGCAAATATGTCTTACAGAAGACTAGATAAACCTTATATTTGCAGAGATACATCTTTATATCCACATCCATTTATTACCAGAAGAGCAAGAGTAATAGTGCAAAATGAATTTAAAACAGATTTAAACGGACATTATGTGTTTAATAATTTAAAATTAACACAGATTGCTGCACCAACGGAAAACAGTGATGCTGTAAACAAGGAGTACGTAGATAATGTGGTGCGAAAGTACATTGATACAGCTTCCGTTGATAATTACGTACTCGAATTGAATACTTTTGAACAGCATGTAAGTCATCTTAAACACCAATTACAACAACAATTAAATGTAATTAACGAATTAAAGCTCTTAATAAATCAAACAATTTCTAAAATTTCAACTGAAATACATTCAAATATACAAAATTTATATCAAATATCCGTTGAAAGTTTTTCACTCAATATTGCCACAATCGCAAAGCACAAATGCCTATACATTATCCAACGGCTTAAACTTTGTTAAATTTATTTTTGATTGCGACCTTATTGATGTTTACGTTGAGCTATTTGATATGTCAAAAATTGTAATAATAAAATTAAACAATAACAGACTTGTATTAGACAACGAACCCGTATCAGTCTCCAGAGGAAATAAATTATCCTTTCATTTAATGTCAGAGGAACCTAATTACATGGAAAGAGAAAATCATCCAATTTTTATACAAATTATATACCGTCACAAATTAAATGCATACAACAGTGAAGTTAAAGATGTCGATTAGCGAACATCAAAAGCGTTTAAAACGCCAAATAATAAAACATTCTAAAAACATCAGACAAAAATTAAGAGATTTAAAAAACATTGAACAGGAGTATTTAGAACTGAATACCAAAACATTTCAACCAATTACCAAACCACTTAAGCAAATTGCCAGTGGTGTTAAAACAACAAAGACGTTAAATACACAACAAACTCAAACACATGCAATTTCAAAACAACATCAAGATCAGCAAACTGATGATCTTAATTATACTGAATCCGCTTCTGGTTTATTAACGCCTGTAAGCAGTCCTGTTCACCAACCTGAAACATTTGTAACACCTGATAAACCTACTGTTGACGACTACCTGGAACCTTTAATTAACGCTAACGTAGGAAAAAGAGGATATGATAAAGTATATGGACCTAAATACATCAACCATAAAGTTATGCTTGGCGATACAGAAATGCTATTTGATTATTCAGGTAAAACTTTAACAATTGAAAATATAAAGTTTAACGTTACTCCAGGTTTATTAGAACTTATTTTTAAATCAAACCCAAAATATTACGGTAAGTTTGATGTAAATAAATACAAGGAAGTATTAAAAATAACCAATGTTCATAGAGAAGATGCAAATGCAAACTATCCAATAATTGTATCATCCTCGCCTAAGTATAAAAATGTAATTTCTAAATTATTTCAAAGTGATTCCCCTGAACATACAGGAAAAGCATTGGTGGATTGGAAAGATGTTCACATTAACCACAATATTGATTATAAATACTGGACCGATCCCAACATATTGGTAGACAGACTAAAGTTACTGGTGGCTTCGTCCAACGCGGGAAACAATGCTCACACCAATGAAATTCAAGAAATAATTCAAGAACTAAAAAATAAAAAATACATATTATGAGTAAAGCTAACATTGCTTACGAATTACATAAACCTGCGCGACAACATTTTCAAAGAAGACACGTTGTAACTAAAGGCTTGTACGATGTATTCCAAAGTGATCTCATTGATATGATCCCTTATGCTAAAAATAATAGGGGTTACAAGTATATTTTAATTGTCATTGATGTGTACTCCAAATATGTATGGGCCAAACCGCTTAAAACAAAAACGGGGCTCGAAGTAACTACTAATTTTAAAAAAATTCTTCAACAGTTACCACAAACGCCCGCCTACATTCAAACAGATAATGGAAAAGAATTTTACAACCATTACTTTAAATCCATGTTATGCAGTTTTAATATAAAGCATTACTCAGTATATTCTACAATGAAAGCTTGTGTGGCAGAAAGATTTATTCGAACTCTAAAAACTAACATATTTAGGACATTTACGGAAAAAGGCACGCACAACTGGATCAACATATTACCTACTCTAATCAACAAGTATAATCATACAGTTCATTCTACAATTAAAATGAAACCAGTTGATGTAAAAGATAATTTTCTTTTAACCACTGTATATAATTATTCAAACCAAAATATATGCAAACCTAAATTTAAAGTTGGGGACTTTGTGAGAATTTCAAAACATAAAAGCACCTTTACCAAAGGTTATCTTCCATCATGGAGTACTGAAATTTTTAAAGTTTCAACAGTTCAAAAAACTAATCCTACTACATATTTGATTAAAGATTTAAAAGGGTCTGATATTATTGGTGCTTTTTATGCTCAAGAACTTCAAAAAACAAAGTATCCCAACATTTATCTGGTGGAAAATTTTTAAAATCTAAAGGTAATAAAATTTTTGTAAAGTGGCTTGGATTTCCACATTCTGAAAATTCATGGATACCTGTAACTAATTTACTTAAATAAAGTATTTTTTTTTTTACTTTTTGCATTTTTTTTAACTCCCAAACCCTACATATCCTCATGACACGTGACAATGATAAAGGATGGGTATAAGGTAAGTAGTACCGGTTAAATAAATACAACATTTTGTACATTAAAATACACACATTTTTATTCATACAAATACATTTTCTTTTTTTATATCGTTTCTAAGAGGGCACTGGTCATCTGCAACATACAAAATAATACAACTAAATTAGTATAAAAAAGTAAAAAAACTTTTACCACTTGTGGGGTTCGAACCCACGCTCTCTTTTCAGAGAATAAGATCTTAAGTCTCACGCCTTAGACCGCTCGGCCAAAGTGGTGTACTTTATATCCAAGTACCACTCAAAAAACACAATTCTATTTTAACTACAGTAGTATATAAAAGCAAAACTACATTTTAAAGTTAAATATTACATTTTCTTTAATAAAATCATTTACCATGTGCGGGGGTTCGAACCCCACTATTTTATATAACAAATAAAAAAATTAAGTTTTACACCATAAACACTTAACCGCGGTCAAAGTGGTGTACCTTATATTTAACTACCACTCAATAAGCACAATTCTATTTTAACTAATGTAGTATATAAAAGCAAACTATATTTTGAAATTAAAATATTAAATTTTCTTTAATAAAATTCTTTGCCACATGCAAGGGTTTTAACCCATAATTTTGTATAACAAATAAAACACTTAAGTCTCACACCATAAACACTCAACTGGTGTGGTAAATTTAACTTTATAGTTTAATATATAAAACTATTTTTATATTAAAAAAATTTACTACATACAATTAATAATGTACATATTTTAAAATACAAATTTTTTTTTTGTTTTACTCACTTTCTTTATGTATTTTTTGAAGAGTTTACAGTGTTGCCTTTTTTACATGGCACACTCCAATATCCCATGAGTGTTTCTGCGGGGTTGGTGCAAGTAGTGTGATGGTCTTCACCATCACACTCAACCTCGTGGAAAGTTTTAGAGTGGCTCTCCTGCGGCACAATATTCTCCTTCATCCCGCATGGCCACATTTTTGCGGGTGTGCTCATGTTGTACTTGTATCGAGAAAAATAACATCGTATGATTTTATACCCCATGTGGGCAGGGACTAAAATTTAATGTAGGTGTAAACTTTTATTCATCTCCCAATCACATTTTATGTTACATTTCAAGGAAAGTTTTAACCCCTCTTTTTATAAGTTTTATAAAACTTCCTTCCCCCAACTTTTAAACCATAATTACAAAGTAACTTAATATAAATCACAACCATCTGCTCTTTCAAAACATTTTTTGTTTTGGTAAAATATTTACAACGCTCACCATAATTACATAGTAACTTACTATAAATCACAAGCATCTGCACTTTCAAAACATTCATTTTTTTTGTTATAAAAACAGTATAGCAGTCTTTAAATTCACCGCCATAATTACAGCCTAATGGAAACCAACAAAATTTTCGTTCCCATAATTACACACACGTGTTCAATTTATCATCCACCCGTCTCTTCAATGTATAATAATTTATTCTCACGCATCTCTTTACGCATTCCTTTAAAATCCACACGTGTTCAAAGACAATACGTTTTTTATAAAAAAACCATAATGCCTTCACAACGCTGACACCATAATTACATAATAACTTACTATAAATCACAAGCATCTGCTCTTTTAAAACATTCATTTTTTTTGTTTTGATAAACTATTTAAATTGCCATTACATGTAAGTAGACATTCATATTTTTTTGTTATAAAAACAGTATAGCAGTCTTTAAACCACCTGCCATAATTACAGACTAATGGGAACCAACAAAATTTTCGTTCCCATAATTACACACACGTGTTCAATTTATCATCCACCCGTCTGCTTAATGTATAATAATTTATTCTCACGCATCACTTTACGCATTCCTTTACAATCCACACGTGTTCAAAGACTATACGTTATTATAAAAAACCACACTGCCTTCACAACGCTGACACCATAATTACATAATAACTTACTATAAATCACAAGTATCTGCTTTTTTTAAAACATTCATTTTTTTTGTTTTGATAAACTATTTAAATTACCATTACATGTGAATAGACATTCATATTTTTTTGTTATAAAAACAGTATAGCAGTCTTTAAACCCCCTACCATAATTACAGACTAATGGGAACCAACAAAATTTTTGTTCCCAGAATTAAACACACGTGTTCAATTTATCATCCACCCGTCTGGTTAATGTATAATAATTTATTCTCACGCATACCTTTACAATTCACACGTGTTCAAAGACTATACGTTATTATAAAAAAACCTACCGCCTTCACAACGTTGGCACCATAATTACATAATAACTTACTATAAATCACAAGCATCTGCTGTTTCAAAACATTCCATCCTAATTTCCATTACATGCATGTAATAAACATTCATATTTTTTTGTTATAAAAACAGTATAGCAGTCTTTAAATCCCCCTACCATAATTACAGACTAATGGGAACCAACAAAATTTTCGTACCCATAATTACACACGTGTTCAATTTATCATCCACCCCGTCTGCTTAATGTATAATAATTTATTTTCATGCCTTTGTTTAAAAACAACACGTGTTCACAGTTTTTATCACCCAAATATCCATCATGTATAATAATTTTTCTCATGCCACACCTACATATCCATCGTGTATAATAATCTTTTCTCAAGCCTCTCTTGTACACATTCCTTTAAAATCAACACGTGTTCAATTTTTTATCGTCTACACATCCATCGTGAATAATAATGTATTCCCATGCCTCTTCCCAAATGTGCGTTTAAGGTCAACTACGTTTCAACAACCACCATCCCCACACATTTTTTCCCCTCACATACAATATTAACTCCACCCCTTTTTTAATCAAATTTTGTATTACTACTTAACCAATCCAAAACTAGCTTTCATTTAAACCAAAACATTGCCACGCCTTACCCCCCACCACACACCAATGACGTAAAACACTCATTCCACCAATCACAATAAAACCCCCTTCCATCCAACACCCCAACCCAATTACGTCACAACCCCTCACACTCTCACCACAATCAACCTTAATAACGTCACGACCCCTCTCTCACCCACCAATTACGTTGCACGCTCCCCTTTACCCCTATGATGTCACAACCCCCACCACCACGTATGACGTTACAAACTCCCACCCCTTTCCATATGACGTCAGAATCTCCATCCCCAATTATGTTACAACCCCTACCCACGACGTCATAACCCCCACCACCACATACAATGTCACTACCCCCACCACCACCACCACATATGACGTTACTACCCCCACCACACCTAAGACGTCACTATTACCCATCCCCCACATATAACGTCACCACGACACCTTCCCCACTCCCCCACCTATAACGTTACTACCCCCTCCCTCACCAATTACGTCATTACCCCTCCCCCGCCCATGGCGTCATTACCCCCTCCCCCACCCCTGACGTCACCCCCCTCTCCCACCCCTCCCCCACCCATGACGTCATTACCCCCTCCCCCACCCATGACGTCACCCCCCTCCCCCCCTCCCCACCCATGACGTCACCCCCCCACCCATGACGTCACCCCCTCCCCCTCCCCCACCCATGACGTCACTCCCACCCATGACGTCACCCCCCCCTCCCCCCCTCCCCTATGACGTCACTTCCGGCTCCCCGCCTCCACGCTCCACGTATGACGTAGGTCCCCTTTTCTCACTACTCATCTTCATCCATCACATCATTGGGGCAGCCGTAACCCCGCCTTTCGGGCGCCCCAACCTCAGAAGTGTGTCAATTACACCAGTGCTAGGAGAGAATGTCAGAAATATCAAAATGGCAACTTGGGGTGTGGAATTAAAAAAATACATAAGAGCACAAACATTAATTTGGTTTCCAGTGAAACCTTTAACAACTAGACTCCAAGTCACACCGAAAAGTAGATGTTACAAGACTGAATAATCTGTATCTTTATATAACGTACTTCTTCTGTACGTGTGTTAGCACTCTATCCCTCCTAAACGACTGGACGGATTTTGTTGAATTTTTGTGTGTGTTTGAGTGGGGCCCTGGATTTTTTTTTGTGTGTTAAAAACACATTTATTTCCAGCATGCTCCATTACATTATTTGCAATGCTATATGCTAAATGACAAAATTAATAACAATATATTAGTTTATATTTATACACACAATTTGTTGTCTTTTTCTTTCATACCGCTATTTATATTGAATTCTGTTGATATTTTCGAAATCTATTTGATTTACGTATTTTTGAAACGTCTTGTGTTTTTATTCATTATTTCACTAATTTCTAACTGAACAACACACGTTTCCCTTTCTGTTTTGTATATTCACACACTCACCGGATATAATCCACTGTTTATGTTGCCGCTTTACGCACATGTGTCGTGTCATCTCTCATTCTGAGTCTTCAGAAGTATGTAGTGTCAATTGCTTATTTACATTTTTTTTTCTTTTCCTCTCCTTTTTCCCTTTTCATTTTTTCCTTCATATATTAATTGTTTCGGCGAATCTTGTAAAACTTTCCAAATGCCTGATTATTAATTGTTGGTTTGTATTTGGCCAATTGTCTCCTTTGTAGGTCCTTGGATGGTTTGGATTCACAATTGGACCCTCTAAAACCATTAGGTGTAGGAATTCACCTGAAGTGAAAATTTAAAACTTGCTCTAGCGGTCACGATTTTCGATGTTTTACAACGAAACTCAGTATATCCTATTAAAATAAAACCGAGGTAAGTATTATCAAAAAATGAGCAAAATCAGACATTTAGAAATGGTGGTTTACCTGAAATCCGAAATTAAAAACTCCCTAAAGGTCTGGACCTATTTTGATGAAATTGTGTGTGTTTGAGTGGGTCTCTTGATGGTTTAGATTCACAATTCGACAATATAAAACGATTAGGTATAGTTGATCACGTGAAGTGGATATTTAAATATCGCGATATCAGTCACAATTTTCCATGTTTCACAACGAAACTCAGAATATCCTATGAAAATAAACAGAGGTAAGTATTATCCAAAAATGAGCGAAATTCCACAATTAGAAGTGGAGGTTTGCCTGAAACCCATGTTTAGTTCGTGTCAGCGTGTACCAAACAATTTAATTAATCTTTAATATTTAATTTATTTAGGTGCAGCAACGCACCCCGGGTATTAGCTAGCAGTCTGTACATATTTGTTATTTCTAAACCCCTCAACAGATCTGCATGAACATTTGTACATACATGTTTTGAAGTACGCCGAGCGTTTAGCCGCTTTCTTCTTCTTCTAGCTCTACAGCCATTTATGTGCCCTCGCTGCTTCTCCACGCATCCCTGTCCAACGCCCTCCTCCATCCTCGGTCCCGAGCTTCCTCTACTCCGTACATCCACCTCAACTACAGTCTTCCTCGATCTTGCCTCAGTAGTGTAAGCTTTCTAGTGGTATTCTCCTCCTCCATTGTCATTATATGACCCACCCATCTCAGTCTGTAGCCGCTATCTGTTAAGTTCTAAAACCAGTAGGTGTAGGAGTTCACCTGAAACGATAATTAAAAGCCGTTATAGCGGTCGCAGATTTCGTTGTTTAACAACGAAACTCAGTATATGCTATTAGAATAAACCGAGGTAGGTATTATCCAAAACTCAGCGATATCCGACCATTTTAATTGGGGGTTTACTTGAAATCCGAAAATAAGAATCGACTCTAGCAAACCGCCATGTTTGATTCGTCGAAACGTGTACACACAGTTTCAGGTATGGAGAGTGTTTAGCTGCTATTATGCTCTAAAAATATTAGGTGTAAGAGTTCAGCTGAAACGAAAATTTAAAAATCATATTTCATTTATTTAGGAGTAGAAGCGCACTACAGTCATTTGAAGTTGGAATAGTGACGGGAATTGTGGGAAATAATTATACTAATTAAAGCTGCAGTGTCTAATAAGAAAGGTATTCTTCTAATATTAATTATGTGTGTAATGAATGTATTAAAACTTACCTAACTTCCTTATCCCAAAACCTGAGATAATATTTTCCAATCGCTCACGGCACTACACAAACAGAATGAAAATTATCCATCCACATTTTTAAACCGTTCAATCGTTGCTATGTTACAATGCAACACTACTCCAATGCTACATCTATAAAATCTCCATTGAAGCGTAACATTTGGATTTTTGCATTATTGAACAAGCAACGGCATCGTGCCACATGTCCTGCTCATCGCAGTCTATGAGACTTAATTTTCCATATTATAACTGGTTCCCCATGTAGCTGATTGTCATGTAGTCTTCGCTATTCGCCTCTCTAACATATTGGCGTCTGCTTTAGAACATTCAGACAAGGGAAAAAAAAATAATTTAACCCATTATCTTCTCAATTTTGAACATATTTTAGAACCGAGTGGACATGGAATCTACTGGTCTCTGTTCTCATCCCATTTATAACATAATCCTGAATGTGGCTTCCTTCGGGAGAGAAGTAAAGCTGTGTTATAGATTTACAGGGGTTGGCCAAAAAGCTATCTCGTCTCTATAATTAAAATTCGTAATAAAAATAATTCGTTAAATTAAAATTGGTCACAGATATCAGCCGGGTTGTCAGCCCCCACACACGCGGTAATTTTCGGTGTCTAATGTACCTCTTCCGAGCTAAGTTCAAGTTTTAATGTAAGTAAACGAGATGTATGACTGCATTTTAGAATAAGTTTTACCCTTAAACGTGTAAGAAAATGTAGTTCGCCCTCTAACACTCGAAATAAAGGAAATACAAATATATATTATTTAGAATATGTCTACAAGAGGATATCATGTGTACGTGTGTTTGTCGCTCTACTAAACTACTGGATCGATTTTGATGAAATGTTTAATTCTACAGAACAACTTTTCAAGTCGGTATTACTTACTAAACGTGAGAAACGGTCCCCGAACCTCATGTGGACATCGTATTCATCATCATTGATATTCCCCTTAGATTAAGTTTAGCATTAACGGCTCTCCTGGCGCACCATCATCACCCATCACATCATCGGGACAGCCGTAACCCCAACCTCAGAAGTGTGTTACAATTACGCCAGTGCTACAAGAGAATGTTAGAAATGTCAAAATGACAACCTGGGGCATTGAATAAGAAATGCTTAAGAGTACAAGATTAACTAGGTTTGGCCATGTATGCAGAATGTGTGATGAAAGACTTTTATTGTTAAAAATCATTTCCAGTGAAACAACTACACTCCAAGTCAGACCGATGTGTTACAAGACTGAAATATCTTTATCATAAGAAATGCCACGAGTGATTTCCAAATTATCGATAAATTCACGACTCACGAAGTGAGGAGTTAATTTATGTAGATATTTAAGTCATGCCCCAAATGGGAGTCAATGACCAATCACGTTTCAATGATTTTTTATTTACAACCAATCACAGACATGTTTAGCCTAAAATTTACCAACTAAAGTTTATCATAATAAAGAAAGCACCTCCTTTTTAAACATTCTGAATAGGTCATAGCATTATTTTGCGGTGACTGACCCACCAAGAAATACGGCTACCAGATTGTATATATAGTGAATGGATGTCAGCACAAATCGCACGCGATAGATAACTAAAAACATTTGTAACAATTGATTACACCACAAAAAAAATGAAACCACTGTTTGCATTTTCTTAACCGAATTATTTTACAGGAAATGACATTGCAGAAAAATATAATTGACATACTTACATCATAGGACATCAAATTAATTAATACCTATAACGTTAGTTATAAATTTCTCCACCATGGTGCATTCTTACAATATTGCGATCCTTTGGCGGTAAATAGTATTATGATCTGGTTGCAGTGACGAATAAAAGAAGCAAATGAAGCGTAACAATCGTTTCTCATTTGTTTTCAAACATCGCCGTTTACATTAAATATATAAATATTTTAAAATAACTATATTTAAATAATGATTTGTGAGTAACCAGCTTAATTTTATTCGTTAAAAGTCCTAACAAATGCCACTCTTGATTTGCAAATTCTCTAGATAAATTCACGACTCACTTCGTGAGTCGTGAATTTATCAATAATTTGGAAATCACTCGTGGCATTACTTATGAGAATTTGGAAATCAAGAGTGGCATTTGTTAGGGACTATTTAACGAATACAATTAAGTTGTTTACTCACAAATCATTATTTCAATATAGTTATTTTAAAATATTTATATATTTAATGTAAACTGCGATGTTTGAAAACAAATGAGAAACGATGATCTTGATGAACATTTTCGGGCTGTAGGCCGTGGTCGTGAGGCTACAGCCCGAAAATCTTCATCAAGATCATCATAGCAACTCCGGCCGTTAAATTCTACGTGAATACAAATGAGAAACGATCGGCACGCTTGATTTGCTTCTCTTGTTCGTCACTGCAAACAGACCATATTATTTATTGCCAAAGGAACGCAATAATGTAAGAATGCACTCTTACTTACTTACTTACCTACTCACTGACACTATCGAACCCGTAGGTTCATGGCCGCACGGACATAAGCTCTCCATACATCCCTATCCAGAGCTAATGCTTTCCAATCATTCCCTGTATAATCTACTTCCCTCAAATCATAGTTAATGTATTTTCCCACCTCATTCTTGGTCTACCAACTCGGCGTCTTCCCTCTGGTTTTCCTACAAGAAGCTTCCATGCAAGTCTTTCATTCCCCATACGTGCAACATGTCCTGCCCATCGCAGTCTACGAGACTTACCTGTTCTTATTATATCTGGCTTCCTATAAAGACCATGTAGTTCATTGTTATGTAGTCTTCTCCATTCACCTGCCTCTTCATCTCTCTTTAGTCCAAAAATTTTCCTAAGTACTTTATTCTCAAATACTTTTAATCTCCTTTCCTCCCTTAAAGTAAGAGTCCATGTTTCGCATCCATATAATATAACTGGTAGAATAATAGTTTTATATATTTTCAGTTTAACGTTTTTGAAAGGAGTTGGGGCATCAAGAGTCTCTGCAATGCATAATAGCACGCATTTCCAGAATTGAGCTTATGTTTAATTTCTTTGTGCATCTCATTCCTATTTGTGATTATTGTTCCTAGATATTTGAATTCAGCCACTTCCTCAAAATTTCCCTCATTTGTCATTAGCTGTCCAGGTCCATTATATAATGAATTTCTACGTGTGACCATATATTTAGTTTTATTGATATTTACTTCCAATCCTAATTTCTTAGTGTTACTCAATAGTGTGTGCGTGTTGTCCTGTAGTATCTCCTCGCTATCGGCCAGTAGTACTACATCATCAGCATAAACTAACAGCTTATTAATACCATTCAGTTGTAAGCCTTCCTCATTCTCCAAAAATGTAATGGCATGCTCTAGTACAAAATTAAATAGTAGAGGAGATAGTGCATCTTTGCTTCAACCCATTCTGGATTTCAAAAGTGTCCGAAAACTGTTTGCCTACACGAACCCTGCTCTTTGTGCCATTTAGACACATTCGTATAAGTCTAACTAACCTTTTAGGAATTCCGAACTCCAGCAGGATACTATATAACTTCTCCCTCTTAATTGAATCATATGCTTTTTTGAAGTCTACATATAGTTGATGTACAGTACCATTATATTCCCATTTCTTTTCTAAAATCTGTCTTATACTAAAAATCTGATCTGTTGTAGACCTGTTTCTTCTAAATGCACATTGATGATCTCTTAGAATGTCATCAATATAGGGAGTAAGTCTGCTTACTAATATATTTGTTAGAATTTTGTACGAAGTTGAAAGTAATGAGATGCCCCTGTAGTTGTTGTAATCAGTTTTATCTCCTTTCTTATAAATTGGTACGATAATTGATTCCTTCCATTCGTCTGGAATAGCTTCTTTTTCCCAAATCATACTAAGCAACCAGCGTATCTTGTCCATCAATTTTTCTCCCCCTGATTTTATCAGTTCTGCTGGGATCTCATCTCAACCTGATGCTTTATACATCTTCAATTTTTCAATCGCCATTTCAACCTCTAATGCACTTGGCACTGCGACTAGCATTTCTGCTATCTGTAAATTATCCTCCTCAATGTCCTGTTCTGTATATACATTTAAAGAATGCACTCTACTGGAGAAAAAATGAAACACGTCAAACTGTATATTAATTCATTTCTGATGTCCTATGATGTAAATATGACAATTATATTTTTATGGGAAAAATACATTTAAGAAAGTGCAGACAGTGGTTTCTTTTTTTTTGTGGTATAATCAATTGCTACAAATGTTTTATATTAACTCCCGCATAAAGAGATCCCAGCAGAACTGATAAAATAAGGGGGGAAATGATGGACAAGATACGCTGGTTGCTTAGTATGATTTGGGAAAAATAAGCTCTTCCAGATGAATGGAAGGAATCAATTATCGTACCAATTTATAAGAAAGGAGATAAAACTGATTGCAACAACTACAGGGGCATCTCATTACTTTCAACTTCGTACAAAATTCTTACAAATATATTAGTAAGCAGACTTACCCCCTATATTGATGCCATTCTAGGAGATCATCAATGTGCATTTAGAAGAAACAGGTCTACAAGAGATCAGATTTTTAGTATAAGACAGATTTTAGAAGAGAAATGGGAATATAATGGTACTGTACATCAACTATATGTAGACTTCAAAAAAGCATATGATTCAATTAAGAGGGAGAAGTTATATATGTATCCTGCTGGAGTTCGGAATTCCTAAAAGGTTAGTTAGACTTATACGAATGTGTCTAAATGGCACAAAGAGCAGGGTTCGTGTAGGCAAACAGTTTTCGGACACTTTTGAAATCCAGAATGGGTTGAAGCAAAGATGCACTATCTCCTCTACTATTTAATTTTGTACTAGAGCATGCCATTACATTTTTGGAGAATGAGGAAGGCTTACAACTGAATGGTATTAATAAGCTGTTAGTTTATGCTGATGATGTAGTACTACTGGCCGATAGCGAGGAGATACTACAGGACAACACGCACACACTATTGAGTAACACTAAGAAATTAGGATTGGAAGTAAATATCAATAAAACTAAATATATGGTCACACGTAGAAATTCAGTATATAATGGAAATGGACAGCTAATGACAAATGAGGGAAATTTTGAGGAAGTGGCTGAATTCAAATACCTAGGAACAATAATCACAAATAGGAATAAGATGCACAAAGAAATTAAGCATAGGCTCAATTCTGGAAATGCATGCTATTATGCATTGCAGAGACTTTTGATGTCCCAACTCCGTTCAAAAAAACGTTAAGCTGAAAATATATAAAACTATTATTCTACCAGTTATATTATATGGGTGCGAAACATGGACTCCTACTTTAAGGGAGGAAAGGAGATTACGAGTGTTTGAGAATAAAGTACTTAGGAAAATTTTTGGACCAAAGAGAGATGAAGAGGCAGGTGAATGGAGAAGACTACATAACAATGAACTACATGGTCTTTATAGGAAGCCAGATATAATAAGAACAGTTAAGCCTCGTAGACTGCGATGGGCAGGACATGTTGCACGTATGGGGAATGTAAGACTTGCATGGAAGCATCTTGTAGGGAAGCCAGAGGGAAAACGCCCAGTTGGTAGACCAAGAATGAGATGGGAGGAAAACATTAACTATGATTTGAGGGTAGTAGATTATACAGGGAATGATTGGAAAGCATTACCTCAGGATAGAGATGTCCGCACGGCCATGAACCTACGGGTTCGATAGTGCCAGTGAGTAAGCAAGTAAGAAAAGTATGCGGTATGTGTTGACATTCATGCACTATATATACAATCTGGTAACCGCATTTATTAGTGGGTGAGTCACTGCAAAATAATGCTATGACCTATTCAGAATGTTAAAAAGGAGGTGCTTTCTATATTATGATAAACTTTAGTTGGTAAATTTTAGGCGAAACACGACTGTGATTGGTTTTATATAAAAAATAATTGTAACGTGATTGGTTATTGGCTCCCATTTGGGGCATGAGTAAATAGTCATAAGTAATGCCACGAGTAGTTTCCAAATTATCGATAAATTTCACGATTCACGGAGTGAGGAGTGAATTTATCTAGAGCATTTGGAAATCAAGAGTAGCATTTGTTAAGACAATTTAACGAACAAAATTGAACTATTTACTCGCAAATCATTATTTAAATATAGTTATTTTAAAATATTTATATATTTAATGTAAACAGCGATGTTTGAAAACAAATGAGAAACGATTGGTACGCTTCATTTGCTTCTTTTGTTCATCACTGCAAACAGATCATATTTATTGCCAAAGGAAGGCAATATTGTAAGAATGCACTCTAGTGGAGAAAAAATGAAACACATCAAACTCTGTATTAATTCTTTTCTGTTGCCCTATGATGTAAATATGTCAATTATATTTTTCTGGAATGTTATTACCTGGGAAAAATAAATTTAAGAAAGTGCAAACAGTGGTTCCTTTTTTTTTTTTTGGTGGTATACTATTGCTACAAATATTTCATATTAACTCCCGCATGCGCTATGTGTTGACATTCATGCACTATATATACAGTCTGGTAGCCGTATTTCTTAGAGGGTCATGCACTGCAAAATAATGCTATGACCTATTCACAATGTTAAAAAGGAGGTGCTAAACTTTAGTTGGTAGATTCTAGGCAAAACACGACTGTGATTGGTTGTAAATAAAAAATCATTGAAACGTGATTGGTCATTGACTCCCATTTGGGGCATGAGTTAAATAGTCTTTATGTATAATTCTTCTGTACGTGTGTTTGTCACTGAACTCCTCCTGTACGACTGAACAGAATTTGATTACATTTTTTGTGTGTGTTGGAGTTTGGTACCTGGATGGTTTAGATTCACAAGTACACCCTCTAGAACCAGTAGGTGTAGGAGTTCACCTCAGGTTAAAATTAAAGAATCGATCGAGCGGCCACATTTTTCGATGTTTCAAAACGAAACTCAGCATATCCTATTGAAATAAACCGAGGTAGGTATTATCCAAATATGAAAGAAATCTGACAATTAGAACTGGAGGTTTACTTGAGACACGAAATTATAAACTGCCTAAACGACTGGACCGATTTGGATGAAATTTTGTGTGTTTGAGTGGGACACTGGATGATTTAAATTCATAATTGGACTCGGTAGATGGCGCTGCGATCGGATTATTGGATTTTTTTAATGCCAGATGTGTACTCATCTGCATTAACGACATATGTCGTGCGACAAAAATGTGACGTCATGGTGCACGGTTAACAGATGGCAGTGAGGAGTTTTCTTGCGAACTTATTTTATACGTCTTAATTAGTGAATTTTATGTTGAAAACGTAACTTATATATTTATCGTCCAGCCACGACACGAGAATTGAACGTTCGCGCTGGACAGCGTGTGCCGGATCCGCTACATAAAATATAATATAGCCTATAATTACAATTTAGTAGATGGAATAAACATTGTTTCATTCTTATGCACTCGCAATGCACAATACGTTCTTTCAAAATGGCGACATTTCTTAAAACATTGGAAATGAACGTATTTAAAACAGAGATAAATAAATTATTTTTAATGTTTTCAAACAAATTTAATGAAAAATATCCTACATTAGCAATAGATGATGTGGTGAAAATAACAGCGGAATTTACAGGAGAGTCAGCACATTCTGCTCGTAATGAAATTGTAAATAATGGATATCTATCAACAACATGGAAAAAGCACGTCTGATTCGGTTGACCAATGTAGTACATTTTGGGAATAAATAAATAAGTTCCTAATTATTAGTACCATCTTATCTAGCATCTGTAATTATTTTCACATCAGAACAATCTAAATATATTAATTCCCTCGGTATTATTTCAGGATAGGGATGTATGGACAACGACCATGAGCCATCGACTGTAATGCTAGTGAGTTTGCTATCAGTCTGATGTCTAACAATTGGAATAAAGGAAAACAAAAGAAAATTTTCCTTATCATAGCAACCACACAATTAGGAGTGGGGGCACATCTGGAAAGGAAATGCAGAAATCGTTCTGTGGATCCTAATTTTCTGTTTTTCACAACGAAACTCGGTACTTGATATTTATGTAAAAAGAGGAAGTTATATTCCGACCAAGTGGATGTTTATCTGAAAACGATAATTAAAAAAAAATGTGTAAGCGGCGCCATGAATATTTTTTAGCATTTCGCTTAGTTTACGCATTTCCTGTGCGACGGATTTTCTTCTTTTCATTCGATTAATATACCTCACTTACTTACTCACTGGCACTATCGAACCCGTAGGTTCATGGCCGCGCAGACATAAGCTCTCCATACATCCCTATCCTGAGCTAATGCTTTCCAATCATTCCCTGTATAATCTACTTCCCTCAAATCATAGTTAATGTTGTTCTCCCACCTCATTCTTGGTCTACCAACTGGGCGTTTTCCCTCTGGCTTTCCTACAAGAAGCTTCCATGCACGTCTTTCATTCCCCATACGGGCAACATGTCCTGCCCATCGCAGTCTACGAGACTTAACTGTTCTTATTATATCTGGCTTCCTATAAAGACCATGTAGTTCATTGTTATGTAGTCTTCTCCATTCACCTGTCTGTTCATCTCTCTTTGGTCCAAACAATTTCCCAAGAACTTTATTCTCAAATACTCGTAATCTCCTTTCCTCCCTTAAAGTAAGAGTCCATGTTTCGCACCCATATAATATAACTGGTAGAATAATAGTTTTATATATTTTCAGCTTAACGTTTTTTTTGAAAGGAGTTGGGACATCAAAAGTCTCTGCAATGCATAATAGCAAGCATTTCCAGAATTGAGCCTATGTTTAATTTCTTTGTGCATCTCATTCCTATTTGTGATTATTGTTCCTAGGTATTTGAATTCAGCCACTTCCTCAAAATTTCCCTCATTTGTCATTAGCTGTCCATTTCCATTATATACTGAATTTCTACGTGTGACCATATATTTAGTTTTACTGATGTTTACTTCCAGTCCTAATTTCTTAGTGTTACTCAATAGTGTGTGCGTGTTGGCCTTTAGTATCTCCTCGCTATCGGCCAGTAGTACTACATCATCAGCATAAACTAACAGCTTATTAATACCATTCAGTTGTAAGCCTTCCTCATTCTCTAAAGATTTAATGGCATGCTCTAGTACAAAATTAAATAGTAGAGGAGATAGTGCATCTCCTTGCTTCAACCCATTCTGGATTTCAAAAGTGTCTGAAAACTGTTTGCCTACACGCACCCTACTCTTTGAGCCAATTAGACACATTCGTATAAGTCTAACTAACTTTTTAGGAATTCCGAACTCCAGCAGGATACTATATAACTTCTCCCTCTTAATTGAATCATATGCTTTTTTGAAGTCTACATATAGTTGATGTACAGTACCATTATATTCCCATTTCTTCTCTAAAATCTGTCTTATACTGAAAATCTGATCTGTTGTAGACCTGTTTCTTCTAAATGCACATTGATGATCTCCTAGAATGGCATCAATATAGGGAGTAAGTCTGCTTACTAATATATTTGTTAGAATTTTGTACGAAGTTGAAAGTAATGAGATGCCCCTGTAGTTGTTGCAATCAGTTTTATCTCCTTTCTTATAAATTGGTACGATAATTGATTCCTTCCACTCATCTAGAAGAGCTTCTTTTTCCCAAATCATACTAAGCAACCAGCGTATCTTGTCCATCAATTTTTCTCCTCCTGATTTTATCAGTTCTGCTGGGATCTATTCTGAACCTGACGCTTTATACATCTTCAATTTTTCAATTGCCATTTCAACCTCTAATGCACTTGGCTCTGCGACTAGCATTTCTGCTGTCTGTAAATTATCCTCCACAATGTCCTGTTCTGTATGTACATTTAATAGCTGATTAAAGTAACTTTTCCATATATTTAATACACTCCTAGAATCTGCAATCATATCCCCATTTTCATTCCGAATTATTTTTGTTCTAGCCTGAAACCCTTTCTTCTCTATACTAATTCCCTGATATAATTCTCTAATGTTCCTACTTTTTGCATTCATTTCAAGATCATTAATCTTCTCTCTCAAATATTCCCTCTTTTTATTCTTTAGTAACTTGGTGGTTTCCCGTCTAACACTACCCAATTGCTCTAAATTTACCTCAGTTGGCTCGTGTAACCATTTCATTTTTACTAGCTTTCTTTTCTTTACAATGTCTGCACATTCCTCATCAAACCATTTCTTGTTTTGCCTCTTTTTTAAACAACCAATGATTTCTGATGCTGACAATTTAATGTACCATGAAAGCATATATACTTTTAGTACCTCCCGACATTCCCATTAGTTATAGACTTTGTAAAAGCCTATAATTACTGTAGGTCTATATCATTCTTCTGTACATGTGTTTGTCTCTCTGCTCCACCTGAACGTCTTGACCGATTTTTATGCAATTTTTTGTGTGTTTGAGTGGGTCATTGGTTGATACAGAATCTCAATTGAATCCTCTAAAACCATTATGTGTAGGAATTCACCTGAAGCGAAAATTTAAAAATCCCTCTAGCGGTCACAATTTTCGATGTTTCACAACGAAACTCAGAATATCCTATTAAAATAAACCGATGTAGGTATTGTGAAAAAAAATAGCGAAACCCGACAATTAGATGTGGAGATTTACCTGAAATATGAAATTAAAAACTGGCTAGTAACCGCCATGTTTGGTTCGTCTCAGCGTATACAATACAATTACATTGACCGTTATTATTTCACTTATTTAGGCGTGGGGTATTAGCAGGTGATAATATAAACCGCAATAACTTGTGGTAAATTTAAGAAGAAGAAGAAGATGAAGAAATACTCAACACATTAATTAGAGCCACCCAAAGTCTTTATGTTAATTCCAGCAACTAACTCACCTTGTGTTTTATACACAGCCCCGTTTAACGCTTTCACTTATCCATTTACGTTGTAAAACAAAATGTTTTGTTTATTGTAATTCCGATTTTAGTGAAACAAAAGAACGTGAAATTGTAATTATTTTATAGCAAAACAAATTTTCAAATACTATTCCTGCCGTAACCTCGTGACCCTGATGATGTTGTTGAACCGCGACGTCATGGCTTACTCTATTGAGTGATTTTTCGCGTCATTATTTAAAAAAAATGTAATAAAGAGTTCTATATGTAGTGCAGCAGGTCTACAGTAATTTAGGTAGCAAGAGCATTGCTTATTTATTTATTTAGAAATTTACGATTTCCCTGAAATAAGACAAACATATTAGTAATTTTTGTCAGTTCACATCAAAGGAATCTTAGGCGAATAAAAAACCCAACCAATTTGAGGAAGGGTACCCACGGTCTCGGACGAAAAATATATCATTATCAGTTCTTAAATTTCTTCGATTTAATTAATTTACGGCTTTTCCATTGAAAGTGAAATTATTTGTTTCTATATATCCGACATTTTGTACGGTTCATAGTTTAAAATGCATTAGTTTCGTGTTTATATAACTGGAATGAAGAGCACAGGCCCCGTTTACACGAAAATGACTGATGTGTTTGTAAAACAATAGACATGGAAATGGTTCAGTTTACTATTCAGCGAACAAATTGTTCAAAGTAACTTGTCTGTGGAAATAATTACCACATTTCTTGCTTTAGTTTTTATCCTTAATTTGGCACTGTATCTTATAACATACATTACTTTAATTTATTTAATAAATAGTGGAAAAATGAATTAGTAAGAAATATTTAATGCATATAAAATTATAGTACAATATACACAAAATAAATTATGGTTATGCATGATTTTTCACTGCAGTCCAACACATTTAAGTAAGCTGGCACGAGATATTTAATTTCACCAATTAAGAGGTTAACCTCTGTCTTTTAGGCGCTACTTTAAGGTCTCCTTTGCCACCCGGACACGACCTGTCCGTACTTTGGAACATGTAAATGCTATACAAGGGGCGGAGGGCTTCGCCGAATGAGGGATCAACTCAATCCGGTGCCTTCTCCGAGACAATACGAACATTTAAAACAAAAGACGCATTTCAAACACACATGAATACTGAATGAAGCAAATATGAGAATGAATTATGATGGAAGATAGTGTTTTGTTACTATTTGGGCGTTAAAGTTTACCGATGTTTGTCTCACAGATGAGGAAAAATCTCCCGATCGTGGATCGAACCCGGGCGAATTCCCACGTATAATTAGACATAACACGTGAACATTAAAGTTGCTTCACAAAGTGAACTGTTATAAAGTGCTCACGTCCCAAAATAATGAAGAACAAAACCATACGTAACAGATAATTGTTATTTATTTTAAATAAAATCCCACACAAATGTTAGTTGTTACGTAAGTTACCTTTATTTTGTGTAATTAGTTACCAAAGTGTATTAGAACATAAAACTCAAGACATGTAACTCCTCCTGTTTACACTACATTCACAATTATTACTCTTTGAAAACTTGACAGAGATTATTATTTTACTGTCACTCTATGGTGACGTCATGCACCGATATAAAACCGTAAATTTTAAGTACAATTGTCGAAGATAGAAACTCCATACTTTCTGTTGCTTTATGTTTAGTTACTAAAGTATTCTCGGATGAGATGTCGAACAGAATTCATCACATTATTTCTTGTAATAAACACCACCGGTGCATAAAATTACCGCCAGACCACGGGACGGGGCCTGAAACACGTTCTACCGTAAACTAAATCAGAGCTTTAGTGCATTTCCAAATACTGGCAATATTTTAATATAAAACATTCTTTGTGTCTTTCAATTATCTTGGTTCATATTTCAGTTATGTTACTTGCCTCTTTCCCCAAGGGTCGCGAGATCAAACCCGCCGAGGAAGAATCCAAGGGACCAGTTTTCTCCGAGAGAGACTTTAAGCCGCGAGTCCCTAAAAGAACCTCAGGCCTAAATTTGTGCCTCTGAGCAAAATATAATCTGCCTTCCTCCATCCAAGTAATACCTTAATTTCCTACCAGATGTTTCTTTGAGGTCATGTACTGACCACTGGCTGACATATGTAGGGAAATAAGCGTAACTAAATTAGATTGGTTAAGAATGTCCACAATCGGGAGTAAACTACTACCACTACTATATTTACATGGAAATAATTCAATGGAATGTGGTACACACTAGGCAACAGAGCGTATCATGCACTTCTCGGATCCAAGAATACTAAAGTCATAATATACCGGACGATCCATGTTGGCTTCAGCCTGCGAAACCTGACCTTGAAAAGGCCGCAATACAATAAGTATTAGTTTTCGAAAGGAAAATATTTGGGAAAATTTTCGAGCAGCAGAAATTGGAGATGGACCTTGGATAATTAGAACAAGTGATAAACACAATATATAAACCTTATTAATTTCATAAGAGTACAAAGATGAATAAGGTTTGGTCACGTGTGCAGAATGAAACCTTTAACAACTAGACTCCAAGTGAGAGTGCATGTGCTTGTGACTTGTAAACCCCTCAACCGAACTTGAAGCTCGCCGAGTGTTCAGCCGCTATAAATTAAACATGAGTTTAGCAGTTTACCTGAAACACTCCGGCCATTACAAAGTTGAATATAAAACATCATCAGGGACAGGAAGCGTTGGAAATAAATCTTTAAGAAGAGCAAAGTAATGAAGCTGCAGTGTCTAATAAGAAGTGTGTTTATTCTAATATGAGTTATTTGTGTAATGAATGTATTCAAAGTTACCTAACTTCCTTATCCCAAAACCTGGGCTAATATTTTCCAATCGCTCACGGCACTACACAAACAGAATGATAATTATCCATCCGAAATTTTAAACCGTTCAATCGTTGCTACGTTACAATGCAACACTACTCCAATGCTACATCGATCAAAACCCCATTCAAGCATAACATTTCGACTTTTCCATTACTGGACAAGCAAAGGCATCGTGCCACATGTCCTGTTCATCGCTGTTTTCAGGATTTAATTTTTCTTATTATAACTGGTGTATTAAATTGTCAGCTTCAGAAAGCGTTGGTTGTTTAAAAAAGAGGCAAAACAAGAAATGGTTAGATGAGGAATGTGCAGACATTGTAAAGAAAAGAAAGATAGCAAAAATGAAATGGATTGACGAGCCAAATGAGGTAAATTTAGAGCAACTGGGTAGTATTAGACGGGAAACCACCAAGCTACTAAAGAGTAAAAAGAGGGAATATTTGAGAGAGAAGATTAATGATCTTGAAATGAATGCAAAAAATAGGAACATTAGAGAATTATATCAGGGAATTAGCATAGAGAAGAAGGGGTTTCAGGCTAGAACAAACATAATTCGGAATGAAAATGGGGATATGATTGCAGATTCTAGGAGTGTATGAAATATATGGAAAAGTTACTTTAATCAGCTATTAAATGTACATACAGAACAGGACATTGAGAAGGATAATTTACAGACAGCGGAAATGCTAGTCGCAGAGCCAAGTGCATTAGAGGTTGAAATGGCGATTGAAAAATTGAAGATGTATAAAGCATCAGGTTCAGATGAGATCCCAGCAGAACTGATAAAATCAGGGGGAGAAAAATTGATGGACAAGATACGCTGGTTGCTTAGTATGATTTGGGAAACAGAAGCTCTTCCAGATGAATGGAAGGAATCAATTATCGTACCAATTTATAAGAAAGGAGATAAAACTGATTGCAACAACTACAGGGACATCTCATTACTTTCAACTTCGTACAAAATTCTAACAAATATACTAGTAAGCAGACTTACTCCCTATATTGATGCCATTCTAGGAGATCATCAATGTGCATTTAGAAGAAACAGGTCCACAACAGATCAGATTTTTAGTATAAGACAGATTTTAGAAAAGAAATGGAAATATAATGGTACTGTACATCAACTATATGTAGACTTCAAAAAAGCATATGACTCAATTAAGAGGGAGAAGTTGTATAGTATCCTGCTGGAGTTCGGAATTCCTAGAAAGTTAGTTAGACTTATACGAATATGTCTAAATGGCACAAAGAGTAGGGTGCGTGTAGGCAAACAGTTTTCGGACACTTTTGAAATCCAGAATGGGTTGAAGCAAAGATGCACTATCTCCTCTACTATTTAATTTTGTACTGGAGCATGCCATTAAATCTTTAGAGAATGAGGAAGGCTTACAACTCAATGGTATTAATAAGCTGTTAGTTTATGCTGATGATGTAGTATTGTTGGCCGATAGCGAGGAGATACTAAAGGACAACACGCACACACTATTGAGTAACACTAAGATATTAGGACTGGAAGTAAATATCAATAAAACTAAATATATGGTGACACATAGAAATCCATTAAATAATGGAAATGGACAGCTAATGAGAAATGAGGGAAATTTTGAGGAAGTGGCTGAATTCATATACCTAGGAACAATAATCACAAATAGGAATGAGATGCAGAAAGAAATTAAACATTGGCTCAATTCTGGAAATGCATGCTATTATGCATTGCAGAGGCTCTTGATGTCCCAACTCCTTTCAAAAAACGTTAAACTGAAAATATATAAAACAATTATTCTACCAGTTATATTATATGGGTGCGAAACATGGACTCTTACTTTAAGAGAGGAAAGGAGATTACAAGTATTTGAGAATAAAGTACTTAGGACAATTTTTGGACCAAAGAGAGATGAACAGACAGGTGAATGGAGAAGACTACATAACAATGAACTACATGGTCTTTATAGGAAGCCAGATATAATAAGAACAGTTAAGTCTCGTAGACTGCGATGGGCAGGACATGTTGCTCGTATGGGGAATGAAAGACTTGCATGGAAGCTTCTTGTAGGAAAGCCAGAGGGAAAACGCCCAGTTGGTAGACCAAGAATGAGGTGGGAGAATAACATTAACTATGATTTGAGGGAAGTAGATTATACAGGGAATGATTGGAAAGCATTAGCTCAGGATAGAGATGTATGGAGAGCTTATGTCCGTGCGGCCATGAACCTACGTATTCGATAGTGCCAGTGAGTAAGTAAGTAAGTATAATTGGTTTCTCATGTGGCTGATTGTTATGTAGTCTTCACCATTCCCCTGTCTAACATATTGGCGTCTGCTTTAGAAAATTAAATAAAAATCCCATCTTTTTCTTAATTTCGATCACATCTTGGACATGGAATCGACTTGTCTCTGTTCTCATTGCATTTATAACTTAATCCTGAGTGAGGCTTCCTTCGGGAGAGAAGTAAAGCCGTGTCTTATATTTACAGAGGTTGGACACAAAGCTATTTCATTATTTAATTAAAATTCGTCACAGAGATAATTGTTTTAATTAAAATTAGTCACATATATCAGCCGGATTGTCAGCCCTGTATGACGGTCGCCTTTGCCCCCAGAACATAGTCTGGTGAGGCTGTGTCATTATTCTGCCAGCTTGAAAATTCTGACGCCAACAGGAGTCGACCTGTCGACTTTCCAACTTTAACATTTGCCTTAACCGATTGCAGTACGTTTAGGAAACATTATTAGCGCTTTGTTAAATATTTAAAACAGTAAAAGTCATACCTTTGATGGCAGTCGTCCTCAACAAATTAAATTTGTTTGAAAATGGAACCAGTTGCGAAAGGCTGATCTAACTGCCATCAAATGTACGACTTTCGTTGTTATAAACGTTCCACTACAGCGTGGCGTTCCGCTGCTACTGCAGGGTTTGCAATGTGGAATCTTTCTCTATATTTATCGCGCCGAGTGAATTAAGCAGCTCTTGGAAGATGTGTTCCACTGTACAATCGAGTACCTGGTTCTTATGTATATTTTCTCTCGCAATTCGCAATTTGAAAATATTTTCATTTTGTTGTTTTCAATTATATTCCTCTTATAAACATTATTATATTTTAATTAAGAGAGAAAGTATGTAGTTTTACATAAAATATAAAAATATGTACAATATTTATATATTCCGATATTTAATAAGTAATTATGATCAAATGTGTAAAAATACATAACCATAAATTTTCATATGTGGTAAGTTTATAATTTGTGGACATTTATGTACATGTGATCAAAGGGAAAGAATACAAATTCTAACCTTAATGCCGTTTTTACAATACTTATGTCAGAATATTAAGCAGCTTAGGAAATTATGAAACTGCGTTTTTGCTTAAATCGTATTTATTAGCGTCTTCGTGACTTTCTGTACAGATACGACTGTTTACTTACTTACTCTCTGGCACTATAGAACCCATAGGTTCATGGCCGCGCGGACGTGAGCTCTCCATACGTCCCTATCCTGAGATAATGCCTTCCAATCATACCCTGTATATTCTACTTCATCAAACCATAGTTAATGTAATTTCCCACCTCATTTTTGATCTACCAACTGCGCGTTTTCCTTCTGGTTTTCCTACAAGAAGCTTCCATGCACGTCTTTCATTCCTCATTCGAGCCAATGTCCTGCCCACCACAGTCTACGAGATTTAACTGTTCTCATTATATCTGGCTTCCTATTAATATCATGTAGTTCATTGTTATGAAGCCTTCTCCATTCACCTGTCTGTTCATCTCTCTTTGGTCCAAAAATTTTCCTAAGTATTTTATTTTCAAATGCTCGTAATCTCCTTTCCTCCATTAAATGTTCCTGTGTTTGACCCTTTGGCATGGGTTCCCTGAAGTAGTCCCCGCCCGGAGAACCGAATAGGGGACTATTTGACCTCTGGAAAATTTTACCCCAGTGGAACCCATGTCCGCATTTCTTGACGGTTGTATTTTTACGGTGAAAGATCGTCACTCTTTCGACCAAGGTACTTTTTTCGTCTGGCTTATCACCTTCGACCAGTCCGGCATGGTTAGCCCTATCGACAGCAATGCTACCGCCGGCACTGTTTAGCTTAGTAAATGGACCGCTGTCGGCCGTGGTGGACTAGTGGTTATGCTCCTTGCCTCTGGTCCCGAGGGTCGCTGGTTCAAACCCGGCCGGGGTCGATTGATTTTTTAGGATGGAAAAATCCAAGGAGCAAGTCCTCCGGGAGGGACTTTAAGCCGTGGGTCTCGAGTCTGAAGATTTTCAGGCTCGTAAAAGATTCTTAAGCCTGAATGGATAGGCCTCTAAACAAAATTTACAGATATTTCCCGTTTCTAGTACTACCTTGGTTTGTTAGATGTCAGTATGAGGCGAAACGCTGACCACGGACCACTCGAATGATATCTATACGAAAACAAGTGTAATTAAATTACTATGGTTCAAATTTTTCCGTGTAGGGGGAGAGCGCCTAAATTTCTGTTAAGGGAAGCATGGGCTTACAAGATATAAGAAGAAGAAATATTAATATGGTAAGAAAAAACTAAAATTAAAAAAAAAGAGTTAAGATGCGCCCCTTTGTCTAAGGACATCGGTCCATATATATATTTGTTCGTCTCCACTAGATGAGATCAGTAGAAATGTGGGAAGAAATCTTCACTCCCTTGTAATTCGGATAATACAACTTTTTAAAACGTTTGTCTTTGTTTACTATTTACTCTAATTGCCTGATAGAATGTAGTTTATTAATAATTTTGTTTGAAATCTATTAGATTCCATGTTATCGCGGTCCAAAGGAACAACACATTCATCTGTAGTAATAATAACAACATTTCACTCTCTACTGTGACGTGAATTCCGCCATTTTAATTCACGCGCGCTGGAGTCATAATTTTCATTGTTATAAAACTTGGAGAGTTTCTGCGTAAAACAAGATGAGAAAGATGTTTATAAGTTCACAGAGTGACGAGATATTGGCATTTGTTTGTAGCAGTGATTCTACGGGACACACTTATATTGCGTTACAGGTGTACAGTCCACGTAATGTAGGTTGTGTAGATATTGTTAACATGGTAAGTTGAACACATCCTTATGAGTGCGAGTCTTTATGCGCTCAAAAACTACTTGACCGATATGAATGAGGTTTTTTATCGACCATTTACAGAATCTTTTGTGGGACATCCTCAGCTCGTGTCGGGTCGAGGGGTGAATCACGGGAGCAGATGAACCAAATGAAACGAAATGGATGAGATGAGTGTGGAGAAATGGTGGAATAAAATTGTGGCAGGGAAAACGGGAGAAAACCTCAATAAAAGCCTTTAACATAATAACATATCACCGATCCACCATAGAGTCCCTGTAGTGTGTAATAACATGTATTTCTGCATCTCATTCCTGTTAGTATTTATTGCGCCTAGGAATATGAATTCAGCCACTGTTTTAAAACTTCCATACCATGTATCTTGTTTATTTATTTTTTAAATATTTTAAATAAAGTAATCGAGAAATGAGTCATTGTAATTCATTGAGAATTTGTCAAATTATACAAAAATATGAAAAATATATAATTTAATGTTATGGTTAATGGTTGTTTTTCACTCCAATCCGACAAGTCCAAGTTGGCATAACTTCTTCATTTTAAGAGCAAACAAAAGAAAGAAAACTCAGATTTCCTATGTGACGGACTTTTACTTATTTAAAAATCCACTGACTTCGGTCGAATTTGATTACACAGATCTCGGAACCAGAGGCGAGCATGTCCACTAGGATGTACACATAGTGTTGTAATGTCAACTGTTCGTAATAAAACCAACTGTCAAACATGTGTTTCTGTTGGCAGCATAGCACCTTCGTTAAGAGGCGCCTTCCCACTCTGTTCTTAACTTCATTCCAGCCTCCCCTTATTCAGTATCTGGGCAGGACATGTGGCATGGGAAGCGCTCAAGTATTCATGATATTGTCTTGCGTTCTGTAATTTTTTACCTTCCTTTTTATTAGTAGACAATCGTCGGTTTATGGCATCGCAGACATACATTCACCTCCCACAATGTTATTCTCCCACCTCATTCTTGGCCTATCTACTTCAGCGCATTCCCTCTGCTTTTCTTACAAGAAATGTCCATGCTTCTCATTCCCCATTCGTGCCACATGCCCTGCCCACCCGCAGTCTACTAGCTTCCCATAAAGATAATATAGCTCACTCTTATGTAATCTTCTCCATTCGTCTCTGTGTTCATCTGTCTCTGGCCCAAACATTTTATAAGAATCGTATTTTCAAATAATCGAAATGTTTTCTCATTCCTTATAGCAAGAGTCCAAGTTTCAGTTCCATATAATATAACTGGGACAATAGCAGTTTTACATATTTTCAGTTTAATGTTTTTTGAGAGGAGATAGCACGACATTAGTCTTTGCTATGGATTTCCTGAAACATTTTCCTCCCGGAGAATCGAATAGGGGACGACTTTATTCCCGCGAAATTTTCCCGCAGTGGAACCCATGTCCGCGTTTCTTGACGGTTGTAATTTGATAGTGAAAAATCGGAACTCTTCGACCAAGGTACTTTTTTCGTGTGGCTTATCGCCTTCGACCATTTCAGCGTGGGTGTAATGATAAATAAAAAATAAGTTATTTCACGCTACAAAAAATGTATTCTTAATTATTGTGATGTAACTTATCAAAGGTAGCGCTGAAGCTAGGACAGTTAAGTCTCGTGGGCAGGACTGAAACTACTTTCATTTGTTACATTCTTATAAATAATACTGCAAATGGCTGACTATACATTCGTAAATCTGTCCACTGTTCTACTGACCTAGACGGCCCTAGGTTTGTACCGAAATAGTGATTTCGATACAGGGATTACGTCATGCTGCGCAATCTATACGTCATCACATCTCCATTTCGTGTGCGATCATTGTGAACAGTGCCAACTGCTCCCCCACCTACCCCTTCCCTTCGTAGTACGCACCGTGTGCTATCGCGCATTCTCCCCTCTCCTTGTGAACTCTCATAAATAGCTGTGTTTTGTAACATCGCATCATCATCTGTTGAGTGGTGGTCGGAGTCTGGTTAGTGTAGCTCAGAAGAGCTATACCATATTCCAGATGTCTTCGGAGCAAAGCAGTAAGCCAGCCCTCCCCTTCATTTAAAATGCTGGCGCGTCATTTGTTGCATTGCAAGTGTCTGGTGGGAAATCCCACAGCAGCATTATTTACAATATTACGATATAAGTCAGAGATTCTTGTCGTCCCAACTCCTTTAAAAAAAACGTAAAAATGAAAACATGTAAAACTATTATTCTGCCAGTTATGGATGAGAAACATGGACTCTTACTTTAAGGGAAGAAAGGAGATTACGGGTATTCTAGAATAAAGTTCTTAGGACACCTTTTGGACCAAGGAGAGATGAACAAACAGTTGAATGGAGAACACTACATAACAGTGAACTACATGGTCTTTATAGGAAGCCAATATAATAAGAACAGTTAAGTCTCGTATACTGCGATGGGCAGGACATGCTGCGCGTATGGGGAATGAAAGACGTGCATGGACACTTCTTATAGGAAAACCAGAGTGAAAACGTCCAGTTGGTAGACCAAGAATGAGGTGGGAGAATAACATTAACAATGATTTGAGGGAAACAGATTATACAGGGAATGATTGTAAAACATTAGTTCAGAATAGGGATGTATGGAGAGCTTATGTCCGCACGGCCACGAATCTACGGTTTCGATTGTGCCAGTGAGTTAGTTAGTTATTACAACACAAGTTCTTGTTTTTTCCCTCAGTATCACTTATGTGCTATGTATTAATGAACCGTTATGTTTAGTAAAATTAAATAAGTGTTGAGCCTACAGTAGTGAATGTGATGTATTTAGCTGCGTGTGCAAGTGTTTTTTTAATAAGTGCAGTATCCCTTTCTGAAAAGATGTCCGATAATTCTATGCCACGTACTTCCGGAATGTCTCCTGTCAAGAAACATAAACAGAGGAAAGGATTTCGTTCGGGAGAAATACAGGCAATTATAAACGTTTATAAAACGTTATTGAAGGAGAACCCTCACACGGCGATTAGAGATTATTATTGTTATTGGTATTTATTATTAATATTAATATTATTATTGGTATTTATTATTATTTATTAATATATTATTATTATTAACAGCAGTATTAGTATTACTATTATATAATAATAATAATAATAATATTATTATTATCATTATTAATTTTATTATTATTGTCAGTATTGCATTTCATTGTTGTTAAACAAATACGTTATGAAACCGTAATTGCGTGTCGATATACTCGTAAGTTTTATCCGCTTGTGAAGTGCGCTTTTTCGCCGTTACAACCACTGTTTACATCTGGAACCGACTATAGTTTGGTTTGTTAGTCCTGTAGGCCAGGGTGGGGACGCAAGAACTGTATACCCCAACCCGTGGCCGAACTAGTATGAATGTAAAAGAGTATGTATGTTTGTTTATATTATTTTTTTTGTATAGATGATCAATCATAGTATTCGTTTCTTTGTTAAATTAATCATTTATTTTCATGTTATATTGACTATACTTTTTGACTCGCATTAAAGCTTTAGTTGTGCATTTTAAGTACCTTTTTGCTTATTCATTTAGTAGTTAGCTTATCTCAGACATCAAAGTGAAATTCCAAAGCTTGCTCAAGCGTGTGTTAGTTCCTCTTTCCTTAAAGCTTCCACGATTATAGCTTGTAGCTCATTGCACATTACATGTTTGATAATTTAGTAAGGAAAGTTGAATTAATCTTTGCCTTTTACGGGCCCGGGCAAAGATGTCATAATTTGAGCAATCTATGTTTTCTAATCAAAATAGTTATCATAAGTAATGCCACGAGTGATTTCCAAATTATAGATAAATTCACGACTCACGAAGTGAGGAGTGAATTTATGTAGAGAATTTGGAAATCAAGAGTGGCATTTGTTAGGACTATTTAACGAATAAAATTAAGCTGTTTATTCACATATCATTATTTAACTATAGTTATTTTAAAATATGTATATATTTAATGTAAACGGCGATGTTTGAAAACAAATGAGAAGCGATAGGTACGCTTCATCTGCTTCTTTTGTTTATCACTGTAACCAGATCATACTATTTATTGCCAAAGGAACGCAATATTGTAGGAATGCTCTCTAGTGGAGAAAAAATGAAACACATCAAACAGTTTATTAATTCATTTCCGATGTCGTATGATGTAAATATGACAATTATATTTTTCTGGATAGTTACCTGGGAAAAAATACATTTAAGAAAGTGCAAAGAGTGGTTTATTTTTTTGGTGGTATAATCAATTGCTACAAATGTTTTTATATTAACCCCCACATGCGGCATGTGTTGACATTCGTGCACTATATATACAATCTGGTAGCCGTATTTCCCATAGGCTCAGTCACTGCGAAATAATGGTCAGACCTGTTCAGAATATTAAGAAGGAGGAGCTTTCTTTAATATGGTAATTATAACACTGAAAAATATTTCGTGAAACACGACTCTGATTGGTTGTAAAACAGTAATCATCGAAACGTGATTGGCCATAGAGTCCCATTTCGGGCATGAGTTAAATAGTCAACAATAACGGTTTGATCCAGCACCTATACGGTGCAGGTTTATACAATGAATGCATTTTGTTTCCATATCTTCATCTCCTTATTTCCTAAGTGGAACATAGGGCAGCCTGCCATTTCGCTTGTTCCCAACTTTTCCCTCTTTTCTTTGTTTCCATATAGCATGCGTTTTTATATTCATTCTTTCTTAATTCAAGGAAACCTTTACTTCCAGGACACATAGCGCGAGTATATACAGGGTGTTAGAGGGTAAGCGTGCAAGACATAGGGGCTGCTCTACTGAACAATTTGAGATGAGGAAACTATGGTGAGAGAAGCCGGCTTAAAGACTTATGGATTCATCGTCCAGATTATCTCCAATGCGTTTTGTTTACTGATGAAGCCTCATTTCATCGTGATGGTATTTCGAACAGCAGGAATAGCCATGTGTGGGATCAAGAAAACCCTCAAGCTGTACCAGAGTCACGTCTTCAAGAATGATTTGCTGTGAATATTTGGATCGGTATTGTACGACAATATTATTGGCTATATCTTCTACCTGATCGTCTGAATGGCTACCGATACTTGAGGTTCCTGCAAGGAGTTCTATCTGAGTTGTTGGAGGACGTACCCTTGGCTGTTCGTGAAAGAATATGGATACAACATGACGGTGCACCGCCTCACTTCACTGTGGATGTTCGTAACCATCTCAATGCTGTATTTCCTGATCGCTGGTTTTCAAGGGCAGGTCCTATCCAATTGCCTGCGAGGTCACCTGACCTAAATCCCCTTGATTATTTTGTATGGGGATATCTAAAGTCACCTGTGTTCGAGACCCCAGTTGAAACGGACATGAAATTAAATGTCAAGGCTGTAGCTGCCTGTGATGTAATTCAAACTACACCAGGGATATAAGTAAAGGTGCGGCAGAATCTTTTACGCCGATGTCATGCTTGCATTGAGGTTGATGGCCGTCGGTTTGAGCAACTCTTGTAAGTGATGTTAATTGTATCAATTATGGTGTTTGTAAGTTAACTGTAACTAATGTAAATACAACACGTAATCAGTAATGTGTTTATTCCCATATCTCTCTAAGCTGAATTCTCGGATCCCAAGTTCCCTACCGCAAATTGTTCAGTGGAGCACCCCCTATGCGCTGTTTAATTTTTTCACACTTTTACTCAAACATCCTGTATATATGCACAGTAATTCTACTCGAGGGCAGGTCTTTCACTGCAATCATAGCATTTTCATACTACGTTTGCAGCTTTAATAAGGACGTGTGGTAGCTTCCCGTTGATTTCTACACCGCTGAAATAGCATGATGATGATGGCTGGGTCCTAAGCTTCCTGACCTTTGTCTTAGAGGTAAGCAAAAACCCCGAAATATATATATATATATATATATATATACACACATATATATATTATATATATATATTACAACGGGATTTTAATCCGGGATGGTTTAATTGGTGTCCAGGATAGATACATAATCTACTTGGTTATTTACTACAGATATATTTTCTCTCTTTGATTTTATAGCCACTGCTGATTAATTATTATTAATGTTTCATGCACACAGATCCATCGTAAATAAAAAAAGTTCCAACATTTCAAAATAAGAATAAATCTCACCCAAACTTATCTGAAAACGTATATACGATTATGTCGTACATATATAAATACTAAACAACTGTTATTAATTCTATGGTTCTCGCCATTTTTTATTAATGTAACATAATGGTTATTATCATACTTGTTTATTTAATTAATCACTGCATTTCATTTATTCAAGCCTTGTGCCCCCCTGCTCTCGATATTAAAGCCTATTAATCATGGGTTATCATAATTCCCTCTGCTTTTTATGTAATTAAACTATTATTTTCCATTATAATCAATTGTTCTAAGTGATTGAAGCTAATTACCTATTTAATAATATTCAATACAACATTCATTGTTATTTCTAGTTATTACCTTATTTATACGACCTTATTTTTTTCAATTAAGATTGGGTTCGAATCCCGGAAAAAGAAACTGGTTCATGCATACTTTTTCAATCATATTATTGATTTAGTATCATGTTCTTTCAATTTGACCAATAATTGACTGTCTTTTATCAACATTTTCATCATTAAAGTGTTCGCGGTCATATTTATGAGTTATTGATATCATTTATGTTAGTTTGTCTTTTGTACTACAATCAACTTCTGACATATTTCCAAACAGATTACCAGCAAGTACGGCTGTCAGTTGCCCCTCATTATATTCGTTGAACCAAGGAACACATTCGTGAAAACCTCTTAGATATTTTAAATAATTTCCCTCTACTTGTCTACTATTTGACTTGTATTTCTTTACTATCTGGGTTGGGAATCTCCTCTTTATCTGCCTGTCTTTGCCCCCTTTGTCACCGGCATGACTCCGATAATTTCTTTCGTTTACCTGCTCTAATAGAAGTGGTTCTCGCTTCTTGCTTTTGTAGCAAAATATACAAAATTTATATAACTAACAATAATGTCACTCCTATAATCATTTAATATTTCATTGTTTTCTGTTCCAATTTCCTCATTTAATTGGTCTACATGACTTTCGGTTTTGTTTTCTTTGGGACCCTGATCTAACTCAATTACTGTCTCTCCCTTATTTATTTCTATTTCTGCTACTGATTCTCTGCTAACCTGTTTTATTTCTTGTACTAATTCAATATTATTCGTATTTTCGGAGGTGGCCTCGAACTCACCTCGCATATCTCATTTTTCATAATTTCCTTACTAGATTGGGCGATTTCATCTAGTTCCCGTGTTTCCCCTCTACTTTTTCCTGTAAAGCTGTGGTACTGTTTTCGGTTTTATTTATGATCCTATTCCTACTTGTTCTATTTGTGTCCTAGTGTCTACTTTTATTGCTTCAACTATCTCTTTAGTTTTTTTATACAATTCCTTCTTTTCCTGCTTGATTTCCTTTCTAATTTCTGATAATAGCTCTAGAATTAGATTGTTGTCTGGACTTTGTTTGCTTATTTTTGTTTCTACTTGTGAATTATCTAGTTCACTGTCACTCTCCCCTACATTTCCTGTCGACATGTTCCCATCCAAAATATTCTGACCACATGCATCACTGTACATTTCATACGTTTACTCCATTTTGCTATTTTTGGTTGAATAGTTGGTTTTATAACCGCTAAGAAGCAACATTTAGTTTAAACATAAAATTTTGGCTTCTACCTGTAGTTGGTGATATTCTTACTGTGCTCTTCGAGGTCCTCTGGTTGCCATCCTTTTCCCCCAGGTCTTCTTCTTCACGTTCGTAGGATATTCACTACTTTAACACGCCTATCCACTCTTCGTTTGATGGTTGCTCAGTAGTTTCTCCAAGCTGAGCAGTTGGGCCGCCAATTACAACGGAATTTTAATCCGGGAGGTTTAATTGGTGTCCAGGATAGATACGAGGTCTAAAGTGTTGCTCGGGACTAGCTCAGGTCAGTGTTCAGTAGGAGCTGGATTCTAGGTTGACGCAAGGAAGATTAAAGTCATATGTTAATAAGTAAAAGACTGGAGGGTGGCGTAGAGTTAACAAAATTAATTGTATATTCTGGTAGATGTATACATTAGTCGGTCCTCCGATTGCTTTCTAGAGTTCCGAAGCACAATGTAGGAGACGATCTAGTAATGTGCCCTGTTAGACGTGGGACTAACAACTAAGTGTGCTCTGTTAGACGTAAACTAGCAGCTAACTGATGTGCGATTCTCTAAGCGAATAATGATTATTTTGAGTTTTTGAGGGTGTTGGGTTTTATGATCCCGCCCACATATATGCGTTTGGCACTCATGTTACAAAATAAACAAAAACTTAATGTACAAATTTTGGGGTTGGCATCCCCTCTTCTCTAATATCATAATTCCAAAGGTGCTGACGTTTACGCCCATTCTCCAATTACTGAGGGCGAGTGTCCAAAAAACGTCCCATATATTTTTCTTAGGCGGGCCACAAGCTAGAATAAATATATCTATTTTGTCCTTATAACGGACGTGCTAAATGCCAGCGGCGTCTCCGATTAAAGGACCCGTCCACCTGTCAGATCAATTATCTTATTGGTACTAAATGTCATTTGTGGGATTGGGGATTAACTGTCGACTTTTACAAGTTACCTTGGCCGTGGAGAATTCCTTTTATACCAAAAGGGACCAGTTCGGATTCCTTTCCCCAATTGTGTTCGGCACGCGGTCGTGGGGAAAAAACCGATTGAGTTATACGCTGACTTTTTTTGAAAGTAATAACTTTAGGTGGATGTTGATGTAATTTATTAAGCTTATTAGTAAAAAATACGTTGTTTTATACTGTTTCTAATTATCAGTTTATTTCTATTTTCATTGTATTGTAAAATTATTCTGCTGATTATTTGGAAGTATAAATAACTCGGTATAATTTGGATCTATTACTACTCTTTTATTTTTGGACCTATATTACTTTTGAAATTAAAATTCCTTGTCATTATCTAAATAATGGGAGGAAACAATATGCCTAGACCTAAGTATCCGATACTATAGATGTAAGCCTTGTCACGCAGTGGACCCGGGTTCGATTCGGGGTAGGTAAAAGCTCCTGGTAGCGGTTTTCTTGGGGGTATTTCCTGACCTGGTTAAGATAAAGTGTCAGGAAGACTTAGCGCCCCAACTGTCTCCTAAAATCATCCGGCCATAATGAATACCCTTATCATTATCATCATCTTCACTCAACCGGTGTGGAAAAGAGCAACGGGCAGCTACCACACCTATAATTCCTTAGTAAAAGCTGAAAGGCATAGCATGGAACCACTGCTTATGATTGCAATGAAAGACCTGCCCTTGGACCCCAGAATTACTATAGGCAGAGATCAATATATATGTCCACCGCTGTGGTCTGCAGGTAGCGTGGTGCGCCTTGCATCACGCCAGCCGGGCCCAACTAGGTTTACGATCCCCGGTCGGGGAAGTTTTTCCTGGGTGGTTGTGAGTTTTTAGTCCGGGGTTTTCCTCACATGAAAGACAAATGTCAGGAAAACTTTAAGGCCCATACGGTCCCCGAAATCATATGGCCATCATCATCATCATCATCCTTATCATTATCATCATCATCATCCTTCACCGGTGCGGAAAGCAACGGGAAGCTACCACACCTACAATTCCCTAGTAAAAGTGCAAGCATAGCATGCAAATGATTTGATTGCAGTGAAGCACCTGCCTTCGGGCAGAATTACTATGGATGGATATATATATATATATATATATATATATATACTATACATGTGTTTGTCATTCCACTCCTCCTAAACGACTGGATCGAATTTAATGAAAAATTGTGTGTGTTTCTAATTGGGTCATCAATAGTTAATTCTCAATTGGACCTTCTAAAACCATTAGGTGTAGGAGTCACCTGAAGTGAAAATTTAAAATCGCTTTCGCGGTCACATTTTTCGATTTTAATAACGAAACTCAGTGCATACCATCCAAATAAACCGCGATAGGTATTATCAAAAAATAGCGAAATGTGACAATTAGAAGTGGAGGTTTACTTGAAATCCGAATTAAAAACTGGCTAAACGACTGGACCGATTCTGATAATTTTTTTGTGCTCTAATGGGTCCCTGGATGATTTAGATTCAAAACATGACCCGGTAGGTGGCGCTGCGATCAGGTTATAGGATTTTTATGTCAGATGTGTAGTCATCTGCATTACCGACATATTCCATGACACAACAATGTGACATCATAATGCACGCTTCCTGTGCCACAACAGATGGCAGTGAGGAGTTTTCTTGCTAACTTATAAATTAGTGAATTTTATGGTAAAAACGTAACTTATATTTTTATCGCTAGTGTATATATAACTTATTCATACTTTTATTCATATCTCCGCTCTTATTAGGGAATGTGGTCTCGGTGTAGCTGTGCTGCCTCGTACGCAGCGGACCCGGGTCCTGGCAAATATCATATTAGAGGTTCTGTTTTCATTTTGTTTTCCTCACCTGTAAGACAAATACCAGGACACTTTAAGGTACTTACATATCTGGCCACCATAATGATAATTTTCATGTTCGCCATGTTTAGTACGTGTGTGACACTCACTAGTGGTGCGTTAAACTGTCCTGGTAACACTACTATCCTCGGGGCCACATGACGCACCATCACAGGGGCAGATCAACGAAATGGATGAGATGAGCATGGAGAAATGGTGGAATGAAATTGATAGATTAATTAATAATAGAGAGAGAGAGAGACGGAGAGAGAGAGAGAGAGAGAGAGAGAGAGAGAGAGAGAGAGAGAGAGAGAGAGAGAGAGAGAGAGAGAGAGAGAGAGAGAGATATAAAAACGCTGTAACCGCGTCGTAACCGAGAGGTTTGTTTCATCATGCCTTGGTACAGAGCTGCGGGACTTGACGAGGGGGAAGACATTTTCTCATGTAATTTCGGCCAGTATGCGACTACTAGTATCACTTGTAATTGCGGTAGGTACAAAAAGTATCGAATACAGAGTAGGAAAACCAGCTGTAACGGCCGGCCAACATTTGTCTTGAACACTAAAAAAATGTGGGAGAGTTTTATTGGTACCGGGATTTGAAACTTGGCCTGGCCGTATGCTCTACTCGCTGCTAAAATATTATTTTTTAAAGTGAATAATGTATTTTTAGTTACGTCTATAATGAAACAACATTCGACAGTGATAGTAACAAATGTATCATAGCGCGCAAATAAAATACTAGATACTTGCGATTTAATTTTTAAAACTTAAGACATATTTTCAAGAGCGGACAGTGTATCGGACATACTGAACGCAATTCTTGCGCCACACACTTTATCAGCGATGTAGATTGTTTTCAGCGCAGCCGGTTGTCATATCGATAATAACATGAGTACTGCGCCCCGCGGGGACTAATGTAACCGCTCCAAAATCAAACTGTGCTAAAACTTGAGATAAGCGACAACCGGTTGTCATATCGATAATAACATGAGTACTGCGCCCCGCGGGAACTAATGTTACCGCTCCAAAATCAAACTGTGCTAAAACTTGAGATAAGCGACAACAGGTTGTCATATCGATAATAACATGAGTACTGCGCCCCGCGGGGACTAATGTAACCGCTCCAAAATCAAACTGTGCTAAAACTTGAGATAAGCGACAACCGGTTGTCATATCGATAATAACATGAGTACTGCGCCCCGCGGGGACTAATGTAACCGCTCCAAAATCAAACTGTGCTAAAACTTGAGATAAGCGACAACCGGTTGTCATATCGATAATAACATGAATACTGCGCCCCGAAGGGGACTAATGTAACCGCTCCAAAATCAAACTGTGCTAAAACTTGAGATAAGCGACAACCGGTTGTCATATCGATAATAACATGAGTACTGCGCCCCGCGGGAACTAATGAAACCGCTCCAAAATCAAACTGTGCTAAAACTTGAGATAAGCGACAACCGGTTGTCATATAGATAATAACATAAGTACTGCGCCCCGCGGGACCTAATGTTACCGCTCGAAATTCAAACTGTGCTAAAACTTGAGATAAGCGACAACCGGTTGTCATATCGATAATAACATGAGTACTTCGCCCCGCGGGGACTAATGCAAGCGCTCCAAAATCAAACTGTGCTAAAACTTGAGATAAGCGACAACCGGTTGTCATATCGATAATAACATGAGTACTGCGCCCCGCGGGGACTAATGTAACCGCTCCAAAATCAAACTGTGCTAAAACTTGAGATAAGCGACAACCGGTTGTCATAACGATAATAACATGAGTACTGCGCCCCGCGGGAACTAATGTAACCGCTCCAAAATCAAACTGTGCTAAAACTTGAGATAAGCGACAACCGGTTGTCATATCGATAATAAGATGAGTACTGCGCCCCCGGGGGACTAATGTAACCGCTCCAAAATCAAACTGTGCTAAAACTTGAGATAAGCGACAACCGGTTGTCATATCGATAATAATATGAGTACTGCGCCCCGCGGGAACTAATGTAACCGCTCCAAAATCAAACTGTGCTAAAACTTGAGATAAGCGACAACCGGTTGTCATATCGATAATAACATGAGTACTGCGCCCCGCGGGAACTAATGTTACCGCTCCAAAATCAAACTGTGCTAAAACTTGAGATAAGCGACAAACGGTTGTCATATCGATAATAACATGAGTACTGCGCCCCGCGGGGACTAATGTAACCGCTCCAAAATCAAACTGTGCTAAAACTTGAGATAAGCGACAACCGGTTGTGATATAGATAATAACATGAGTACTGCGCCCCGCGGGGACTAATGTAACCGCTCCAAAATCAAACTGTGCTAAAACTTGAGATAAGCGACAACCGGTTGTCATATCGATAATAACATGAGTACTGCGCCCCGCGGGAACTAATGTTACCGCTCCAAAATCAAACTGTGCTAAAACTTGAGATAAGCGACAACCGGTTGTCATATCGATAATAACATGAGTACTGCGCCCCGCGGGGACTAATGTAACCGCTCCAAAATCAAACTGTGCTAAAACGTGAGATAAGCGACAACCGGTTGTCATATCGATAATAACATGAGTACTGCGCCCCGCGGGGACTAATGTAACCGCGCCAAAATCAAACTGTGCTAAAACTTGAGATAAGCGACAACCGGTTGTCATATCGATAATAACATGAGTACTGCGCCCCGCGGGGACTAATGTAACCGCTCCAAAATCAAACTGTGCTAAAACTTGAGATAAGCGACAACCGGTTGTCATATCGATAATAACATGAGTACTGCGCCCCGCGGGGACTAATGTAACCGCTCCAAAATCAAACTGTGCTAAACCTTGAGATAAGCGACAACCGGTTGTCATATCGATAATAACATGAGTACTGCGCCCCGCGGGGACTAATGTAACCGCTCCAAAATCAAACTGTGCTAAACCTTGAGATAAGCGACAAGCGGTTGTCATATCGATAATAACATGAGTACTGCGCCCCACGGGGACTAATGTAACCGCTCCAAAATCAAACTGTGCTAAAACTTGAGAAAAGCGACAACCGGTTGTCATATCGATAATAACATGAGTACTGCGCCCGGCGGGGACTAATGTAACCGCTCCAAAATCAAACTGTGCTAAAAAATGAGATAAGCGACAACCGGTTGTCATATCGGTAAAAACATGAGTACTGCGCCCCGCGTGGACTAATGTAACCGCTCCAAAATCAAACTGTGCTAAAACTTGAGATAAGCGACAACCGGTTTAAATATCGATAACATAAGTACTGCGCCCCGCGGGAACTAATGTTACCGCTCCAAAATTGAACTGTGCTAAAACTTTAGATAAGTGACAACCGGTTGTTATATTGATAATAACATGAGTACTGCGCCTCGCGGGAATAATGTAACCGCTCCAAAATCAAAGTGTGCTAAAACTTGAGATAAGCGATAACCGGTTTTCATATCGATAATAACATGAGTACTGCGCCCCGCGGGGGCTAATGTAACCGTACCAAATTCAAACTGTGCTAAAACTTGAGATAAGCGACAACCGGTTGTCATATCGATAATAACATGAGTACTGCGCCCCGCGGGGACTAATGTAACCGCTCCAAAATCAAACTGTGCTAAAAATTGAGATAAGCGATAACCGATTGTGATATAGATAATAACATGAGTACTGCGCCCCGCGGTTACTAATATAACCGCTCCAAAATCAAACTGTGCTAAAACTTGAGATAAGCGACAGCCGGTTGTCATATCGATAATAACATGAGTACTGCGCCCCGCGGGAACTAATGTAACCGCTCCAAAATCAAACTGTGCTAAAACTTGAGATAAGCGACAACCGGTTGTCATATAGATAATAACATGAGTACTGCGCCCCGCGGGGACTAATGTAACCGCTCCAAAATCAAACTGTGCTAAAACTTGAGATAAGCGACAACCGGTTGTCATATAGATAATAACATGAGTACTGCGCCCCGCGGGGACTAATGTAACCGCTCCAAAATCAAACTGTGCTAAAACTTGAGATAAGCGACAACCGGTTGTGATATAGATAATAACATGAGTACTGCGCCCCGCGGGGACTAATGTAACCGCTCCAAAATCAAACTGTGCTAAAACTTGAGATAAGCGACAACAGGTTGTCATATCGATAATAACATGAGTACTGCGCCTCGCGTGGACTTATGTAACCGCTCCAAAATCAAACTGTGCTAAAACTTGAGATAAGCGACAACCGGTTGTCATATCGATAATAACATGAGTACTGCGCCCCGCGGGGACTAATGTTACCGCTCCAAAATCAAACTGTGCTAAAACTTGAGATAAGCGACAACCGGTTGTGGTATAGATAATAACATGAGTACTGCGCCCCGCGGGGACTAATGTAACCGCTCCAAAAACAAACTGTACTAAAACTTGAGATAAGCGACAACCGTTTGTCATATCGATAATAACATGAGTACTGCGCCCCGCGGGAACTAATTTAACCGCTCCAAAATCAAACTGTGCTAAAACTTGAGATAAGCGACAACCGGTTGTCATATCGATAATAACGTGAGTACTGCGCCCCGCGGGGACTAATGTAACCGCTCCAAAATCAAACTGTGCTAAAACTTGAGATAAGCGACAACCGGTTGTCATATCGATAATAACATGAGTACTGCGCCCCGCGGGAACTAATGTTACCGCTCCAAAATCAAACTGTGCTAAAACTTGAGATAAGCGACAACCGGTTGTCATATCGATAATAACATGAGTACTTCGCCCCGCGGGAACTAATGTTACCGCTCCAAAATCAAACTGTGCTAAAACTTGAGATAAGCGACAACCGGTTGTCATATCGATAATAACATGAGTACTGCGCCCCGCGGGGACTAATGTAACCGCTCCAAAATCAAACTGTGCTAAAACTTGAGATAAGCGACAACCGGTTGTCATATAGATAATAACATGAGCACTGCGCACCCGCGGGACTAATGTAACCGCTCCAAAATCAAACTGTGCTAAAACTTGAGATAAGCGACAACCGGTTGTCATATCGATAATAACATGAGTACTGCGCCCCGCGGGAACTAATGTTACCGCTCCAAAATCAAACTGTGCTAAAACTTGAGATAAGCGACAACCGGTTGTCATATCGATAATAACATGAGTACTGCGCCCTGCGGGGACTAATGTAACCGCTCCAAAATCAAACTGTGCTAAAACTTGAGATAAGCGACAACGCGGTTGTCATATCGATAATAACATGAGTACTGCGCCCCGCGGGGACTAATGTAACCGCTCCAAAATCAAACTGTGCTAAAATTTGAGCTAAGCGACAACCGGTTGTCATATCGATAATAATATGAATACTGCGCCCCGCGGGGACTAATGTAACCGCTCCAAAATCAAACTGTGCTAAAACTTGAGAAAAGCGACAACCGGTTGTCATATCGATAATAACATGAGTACTGCGCCCCGCGGGGACTAATGTAACCGCTCCAAAATCAAACTGTGCTAAAACTTGAGATAAGCGACAACCGGTTGTCATATCGATAATAACATAAGTACTGCGCCCCGCGGGGACTAATGTTACCGCTCCAAAATCAAACTGTGCTAAAACTTGAGATAAGCGACAACCGGTTGTCATATCGATAATAACATGAGTACTGCGCCCCGCAGGGACTAATGTAACCGCTCCAAAATCAAACTGTGCTAAAAAATGAGATAAGCGACAACCGGTTGTCATATCGATAAATACATGAGTACTGCGCCCCGCGTGGACTAATGTAACCGCTCCAAAATCAAACTGTGCTAAAACGTGAGATAAGCGAAAACCGGTTGTCATATCGATAACATAAGTACTGCGCCCCGCGGGAACTAATGTTACCGCTCCAAAATCAAACTGTGCTAAAACTTGAGATAAGCGACAACCGGTTGTCATATCGATAATAACATGAGTACTGCGCCCCCCGGGGACTAATGTAACCGCTCCAAAATCAAACTGTGCTAAAACTTGAGATAAGCGACAACAGGTTGTCATATCGATAATAACATGAGTACTGCGCCCCGCGGGAACTAATGTATACCGCTCCAAAATCAAACTGTGCTAAAACTTGAGATAAGCGACAACCGGTTGTCATATCGATAATAACATGAGTACTGCGCCCCGCGGGAACTAATGTTACCGCTCCAAAATCAAACTGTGCTAAAACTTGAGATAAGCGACAACCGGTTGTCATATCGATAATAACATGAGTACTGCGTCCCGCGGGACTAAGGTAACCGCTCCAAAATCAAACTGTGCTAAAACTTGCGATAACCGACAACCGGTTGTGATATAGATAATAACATGAGTACTGCGCCCCGCGGGGACTAATGTAACCGCTCCAAAATCAAACTGTGCTAAAACTTGAGATAAGCGACAAGCGGTTGTCATATCGATAATAACATGAGTACTGCGCCCCGCGGGAACTAATGTTACCGCTCCAAAGTCAAACTCTGCTAAAACTTGAGATAAGCGACAACCGGTTGTCATATCGATAAATAACATGAGTACTGCGCCCCGCGGGGACTAATGTAACCGCTCCAAAATCAAACTGTGCTAAAACTTGAGATAAGCGACAACCGGTTGTCATATCGATAATAACATGAATACTGCGCCCCGCCGGGAATAATGTAACCGCGCCAAAATCAAACTGTGCTAAAACTTGAGATAAGAGACAACCGTTTGTCATATCGATAATAACATGACTACTGCGCCCCGCGGGGACTAATGTAACCGCTCCAAAATCAAACTGTGCTAAAACTTGAGATAAGCGACAACCGGTTGTCATATCGATAATAACATGAGTACTGCGCCCCGCGGGGACTAATGTAACCGCTCCAAAATCAAACTGTGCTAAAACTTGAGATAAGCGACAACCGGTTGTCATATCGATAATAACATGAGTACTGCGCCCCGCGGGGACTAATGTAACCGCTCCAAAATCAAACTGTGCTAAACCTTGAGATAAGCGACAAGCGGTTGTCATATCGATAATAACATGAGTACTGCGCTCCGCGGGAACTAATGTAACCGCTCCAAAATCAAACTGTGCTAAAACTTGAGATAAGCGACAACCGGTTGTCATATCGATAATAACATGAGTACTGCGCCCCGCGGGAACTAATGTTAACCGCTCCAAAATCAAACTGTGCTAAAACTTGAGATAAGCGACAACCGGTTGTCATATCGATAATAACATGAGTACTGCGCCCCTCGGGACTAAGGTAACCGCTCCAAAATCAAACTGTGCTAAAACTTGAGATAAGCGACAACCGGTTGTCATATCGATAATAACATGAGTACTGCGCCCCGCGGGGACTAATGTAACCGCTCCAAAATCAAACTGTGCTAAAACTTGAGATAAGCGACAAGCGGTTGTCATATCGATAATAACATGAGTACTGCGCCCCGCGGGAACTAATGTAACCGCTCCAAAATCAAACTGTGCTAAAACTTGAGATAAGCGACAACCGGTTGTCATATCGATTAAATAACATGAGTACTGCGCCCCGCGGGGACTAATGTAACCGCTCCAAAATCAAACTGTGCTAAAACTTGAGATAAGCGACAACCGGTTGTCATATCGATAATAACATGAGTACTGCGCCCCGCCGGGAACTAATGTAACGCTCCAAAATCAAACTGTGCTAAAACTTGAGATAAGAAGACAACCGTTTGTCATATCGATAATAACATGAGTACTGCGCCCGCGGGGACTAATGTAACCGCTCCAAAATCAAACTGTGCTAAAACTTGAGATAAGCGACAAGCGGTTTTCATATCGATAATAACATGAGTACTGCGCCCCGCGGGGACTAATGTAACCGCTCCAAAATCAAACTGTGCTAAAACCTTGAGATAAGCGACAACTGGTTGTCATATCGATAATAACATGAGTACTGCGCCCCGCGGGGACTAATGTAACCGCTCCAAAATCAAACTGTGCTAAACCTTGAGATAAGCGACAACCGGTTGTCATATCGATAATAACATGAGTACTGCGCCCGCGGGGACTAATATATCCGCTCCAAATCAAACTGTGCCTAAAACTTGAGATAAGCGACAACCGGTTGTCATATCGATAATAACATAGTAATTGCGCCCCGCGGGGACTAATGGTAACAGCTCCAAAATCAAACTGTGCTAAAACTTGAGATAAGCGACAACCGGTTGTGATATAGATAATAACTTGAGTACTGCGCCCCGCGGGGACTAATGTAACCGCTCCAAAATCAAACTGTGCTAAAACTTGTGATAAGCGACAACAGGTTGTCATATCGATAATAACATGAGTACTGCGCCCCGCGGGGACTAATGTAACCGCTCCAAAATCAAACTGTGCTAAAACTTGAGATAAGCGACAACCGGTTGTGATATAGATAATAACATGAGCACTGCGCACCGCGGGGACTAATGTAAACACGCTCCAAAATCAACTGTGCTAAAACTTGAGATAAGCGACAACCGGTTGTCATATCGATAATAACATGAGTACTGCGCCCCGCGGGAACTAATGTAACCGCTCCAAAATCAAACTGTGCTAAAACTTGAGATAAGCGACAACCGGTTGTCATATCGATAATAACATGAGTACTGCGCACCGCGGGGACTAATGTAACCGCTCCCAAAAGCAAACTTGTGCTAAAACTTGAGATAAGCGACAACCGGTTGTCATATCGAATAACATGAGTACTGCGGCCCCGCGGGGACTAATGTAACCGCTCCAAAATCAAACTGTGCTAAACTTGAGCTAAGCGACAACCGGTTGTCATATCGATAATAACATGAGTACTGCGCCCCGCGGGGACTAATGTAACCGCTCCAAAATCAAACTGTGCTAAAACCTTGAGATAAGCGACAACCGGTTGTCATATCGATAATAACATGAGTACTGCGCCCCGCGGGACTAATGTAACCGCTCCAAAATCAAACTGTGCTAAAACTTGAGAAAAGCGACAACCGGTTCTCATATCGATAATAACATGAGTACTGCGCCCCGCGGGACTAATGTAACCGCTCCAAAATCAAACTGTGCTAAAACTTGAGATAAGCGACAAACGGTTTTCATATCGATAATAACATGAGTACTGCGCCCCGCGGGAACCTAATGTAACCGCTTCCAAAATCAAACTGTGCTAAAACATGAAGATAAGCGACAACCGGTTTGTCATAATCGATAATAACATGAGTACTGCGCCCCGCGGGGACTAATGAAACCGCTTCCAAAATCAAACTGTGCTAAAACTTGAGATAAAGCGACAACCGGTTGTCCATATCGTATAATAACATGAGTACTCGCCCCCGCGGGGACTAAGTTAACCGCTCCAAAATCAAACTGTGCTAAAACTTGAGGAATCTAAGCGACACCAGTTGTCATATCGATAATAACATGAGTACTGCGGCCCCGCGGGGACTAATGTAACCGCTCCAAAATCAAACTGTGCTAAAAATGGAGATAAGCGACAACCCGTTGTCATATCGATAAATACATGAGTACTGCGCCCGCGCAGTGGACTAATGTAACCGCTCCAAAATCAACTGTGCTAAAACTTGAGATAATAAGCGACAACCGTTTGTCATATCGATAATAACATAAGTACT